>CM053769.1:604159204-604200059 GCA_028658325.1 Potorous gilbertii | reverse complement strand
CCCGTTTTTCATGCTTTCTTTGCATCTCTCTCATTTCTTTTCCCAGTTTTTCCTCCACCTGTCTAACTTGATTTTCAAAATCCTTTTTGAGCTGTTCCATGGCCTGAGCCCATGGGATACCTATTTCAGATGTTTGGGATACAGAGGCCTTGACTCCTATGTCTTTACCTGATGGTAAGCAGTTTTCTTCCTCATCAGAGAGGAAGCTTGGAATCATTTTTTCAAGAAAATAACCTTCTATGTTGTTATTTTTTTTCCCTTTTCTGGGCATTTTCCCAGCCAGTTACTTGACTTCTGAGAGTCCTCTCCACCCCTGCCTAGGTCTGCCCAGCTAGTACTTGGGGTCTGAGATTCAAATGCTGCTTCCCAGCCTCAGGGCTTTTGGCGGCAGGCCTGGCTGCTATTCAGTGGGAGATTAAATTCAGGTGCTCAGGTGGGGACAGGGCCGCCTCCCAGGCTCAGTTCCCTTAGGGGTTTATGCAGAGACCTTCTGTAATGGAGCTGCTGCCAAGCTGCTGCCGAGCTCCTGCCTGCTCCGGGAGCCTCTGGCCACCTGCTGCCTCTGCTGCTGCCTCCCAAGGGGCCCTGAGTCCTGGAGACACCCCCGCTCCCGTCTCAGCCCATCTCTCTCACTGACCTGTGAGTCTGTGGGTGGAGGGACCTTTGCGGCCACTGGAGATTCTGTCCCTGAAGCCTGCTCGGATCTGCTCGCTCCTCTCAGCGCCACGTGGCCAGGGTAGGGGCAGGTTCTGCTCCCGTCCGGTGTGCAATGGACCTTTGGGGGTCGGTTTTTCAGGGCTCTCTGGAACGGAAATCTCCTTCTCTGTGTTCCTGCATGGCTTCCACTGTTCCAGAATTTGTCAGGAGTTCTTTTTAGAGGAAATCCATGGGCTGTGGGTTCGGAGCTAGCATAGGTGAGTCTTTCTACTCAGCCATCTTGGCTCCACCCCCTCAGTTCTTCTGATTCAAAAGCTTTTGTGTCTCCTGCTCTGCCTTCCGTTAGAGTTTTCCTTTATGTCAGCCTGCAAGGATCTTTCTGAATCGTGATTCTTTTCAGCAGTTATCCTAGTTATTTTACCCAACTTGTGGATCTTATTTAGCAAGAGATAGAAAGAAGAAGGTGGCAGCTAGGTGGCTCAGTGGATAAAGCACTAGGCCTTGAGTCAGGAAGAGTTCAAATCCAGCCACAAACACTTACTAGCTGTGTGACCCTGGGCAAGTCACTTCACCTCTGTTTGCCTTAATCCACTGGATTAGGAAATGGCAAACCACCATAGTATCCTTGGCAAGAAAACCTCATGAAAATGGGATCATAAAGAGTGGGACATGACTGAACAATAGAAAGAACAAATTCCAAGGAACTTCAAAGACATATCAGTTGTCTGCCTGTATAGACATAAAGAGGAATGTGTCTTCCATGACTGCTAGCAAAACATATTACTTATCCATTCTTTGGAGAAAAGGCATTGGCACATATCGAGTTGTAGAAATTAGCCATCCCTATCAGTGATCAGTGCACTACCATAAGTGAGTGTGGCTTTCATGGCCACTATGAAAGGAAGGCAGCATTCCCTCTTTCATCTCTAGTTTCTTGAAATGTCACCACAAGCATCATCACCTCCTACATGAGATCTTTCATGATCCCCCAACTGCTAACTCTTCCCCTACTCCCATGACCTTGTATTTAGTTTTCATATGACCCTATATATACTTTGTATTTGTGTACAACCCTCTTATGATAGAACATAAACTTTAGGGAGAGGGGTTGTTTCATTTTTATCTTCATATGCTCAGTGTGAAGGATAGTGCTTGGCACATAGTAAGTCCTTAATACATGATTGTCAATTGATTGATTTGGAAAGCTTCAGGAAAAATTATGAAAACAGTCGTATGACGTGTCCTTAAGCACACAGACTGGATTCATTTGGGTTTTATAAATTAAGTTGGCACATGGAAATTCCTTGAAAGACTGTCCAGAGTAGTCAACAAACATCATCTTCTCTTGTGGTGAGGGCATGACTGTGAGAGTGACAGATGCAGGATTCTGAATGGCTTCATATAAAGCAGAGGCATTCTTTGGCTATTGTCGTTTCATGGTGACTTTTCAACAGCACTCTCTGTTGCCTTCAAAGCTTCCCTTGAAGAATAAAAATTACACCAACGTTGTTTGCTGTTTCTTTATGTAATATTTTTGATCCAGATGACAGTGGTTCGTGTTCAAGCTGTTCTCATCATAAAAACAAAGCTCTCTGGACAAAGAGTGTTCTTCCTCATGCTGAAAGTCGCATACTTGTGTTCCTCAGAGAGCATGTTTGTTGTTGGGGAATTAATTGGTTTGTGAAGTCTGGATTATGTTCTAAAAAAAAACCAAAAACAAAAACAAACAAAAATTTAGGTAAGGAAAGGACCTTAGAGGTCCTTCATTATTCAGGTAAGGAAACTGAGGTGTGGAGAGAAAGGAAGTAGCTTGCCCAAGTTCATATAAACATTAAGCAGCAGAGCCAAGACTGAGTCCAGGTTTTTGGAGTATGAATGTCTTGCTCTTTCCACTATATCAGGATGCCTTGAGGCACACATCCTTTTCCAGTATTACCTGAAAAATACATATACAACTCCTCTGGAGCTTAGAATGAAAGCTGCTTTCACTGCTTTACTAGCAGCCTCCAGTGAAGATGGAATGAATAAATGTTCTCTTTGTGACAGCCAGCACCACTTTTATATGGATTGATGGAAAAAAAAATGCTTGTGTCGAAGGGCCATTTAATACCAGCATATATATTTTCTCATTTATTCTGTTGCTGTGGGTTGTCAACACAACACTTCTATCACGTGGCTGTGAGTTTATGTGAGTCTCTGTCTATGCCTGGTGGCTGTAAACAGGATATAGCATAAGAATCAAAATATGGCTGCACTCTCAAAATGTAGTATCAATAAAAATGTTTACCATGTTTTTAGAGGATAGAAATGAAAGGGTAGGGGGTTTTATTCCCAACACAATTAATCTGAGAAGGTTCAGATACTTGAATCAATAGACTGTTAGATATTAAGGAATTTTCCTCCAAATGTGTGAACAATTCCTTGATCAATTAGAAAGACAGTGTTTCAAGCAGTGGATGAAAATAGATGATGCTACACAGGAAATACTTGTGATTGGCTGAAAGCATCAGACACACTTAAGGGCCATGTCAGTCCAGAGGTGGAGCCAGCTTAGCTTTCAGATAGAAGATTCTAGTGGCAGAGTTGGAACCAAGCCAGGGAGGCAGAATTGATCTTGGAGAAGGAGAATGTTTCTTTCTACATTTCCCCCTTTCTCTCTTGACCACATTCTTAGAGAAAGTAGATGAAAAGCAGCCCTGCTGGGATCAGAAAGATCAGAACCGTAGGATAGTCTTCTGGGAGCAAAGTGACACGTTAAGGACAAAGGAATATAGAAAGTCATCAGAAAAGGGAGACAGCGTGAAGGCGCACGACCCCTTGCCCCAGAGAAAATATGAGCTACCTTTTGCCCATGTAGCCTACCCACGTGCTCCACTATCATTTCCCTCTAAGTCTGAGTTCATTCTTCCTATGAACCTCCCCGTCTGTTTTGGAGAGAGTGTGCCCCAGGATTTCGGTGAGAATATTTGTTCTAATTATTCTTAGTAAATCATCATAGTAAATACCTTTATTAAAAGCTAATTGAATCCAACTGGCTAATTGCTAATGGCAAGTACGACTGGGGGGAGGAGTGGTTAATCCTGAATAATAGAATTGGAAACCCAGCCCATGAGGATTATGCAGAGAATCCAGAGAAAGAGAAAAATAGTCATTGCTCATTTGAAAACTCAATAAGGTGTAGTGCCAGTGAAATTTGAGTACAGACAGGTACAGATTTAGGTACAGGACAACAAATTAGTATTAGATCCTGTGGAAACAGCAACAAGGACAAAACAGTTTCTTCCTTCAAGAAACTTAAATTTTTTGGGAGGGGAGGGATTTACAACATGAACATAAAAAGTAATTTCAAAAGGGAGAGAGAGCTAATAACTGAGGTGTCTAGAAGTGGGAAGGTGATCAGAAAATGCCTTGGGTGAAAATTGGCACCCAAATTGTTCTGTGGAACAAAGTAGGGATTTTTTTAAAGCAAAGATGAAGAGGAAATGTATTCCAGAGGAGGGAAACTATTTTTGCAAAGGAATAGAGGACAGATGGGAATGCTTTGCCCAGAGGACAGAACACAGTCCAATTTGACTGGAATGGAGGATTCATGAAGGATAGAAAGGTGTAAATAGACTAGAAAGATAGATGAGACTCTGCAAGGGAAAGTTAAGAAACATAAGGACTGAGAAAAGATGTGTCCCCCTCCCCCTCCCCTTTCCTGAATGGAGAAAACCAAGGAGACTGCAATCATAATTAGCTTGTTTCTATAGTAACTATGTGTATTCTAGTTACTGGTCCATCAGAAAAAGAGGGGAGGTAATTTTGGGCTGTACTTAAAAAAGAGAAATTTCCCCTTTCCTGCCTGGGTTCTCAAGCTTTCCCTGCTCCATAAGATGACATTTTAGAAAAAAAAAAAAAAGCAAGTCTTATACATTGAACATCACTTACCAACTCTTCTCAGAAACCTGTTCCAGCCTTTTCCATGCCTTGGATATGATAATGCCCAGCCTTGTATTATAAGAGCATCTAGTTTCACACTTAAGTTGGTACCAGAATGTCACAGTGAAACAACACTCAAACAGAAAACAGAACAAGATTTTTTTTAACAGATTGTAAGTGATTTCATTGCACACAGTTACAAACAAATAACTCCCCAAAAGAAAGTTCTGAAAGCTTTCCCGGAAAGGGATTCTCCTTTTAAAAACAAGACTTAGTTAAATACTCATTTGAACATATGTTTGGGGTTAACCAGATCAGGCAGTAGGAAGGAGGCCAAGCGGGAGAGCATGTAGGGGGCAGGTTTCGAAGCCAGCTCATTGCTCCTCTTACTTTCCTCCATGGTCCCAAATGACTGGAAATGTAGAAGTGAGGCTGACCTGCATCCCCTGAGGACTCTGAGATTTAGTACAGTTTGGTCTGACTTTAAACATTACATGCATTCCTGCAAAGTGAATCTGAGAGATGAAAGGGACCTTGGAGATAATCTGGTCTACTAACCCTCCTTCTTTTACAAAGAAGGAAACAAGCCCAAAGAGATGAAAGGACATATTCAAGGTTGCAGTTTTTCTCTGTAGGTCCAGGAGTATGGGAGTCAGAATGATATTATGGAAAGAGTAGCAGCTATGAAGATACAGTATCTAAGTTACAGTCTTAGCATTCACTTCCATATATTACATGTTTACCAGTTTGTGGCCTCATGAATGTAATTCCCCATCTCTGCCCCTGTGCAAGTAGTGCTGGTCGAATGGACAATCCAGTTATATAGATTCTGTACTCCAGAAAAAAAATGAGTTGTTAAAATAAACTGCACATTGCTGATTCTTCTTTTACTCGAAATTCTAACTGATTAGATCCTTTAAGGCTTGAATGTTAAAGTAGCCACATTGGTTTTCTCATTGTTTTGAGGGTTCAGCATAACCAGATAGCTGGAAGTCCACCTGGAAATGCTGTTTTGCACAGAATGCCCCAATTTGAAGTCATTCCCCTCAGGGTGACAATATCTTGAAAAGAAAGTTCTGAAGACTCTTTCAGACTTCATTAGCATTTATGTAAATTTTTAGGTAAAGAGTCTTTAAGAGGTGGGCACAGAATATAGAAGTTGGAAGATGTTCAATTCACTATTAGCACTGTTGTTTGTGTTTGCTGACTTGGTGACTGTAGATGAATCACAAGTAAATAGAGTTCTGTCCTCCCAGTCTTGCCCTTCTTTCAACCTTTTCTCTTGAGGGTATCCCCATTCTCTTGGTCATCCAAGTCTGTGACCTCGGTATAAACACTGACTCCTCACTCTAACCGGAACCTACAGATTCAATCTCTTGCCAGATATTGCCATTTTCTCCTCCACATCATCTCTCAAATTCATCCCCCGTTAACCACTCACACGACTACCATCATAATTCAGGTCTTTTATCACCTCTCATCTGGAATATTGCAACGCCTCCTATAGTTATCTCTACCTTGAGTCTATCTCTATTCCAATCCATCTTCTACACAGCTGCCAAAATGATTTTCCTAGAGTGCTGGTCTTACCACGTTATTCCTTTACTCAATGAACTCCTTTGGTTCCCTGTTGTCTTTAGGATAAAACGTAAGTGCTTTTGGGGGCATGAGAAGCCCTTCAAGATAGGATTCCCCCCTCCTATCTGTCCAGCCTGTGCCTAGAATGTATTTGTTTTTTGCCCCTTCTCTTAGAGTTTCTATATCCCTGAAAAGTTAAGTTCAAGAAGTTCTACATGAAGCCTCTCCTGATACTAATAATAGCTAATACTCTCTCAAGTTATGTGATATTTTTGGTAGGGTGAGGTTCTATTTGGAATATACGTGTGTGTGCATGTGTATACTCATGTGTACTACACTAGATTATAAGCTCCTCGAGGGCAGGGATTGCTTCCCTTTTGTCTTTGGATTCCCCATGCCTTGCACAGTGCCTGGACCATACCAGGTGCTTAATAGATTCTTGTTGATTGATTTCTCAGTTGGTTCATATCTCCAGGGCCTCAAATTTCTCATCTGCATAATGGAGGAGGTTGGATTAAATGATTTCTAAGGACTCTTGTAGCTTAAAACTTGTGTTTCTTTTATAATCTGTGAGACTCCAATTATTTTAAGGCAGTCCTTACACCGAGACGGTGTATGTTAGTAATAACCTTGTTGCAACAGCAATAGATGGTGATTTCGGTAGCATGAGAGCAAAAGGAAATTACCCATTAAAAATGTGTGCTTGACTAGACTGGCTGAAAACAGCATCTGTACCAGACAACATGTCTTAAAAGCTGAATTCATCATCTTCTCTAGGTATATCCATTGGATCAGGAAGTCCAAGAAATGTATTTTATTGGTTCACATATAATTAGGAGAATAGTTGAGAAGAGCCAAACACTAGGATGATTTTGGAGAAAAAAAAATAATAGTCTTTAGGAATGAAGGGTAAGGTCAAATCTATGGAACTATTTTCCAAACCTTAAATTTACATAAAGATAGAGTCTTTTGTTTTAGTAAACTTAGAAACTAGATATTTGGGAATAAGATTCTGTTTGAAATAAAACCCATAGCTGTTGTCAGGCATGGAGCAGGAATCATAGTAATTTTCAAACTGTAAGGGGCCTTGAAGGCCCATCTCATTCAACCTCCTTTTGTTATGGGGAAAGAAAGATAGGCCTAAAAAACTGAAAGGCTTTCCCTAAATTCTAAAGTCATGCAGCTATTTAGAGACAGAACTAGGATTGGAACCCAAGACTCCTGACTCCTAGATCCCAATGGAAGTCACAGAATAGTTATAGGCATTGACTGCTTCATGATCACTCCTGGCAGCAACTCTCCCTAACCTCAGGAAGGCTTGTATGTTGGCATGCAGACCATCTACAAGAGAAAATCTGTCCACTTGCTATCTGGCATATGGGCTAAGGCTGCCAACCCCCATCACAGTTTGAGCCAGAGGGAATCCTAGGGTTCGCTTAAACCAACCTTTCATTTCACATATAAGGAAATTATGACCCAATAAGGTTAAGTGATTTGTCCAAAGGCACATAGATAATAAGTGAATGTCCAAGAATGCAACCCAGGTTGTCCTTTAACTTCAAGTTCAGAATTCTTTCCTCTGTGTCTCTCTGCCTCTTGTGATTTAAGATTTCTTAGGATTTTCATCTTATCTACCAGTAATCACGTGTGTTGTCTTCATCAGTTCCACCTTTTTTCTTACTTCCCTTAATTTTCTGTACAATTTATTTGTGTCTCTCATCATTCTTCCACCTTGTCTCTTTCTATATGCATGTCTCTTTTCTTGGCTTTATATCAGAGAGGAGGAGGAGGAGGAGGAGGAGGAGGAGGAGGAGGAGGAATTTGAAGAAGAAGAAGAACAACCAATCACAGAACCCAATTCAGAGGATGAGAGAGAGGACGATGCTTCCTGTCAGGTTAAAGACAGGTATCATGGTTGTGTGCACTCCCTGACTGGACTCAAGTCTAAAAGTGTCAATACTAATTCACTTTACTAATTTGTCATTGGCTACCTGTTAGTACACTGGTGTATTTTGTTTATTAAGTGACAAGAACTGGAAGGAAGCTGGGAAGTGATGTAATTCAACATCCCCATTGTACAAATGAGGAAACGGAGGCCCCATGAGGTTAAGTGACTTGCCCAGGGTCACCCAGGTAGTGAACACTGGGGGTAGGATTTGAATCCAAGTCTTCTGGTTCTAAGGAAAATACTCTTACCACTGTATCATGCTTCAGTTTTTCATGCAGCCTTAGTTTGCAGAAATGATTGAATATGTTTTGTTCTGAACTACTACAATTATTCACATATTTTGTTTTTTAAAATATTTAATTCAACAAATATTTATTATGAATCTACTATATTAGAGGCACTCAGCTAGTGGGTAGTGGGGGAAATCCAAGGGCAGATGTGCCCTCTTTCCTTACCTCGGCTCATAGAGTCTTTTCTTCCATCAGGATGCAACTCAAGCATCGGGTTTTTGCATGCAGCCTTTCCTCTTCTTCTCAACTACTAGTGTACTCCCTCCCAAACTACCTTGCATTTAACTCTTACTTTGCATCAATTTGTATTTATTCCCTTTATATTTTTTGGCATATGTAGTTTTAGGGAATTATATTTCTATGTATAAATGTGTATTTTATACATATACCTATCTTTAGTTAACTTGTTAACTATATAATATATAGTTATATGCACATATAACTATATATATATCTATATAACATATATATTACAATACTTATTTTATATGTATATGTATCTTTAGTAAACTTAGTTAATTCCATTTTTTCAAGTTGACAGTTATATTGCAGATGAGATTGCTAGAGATGCTCACTTCCACCATGTGTGTACACATACACACATACTACATACATATATATATATATGGAATGTTAGAGAGATTAGCATGGTCTCTCTGCAAAGAGTTGCAGAAATTTATGAAACATTCCGTATTTTGAGATACACAGAGAAAGAGATAGAGACAGAGAATACATGGGGAAAGTAGACATAGATAACCTCGGGGAATTTCCAAGAGGAAGAAGAGAAAGGTACACAGAGGGTATGATCAGAGAGAGGAGAAAAGAACATGGACAAAAGACAGTGCATTGCTCCAGAAGGCAAAGGAAGAAAGTGACAAGAAGGAAGGGTTAGTTAGTAATGTCAGAGAGATGTAAGAAGAGACTCACTTGGATGGTTGGGAGGTTTCTTTTGACATAATGAATTCAACTGAATACTGTTGATGAAAGCTGGCTATATTGCAAAGGCTTGGGTGGTCAAGGAGTTGAGTCAGTCAGCAAGTATCAGGCTACTCTTTCTAAGTTTAGCAGTCTAAGGAAGGAGAAAGATGGGACAGTGTCTCATGGTAGGAAAAAAAATAGAGAGGTTGGATCTGGGAGAATTTTTTGGTTTGTAAAAGGGAGAGATTGTTTTCTAAATATTAACACATTCATGGTTTTTCTTGGGAGATCTTGAAACATTTTTGACGTAATAAACTAATTACTGCTGAACCCTTCCAGAAATTCCTGGGATAAAGGTGATAAGAGAGAAGTAAAGTACAAATAAGGGCTGACTGTGATTTCATTGATAGAGGGAACAGCTTCTTTTAAGGCAGTTTGGCACTTTCTCTTAAACAGTTTTAGAGGATTTCCTGGGGCATGGATGGGTTTGGTGCCTTGCTAGCATCACATAGCCAATATGTGTCAGAGGCAAGACATGAATTCAGGTTTTCCTGGCTTTCTGTCCACTACGTCACACTCCCTCAAGAAGAGTAAGCTATATATACTCAAGTGGACCTCCCCTTCCTTAGCTTTAAAATGAAAAGATTGGACTGGATGATCTCCAAAGACTTCCAGCTTTAAATCTGTTACCCCAAGGTCCTTTGAATTCTGAAATACAACCTATGAAGAATAAAAATCAGAGGCTATCTAGTCTGCCCAGTTATACTGATGAGGAAACTGAAGCCCAGGGGAAATTCAGTGGTTTGCTTAAAATGATTCAAAGTTCTGAATTTCTGAGAAACAAGTAGAAGGAGCATGTCCCAGCGTACATATGGGATGATTTCAGATGAAGCATTTGTTCTAATGCCATGATTATACAAATGTGGCAGAGTTGGGCATGCCTATAACAGTGGGTCATTCTGATTGACTTTGGCTCAATGGATAGAATTGGCAGTAGGCTAAGTTATGAAGTCAGGAAAATTAGTCGTTAGTGTCCCCCATCTCTGCTTTCTGTACCTTTAACCCTGCTTGATTACCCTGTCCTCACTACCTTTCTCCATTTGTTTTTCTTTCCTCCTCACTTTTCTCCTCAGAATTTCCTTTCAGAAAATGATTTAATAGAATGGTTTGCATATATATCACTTAAAAGACTGTATTTTCCCTCTCCTTGCTTTATTTCCTCTTAATAAGGAATAAACTCTATTTGACCTAACGCAAGGAATGAAACTCTAATTACGTAATATGAAAGAATTTTGGGACACAAGGTAGAAGGGGATTTGGGAGACTAGACGTTTTCTGGATGGCCCTTAAATCTAAATGAACGGTCAGTTGCCTGCTCTCAGTATTCGTTAAACTGGGTCTGCCCCTGCCCCCAAAGAGACAATTAAGAGACTTACAGATCTCATTGCTTTTAGAGTTGTGCAGTCAAATTCTTTAGGTTATATGTTGTTCTGCTTCCAGTAAATGGACAGAACTGTACTCAGTGGTACTAATCTTAGAGATTTTCCTTTTTCCCCCCTTCCTTTCTCAAATCTTGCTACCTTATCCCTTTTCTTTCCTCTCTGCTACATCTCTTTCTTACAGTGAAGTCAACTGTCCAGAGTTAAAGCAAGCTGAAAATGATATTTCAGAGAGTTCTGAAATTTCAACTGCCACAAGTGCAATGATTCAAGAAAAGTGGATTTCTCCAAATATTAAATCAAAAAGTCCATCTCCCAACTCATCATTTGTGCCTGGTTCATCTCCTGGATCATCCCCGCATCACGCTTCCCATTCACCATCCTCATCTGCAACCACTTTTACTACTTCCTCATCGGCATCTACCAATCAGAAGGCATCTCCAGTGGTAGAAAAGTTGCCTTATGTACCACATACTCCTTTTCACCTTTTCTCTTATGATTTTGAGGACTCTCCTTTAACTGCAAAAGAAAAGGAAAGAGAAGTACAGAAGGAAAACAGGTAGATTTTTCCCATGTGCTCTTGGCACAGGCATTATTTAGCACTCCCCTGGGGAACATGAGTATATTCTTTGTAGTCACTGTTTTATTTGACTTCTGCAGTATCTGAAGGCATTTTCATTAGTTCAGATATCAATAACTACTACTACATAAGAATGTCTTTATATTCAGCCGGCTTTCATTAGTTATATAAGTTACACAGAAGATTCTTACTTTAAGATTCAGTAGAGTGTTTGAAGGAATTATACTTCACAGAAAGGCTGGGTAAGTAGTATTCACTTTGATACAGTTTTTTTTGTTAATACCCCAGTTAAAAGCACCACTGACAAAAACATAGTTTACAAAAGGATATTCTGACATAGCTACACATTTTACAACCACTTTTTTGACACAGAAATAATAGAAATAATGTTATCGCCCTTTCTTAATGACATAATCTACATAACATATACATTTTCCTTCCTTTAACAGTGCATCAGATCCTGTACATTTGAACAAATACCCTGATTCTGATTCTGATCCCTACAATTTCCGGTCTTTTTCTTCTAATAGGTGGGTGTCTTGTCTTCTCTTTCTTTCTTCTATTTCTATCTTTCTGGGTTTTTTCCCTGCTACATGTAAATTAACATTTTTTTCAAAATAATTCAATTCGATAAATATTTATTAAGCACCTACTATTTGCCAGGTACTGTGCTAAGTTCTGAGGGTACAAATAAGGAATAGAAAGACAATCTCTGCACTCAAGGGGTTAATGGGGGAAGATGGCACAGAAATGGAAGCTGAGAAAGAGGGTAGGGGAAGACACCAGGGCATCCTTGGGCACAGCGGCATCATTCCTTGGAGTTGAAATCCAGCAGAGCTACAGATGGAAAGTGGCATGATTGTTACAGTCTAGTTGATCAATTCTTTTATAGTTATAAAGTTAAGTTACTTATGTTAATTTTATAATAGAAGCTTTTTTTTCACTTAAGAATTTTTCCTTTCCCTTTCCTACTTTATTCCTTATTTCTAGCCAGGTTTATTCATTCACTTACCTGCTCTGAACCGTAGGTTCAAAATTGCCCACAATATTTTTGTGGGTTGTACCCTAACACACAGTATATAAGAAGCTATAGGTGGACCTAATAGCTCAGTAGCAAAGACCTTCTTGTCTCCTTGTTGACTTCTCTGTCCATCTTCCTGGATTCCTAACGTGATGCTTTGATATGTTAATCCTTGGTCACCTTCTCTAAATACCCAGATAAAAAGGGCTCCTAGCCTGGATTTCTCTTCTGTAAGATGATGGAGTCAGATTAGATTTCCTTTTCAGCTATCTATGACTCTCAGTAGATGTAGGATACCAGGATAGAATTTTTTTGGTCTCTAGCAAGGGGGGAATCCCAGACCAAGATGGCCCCAGAGGAAACATTCAGTATGAAACTTTACTCTGACAAATGGGTCTGCAGGTGATTTCATTATAGCAGCCGTCGCTGGTAAAAGACATTGATTCTGCAAATGCAATAACCTTTACATCTTTTCCACTTACTTTTTATTCCAGGACTTTACCAGCCTCTCATAATGGCCTATGTCTTATCTAGATCTCCAGTAGTCCCTTCAGACCATGAATTTTGGTGTTACCAGATCCTTCCTGCCTGCCTTATTATAGTCACTTGTTTGCCTTGACCTCTCTGCCATCCAAATGCCCCATGACATTACTAATGCTCATGATCAGGTTATTATCCAGTAGCGTCCCCCTTCCTTCCTTCCTAGTGTCCTTCCTTTCGGTCATTTTCTGTTCTAAGTAAGACCTAAGGCAACAGCTACCCACAAACCACTAAAGAAACTCTGGTCAGTAACACAGCAGTTGGAATTCTGCCTTATCTTGAGATGCATGTGTCTACCACGGAACTGGGCACCTACCCTCATACCTTCCAAATATCATGGTTTCAAGAACAACTTTAAGAGGAAAATGTGTGAGCTTTCTCCTCCTTGCATGGGCCTGATCCTTGTCTCACTAACCTGCTGCCTGTGGTGACTCATTGGATTTTTGCTGAATCTATCCTTTCCCAGGCTAATAATGACGGTGATGATAAGCATTTGTAAAGCACTTTGCAAATCACTCTTCTGTCATTATCTTATTTGAGTCTCCCAGTAACCTTTTGAGTTGTCAGCTATGATCTTCATTCTACACGTGAGGAAACAGAGGCCAGGGAGGTTAAGTGACTACTAGCCCAACGTCACATAGCTAGCAAGCAGACCTAAGGCAAAATTTGAACTCAGGTCTTCCTCACTCCAAGTTCGGCATTCTATTTGCTATACCACCTAACTGCTTCTATATAAATGAAACAACTACTATCCCCCAGGAATTCTTGGTGGAGTTTTACAGCCCTGTCAACAACCCTGAGCACATATCCCAGATCCTCTTTGTAGAGGAAAAAATTGATGCAGAGTTAAGAACATGTGTTGTCCTTAAATATTTTGCTACCAAGTCACAATCAGAAACTGGGCTACCCAAGGGAATCCAGGTGGTATCATAATGGATAAAGCTCTGGGTCTGTAGTCAAGAAGACTCATCTTCTTGAGTTCAAATCCGGCCTCAGACACTTAGCAGATACATGACCCTGGGAAAATCAAACCCTGTTTGCCTCAGTATTCTCATCTGTAAAATGAGCTGAGAAAAGAAATGGTAAACCACTCCAGTATCTTTGCTTATAAAACCCCAAATGGGGTCACAAAGTTGGACACAATTGAAACAACTCAACAACAATGTAACATATTACTGTTCCATTCCGTGCCATTCATTTAATATAATTTATTCAGCCATTACTCAGTTGTTGGACATTTAGTTTATTTCTAATTTTTTGCCTTTACATCTCCACTGATATTGGGAATACATTTGTACAGAGAAGTTTTGTTTTGTTTTCTGGTCAGTAACTTCCTTGGGGTATAATCTCAGTAAGGGGTCTGGCGAATCAGCAGAATTCACATTTGGAAAACACTTAGTACATAACTGTGTTGCTTTCCGAAAGACTGGACCAACGGCTTCTGTTAGCAGTGTTTGTCTTATCGTAGTTGTATCCCACTGAATTTTGTTAGATTGTATTGCTTGGGTTAATTGAATCAATGCCATATGGAATCCCAGAGTTCTTTTTACTTATATTTCTCTTATTATTGAGATTTTGAACATTTTTCATAGGGCTTTTGATAATTATTTTCTCTTTTGAAAACTGACTTTTCATATCCTTTGATCAAACATCTATGGGATAGCAGGTCTTAATTTTGTAAATCTGTGTCATTTTCTTATAAATATTAAGTGTTAAACTGTTATCAGAAGCTTAATCAAGTCCCAGATCTCCTCCATAACCACAACAATGGCCCTCCAGGTCCAAACATTCTACTTTTTCTCCATCATCAAGACATGATGTTGGGTGGGAAGTCACTGACAATGATTTACCGTGTGTTAACTTTCTCACTGAACACTTATAAAAATCAAAGAAGATTGATATTTGCTTAAGCATGTGAAATGAGATTTTATTGAAGAGTTTTGCAAATGTCTTAGAATGTCTCTGACAGTATTATCTGAGTATGGAATAAATACTGCTCATACTTCCTGAATTTTCCAGTATTCAACAAATATAGTTTTAGCTACTGCTATCATTTTAATGTGTGATCCTTACATCATGTAGGTCTGGTTTGACCATTTGTTAAATTGACTGCAGTTGATCATATGGCTACAGTGCCAGTTCTCTTTAGTCACTAAGAAAATGAAAATCACCAGACCATGTATTCAGCCCTGGAGTCGAACAGGTGCACAATCTCCCATGAGCCAAGGGGCAGACATAAATAATGGCGTTAATAAAACCTGAAGCCTCTGCAGCTGAAAATTTCAGCTCTCAGTGAAGGCTGACTATGTGTCAACCCTGCTCTCCTTTAGCCTTTCTGTGTAGCAGATTGGATCATTTGTTGACCCAGACAAGATAGCTCTTTTTTAGCATTTTCTTTCCATGGATGATGACTTCAGAATTTCCTCTGGCTTTTGTCTGAAGCCTTCTTTCAGTGGTCATGATTCTGCTTATCTATCTGACCATGTTTTCTGACACTTCTCAGCCTTTTTTGGACACCAATCCTGGATTCTCTGTAGAATTTGAGATTAAACTTAAAAGTCTACCTGTGCTCTAGTTCAACCAAACTGAATTGATCAAAAAGGGATCAAATCAGTTGCTTTGCAAGTGCTTCTATTGGCAGTCCCCAAAATAAGATAACTATATTTGATTTCAGTTGAGCCATGTAGATACATAATGTGATATAACAATCTCTGAAAGACAACCAATTTTTGATGTATTTTATTAGACATTGCATGCTTCAAGTATATGAACTGGAGATGAACCCAAGTATAACATAAGGAATATGTAAATGAATGTAAAAAGGGGGCACAGCCCAGAGTATGAATGGGGACCTCTGTAGAGTACCTGCAGCTTTACTCTTTCTCTCAGCTTTCCTACCTAGGGTTCTCTCCATGCCTCTTGCTTTCATCCTTCACCTTTTTCCCTTTCTCCCTATCTTATCCTTTGGGCATACTAGTGCCTTCCTTTCTTACGTTGCCTCCCATCTAAAGAGACCAGTGACATCATGGAGTGATGTCTTGACTTGCACATGAATTTGATTGAAGTGAGGCAGAGCTGCACAAAGTTGTCAGCCTCACTTTCTCCTCCAGAGTCATCAAAGTCCAGTGGCAAGACAGAATTCAGAACAACAGCCCAGGATGCAGTGGATGAACTTGACCTTTCTAAATTAAGGTGATGTCATTGGTTCTTTTCAAGAATGAAGGAGGAACACCAGCAAAGACAACAGCTTCTCATCTATACATCCACTTAAACCAACCACTATTTCCCCAAATCCAGGAGCTATTAGAACAAGGAGGAAAGGCCATGAAGGTCTTCTGGGATGTTCCTCTCCTGCTTTTGAGATTAGTCACCTGGGATTAAACAATGAAAATGTTACTAGTCAGTCAACATCCATTTAGAAAAAAAGTCTTTCATTTTAACAGTTGTAGGAAGATTGTATTAAAACACAAATCTCAACTGTTTTCATTACATTAATTTACCACAATGATGGAGTAATAATCGTTTGATTTGCTAATTCTGGGCTTTCTGTGGAGAACCAGTCTTCTGAAGATTTCCAGTTCAAGGGAAACTTATTGAGTATATAATCCAGTGAATTCCTACTTTAAACTTGACCCTTCAGGGTACATCATGTATGAAGCTTTTCCTTGACTTATCACCATTCCATACAACTACTTTATAAAGGACTGAGTTGATTGTCCCAACTTGTGAGCCATATCTTGTGCCATTTATTCAAATTCATGCCTATATTCTGCTATAGAATATCATTTTTTCTAAATAGTCGAATTGTTTTCTAGGAATTAATGAAAATTTAACTCTTTACTCCTATGTTAGATACAACACTATGCCAGGTGAAGGAACTATGCCTGAGGATATAAAGAAAGTTAAAAGTAAAATCTTGCCCTCTGGGAATTCTGATTCTGATTCTAATGAGGGAGACAACATATAAATATATAAATGAGTGTAAATGTACAATGAGCTGGACCCAGACTTGAGTGAGAGGAAGAGATTAATCTGGATCTCACTTGGGAAATTAAGCTAATACTCACTACCACAAAGACTCATCTCTTAAATATCATCATACTACTGGTGTTGCTATATGGTTTTCAGTCATAAAGTATTATCATTTCAGGGAAAAAAATTAAATGAAATAACCCAAAGGTCATGAAAAGATGTATGGTGGGCAGACTACAATATGTTATCCCTAATGATGGAGACCTTGCTGTCTAGAAAGCTATCAGAAATATATTCTAGGGAACAGAGATGACTCATTTATTATAACAAGAAGAAAAGGACCATGTATGTACCTTGGAGGAAAAAGGAATTAACATATTTGGCTTATAGTTTATAGGATTCTGCAAGGAGCATAAGAAGCCACCATGATTCGATAGAAGTAGGTAAACAGATGGAAAGAGAATAGGATTTGTAGGTTTCTGCCTGCTGAGAGGGAAAAGGAAGTTCCCGACAACCCAAGGGAACTAAGGAATTGGGGAGACAAGGCCACGGGAGATAAATTGGACACTCGAGGACATCTGTTCTGTGTTTAAAAGGTTTTCTTTCATCATGTTAAACTTAAGATACATAGAAGCTCAGGGTTAAAATCTCTGCCCTCCCTTATAAGATGACTTTTAGCTTAGTTTCTATAGCAATGCAGTAGAGTAGATAGAGTGCTGAATTTGGTAGTGGTGGCATCCTTCATTCTGGAAAATAACCAGCATCATCATGAGGGTGATGCTGAATTTGGTATCAGGAAGATGTAGGTTCAAACCCTGTCTCAGACTCTTACTGGCTGTGATATTAAGAAGTCACATGACCTTTCCCATCCTTAATTCTCCCCATTGATAAAATGGGGAATATCCTTAGTACCAGGATTGTTGCAAGGATTAAATTTTATTTATATATATGTATATATATGATTTATATATATTTTATGTACATATATAAATTATATATATATATGTATTTTATATATAAATGCAATATGTATAATATCATCTAATCCTACATATATGTATATGCACACACATATATACATACATATATATGTGTATATATAATGCATATATATATATATACACATTTAATCCACATATGTGTACTTATATTAAGGAACTCTGTGCTATATAAACATTAGATTTTATTGTTGTTACCTTCTCTCTGAAATATGTATGAAAAAAAGCACTTTTCTAGGTAACAAGGTATTTGAGTAGGCTGTGTTTTTAATGATTATCACATATCCAGACAGTTTTGTTCATAAGTCAAATCAGGCCCTAGAGCTGAGAATTATTATGAAGGGGAAATAGTCAATATGGACTTTATGAGTGGGCTAGAGGGTAAAGTAAATTTAATATATTTAAGCCAGTAATTCATGATGATCTGTGTTTACTCCATGGAAATTTTTCTTGCAGTGATTAATGGCTAGTGAACAGGACCAAATGATAAAGGACATCTGTTTCTGAAGAAGAAAAGGAAACCTTGGGCTATGTGCGTGTCCTGTAACTGTCCTGTCAGTTAAATATGATTAGAGGGTGAGAAGGATGGCAAAAAGTGAAGCGGTTGTGCTTTTGGTTTTGTGCGCAGTCCTGGTTGAAAACAGACTCTAGGGAGATAAATGGTCATTCCAGAAGCTGTGGAAACAGTTTCTCTTTGATCAACAAGCACATGTTGAAGTTGGGTGTTTTGGGTGTGTGGTTTTGTTTTTTAATGAATGAAATGGATATTGAAATCTCTAAAGCTCTGGGTTTTGTAGATTGCTTTTTCTCCCCAGAGAGAGATGCATCTTTAACCATAACTAAAAAACTCTTTTAAGGGCTTCTCAGAGAGTAACACCTATGTGCATTTGTGAAAGGGAGAAAATGCTTCATGTTCTAACTGGAAAGAATTTGGATTCTTTTCACTTGTAACATATGTGTTACCAAATAATTTGCATGTATGGTTGTAATGAAACCTGGGTAATAACCCTAGTGGTTTTCTTTCATTTGTTCAGAATGAACCCTGCTGACTCGTGTTTTGACCTTTCGGCTTCTTTCCTAATGATCAATTATCAAGTCTCAAACCAGCTAATAAATCACTCTCAAGGTTCTTCAAGCTGCACTTTCAGTTCTGTGGTTTCCTTTGCTTCTCATTTAATTTTACTTTCCAGTTGTATTTTTTTTTTTCATTTTATAAAGTAATTTAAACCAAAGAGTATTTTCATTTGTGGAGTTCATACTAAGCTTTAGACAACTGGGTTTCTGAGGAAAGGGAAAGAAAAGGAGTGAGCATTTATATAGGGCCTACTATATGCCAGGCAGGCACTGTGCTTAAACACTTTTATAAATATTATTTCATTTGGTCCTCACAACCCTGGGAGGTAGTTGCTATTTTTATTGCTTTTTTTATAGTTGAGGAAACTGAGGTAGGCAAAAGGTAAATGACTTGTCCCGGGTCACACAGCTGGTAAGTATCTGAAGTCCCATTTGAGTCTTCTTTACTCCTGGCCCAGCACTCCATCCACTGAGCCAGCCAGCTGGTGGTTGAGATGTACTTCATACTCCAGCCTAAGAAAGATATTCTTTAATTCAAAGTCAGAGTTAAAGGGGTTATAAAGACTTCACTCATCTGGAGTAGGCCATCAAGTGCCATTTTTTCAGCCCTGCCTGGTACTGATGGGTTAAACCCGAGATTTTGCAGCTCCTCTCTCTTACAAGGATCCACCCACCACTCCACAACCACAGCCCCATCTTCCCCAGCCAAAATGCAGGTTCAGTAAATATCAAGGTCTAACTGAATACTTCCTGTAAGGAAGTACTATTTTGCTCCTATGTTGGAACCAAAGGACTTTGCTATACCTTGTTGATTTGCTGACTGATGTTCTTTCTCTCTTTTTTCCCATTCTGCTTGGGCTCCTGGACTCATCAGATACAGCAACTATGGCAATAGCTCTTATCTCTCCACGAGAGGTTATTCAGGATCAAGTGCACCTACAACACCTACTTCATCCCTCTCACCGCACCAGGAGGCCAAATCAGAACGGTTGGTAAAAGATAACTATGTCAATACTTTAGTGATGCTGTCATCCAGGGTCAAAAAAAATGAAATTTTAAAAATGGAACATTGTCAGGAAAATTATTGGAGACAATTGGGGAAATTTGGAGACGGTGCCAGAATTCTAAATGTTTTTTCTTTAGTGAAAACCATTCAAAAGGAAACAAAAAAATTTCTCTTCACTCTCACTCCCCTCCCTCTTATTTGACTAACATACTCTAGGGATTATTTCATTGAAGATCAGAGGTTAGTTGCATTCCTCTTCCTATCTACTTTCCATGAAAAGTAAGTATTAAAAATTAAATCGGGGGTACCTTAATTTGTTCTTTTAAAAAATGTAATTTTATCATGTATGCCCACTTTTATTTCCCCACTGTGAAGACTTCTTAGAGGAAAAAAAGGAAAAGAAAATAAATTAGGTATCCATTAACTTTTTAGTAATTAGCGCAGGATAGACCAGAATATATCACTGAGCAACGATCCAAAAGTTCTTGTATTTTCTCCTAAAAGAGCAAAAGAATTTTATGGCAACATGGAAGGAATTCCATTTGGCAGAAAACCCCTTGCTACAAATGATCCAGTTTTACATTGGTATGGGTTCTCTCTATCTCATTTTCAGTGGCCAAAATATTCATCACCGAATGTCTACCCTTTTCATGTTGTTGTTAGGATGAAATAAGATAATATTTTTAAAGCTCTTAGCATACTGCCTGGCATATAGTAAGTGCTATCTAAATGTCAGCTCACTTCACGCTGTCCTGGCTTAGCCTTCACAAGCTCAGACTTACCTGTGTGCCACAGTGGGAGCCTGGGGAGTCCTTCAATCAAGCAAGAAAGAATCAAGGATGCTAGAAATGAACACTTACTATCTGACAGAATGATAACTCAAAAGAGTAGATTTAAAGGGTGAAGTAACTGATTTTTATTATATTACATCAAGATCAGTTAAGCTTCAATAAGTTCCTATAGGTTAACAAATTAGCCTCTAAATCATGAAGCTATCTCCTCCAAGCCCCTCATTTTACTGAAATCCACAGAAAAGACATGATTTGGATTTTACAGGATTGTTAGGGGCAATTAAATATACCTGGGTTTGAGTCCTGCCTCAGACATTGGTTAGAGAATCAAAAGCAAATCATTTAAGCTCTTAGAGCGTTCTTCTCATGTGTTACATGGTTATAGTAATTACTTGTACCGTGTGTCTCAAGAGACCACGGTAGAAAAAGTACTTCACAAGCAAAAAGTACTATATAAATGCAGGCTTTATTATCACTATAGGGATTTAGAGATGGAAAGTACCTTAGGAGTTAGGTAATCTCAACACCTTTCCTCATTTTACAAATAAACAGACTGAGGTCCAGAGAATTTAAGTGATTTGTTCAAGTCTCACGGTTAGCTAGTGACAGAGTTAGAATTAGAATCCAGGTTAGAACTCTCCATTCAAAGAAATCACATAGGTCAGGGTTTTTTTAACTTGGAATTTCAGAGGACTTGTGAACTTGGGTAAGAGAAGGGTGGGAATTACTTATTTTCACTGACCTCTAGCTGAAATTTAGCATTTCTTCATTTTTATTATGCTCAAAAAGCATGATTCTGAGAAAGCTCCACTAGATGGTCAAAGGCGTCCATGAAAAAAAACAGAAAACACTGGCACAGGTCAGGAAACTTTCACAAGTGTGCAGATTACAGAGATTAATTTGCTTCCTAGGACAAGTGGAACATTGTTTACTAACCTCCCTGTTTCGTATGTTTGACCTTTTTGCTTCTTTAGACTGAATATTTATACCAAGTATTGTTTTGTTGCATACTACTTGCAACAGAGTTGTACTTGTTGAGTGTTACCCCCATCAAGGAGGACAGTTCAGTGGTAGGGACCAAAGGCAGCAGCCACTACCAAACTCTAAAGAGGGTACAAGCATTCCTCCTATTGTAAGGTTGCTAGGAGGAAGTATATAAGAACCAGAAGAGCCAAGACCTTTGGGCTCCTCTTTGTTACACATTGGCCCACCATACTCCACCCATAATAGCTCGGAGGTTATTATCTTGAAAGGAGGTTAGTCTAAGACAAATAAAAGGAAGCTTTTCTTTGCAAGTGTGTAGTAGACATATGGGACTCATTACACTCTGAGATAGTGCATATTGAAATACAACCTAGTCTGGAAGAGCTCAGATACATTCATAATAGGTTGTTAAGGGAAATGGGAAGTGTAAGGCTATGTCACTATCCTTCCCTTCTTCAGCTATAGATTCCCCATTGCTGGAGGTCTTCAGGAGGAGCCCAGATGACCATTTATGTAGTAGTGTAGAAGGCAGTTCCTAATCAAGTCTAGATTGGATTAGATCTGTGAAGTCCCTTCTTATTCTGAGTGTCTTATTCTCTGAAATCTATGGCCTCTACATGAAAACATAGGGCTATGGTTCCTCAATGGCTTTCCCTCTGTATCTGGACTGGTAGTCTCCCTACTGTGTAGGTGCATGGAGAGTTCCTGAGTGCTGGGCTGAGTTACAGGTTGCTTAAAATGTTAACTCTTTGTCTGTAGAATGCAAGTGCTGAGACTAGGTCGTCACTAAAGTCTTGGGCTGAGCCATGACTACTATGTCAAGATCAGTGACAGCTGCATCTTTGACAATATCTTCTTGGACCTCTATTTTGGGAGGGGGCTTGTGCCTCCATCAAGAGGCGACAGACCCTTAGGCTCAGCATAATGGGGTATGTAGATAATGCTTTGTACACAGGCCCCCCAGCTGTGCCTGAACTATCACTTATCACTATTGACAACAGACATCTGTCTCACCCACACTTCAGCTCAGCATGGGCTCAGTACACTAGAGGGATCAATAAAGATCTGGTGAGTCATTTTTTCCACCTCTGCCTTAACCTATCCCTGCAGCTGTAGAATAAGTAGTCAAAGTCATCTGGGCCATGGAAAAGGCTCACAATTGACTTGAAGTCAGGTCTTTAGGGATAAGTGAGGAGAACAAAGACAATGGGAAAATGGGAAGCTAGAAGAGGAATCATGTGGAGTATTGTGGTACGGTGAGTAGAGCACTAGACCTGGAGTCAGGAGACTCTAACTGTGTGACCTCGGGTAACTCACTCAACCCTGTTTGCCTTAGTTTCTTCTTCTGTAAAATGAGCTGCAGAAGGAAACAATAGACCACTCCAATATCCTTGCCAAAAAAAAAAAAACGACCAAACAAACAAATCCAAAATGTGGTTGTGAAGTGAACATGACCAAGATGACTGAACAACAGTGGAAGGAAAGGACAGAGTGACTCCAGTTGGGCTTGTTTTTTCCAGACTACAAAGTGGAAATCTGTGCTACAGGAGTTTGGAAGGCAAAGCTGGCTAACTCAGAGAGTTTGAATGTGTATTGGCGTAAGAGGACTCTCACTGACTATAATGCCAGTAACCCCTTTGCTGTCCCTTGGAAGAGGTAGATGGAAAGATATTCTTTCTACGAAAACTCAGGAAATGCCAGCTCCGAATGAACCTGCCCGTTCTAGAGAGCCCATCCTAGTCACCATTGAATTCCCTACTGAAAGATATTCCGAATGAGGTCATTTATGTTACTCCTGGGACAGCAACAAAGAAATTAATTGAGTTAAATCTGCTAAATATCATCGTATCCATGTGGATTGTATTCAGATGGTTCTCACAAAGAACAAGCTTCAATAGTGTTAAAATACTTTGATTAGTAATGGTTATAGAAAAAAATTAAAGTCCATAGTCAAAGACATCCATTTGTGCCGTGTTGTTGGGAAGAACGTAACTATGGGGAAACTACAATATTTATTGTTTTTTAAGTAAAAAATGGTTTCAATATCAGTGACCACAAAAAGGTGCTCATATGACAGTAAGTTGGGAGGCAGGTACGGGATGGCTCTTGTGAATTTTAGGTACACTTTATTCTTTCCTAGTGGGACGTCTTTGTTTTGACTTTTTATCCAGCAAAAATACCCATTCAGTTTTCTAATTTCAAAAATCTTTTATTTAGTTGACATTTCTGTGTGTGACATACAGACTTGGGATTTCAGTGCTCCTCATGAGAAAACCTTCTCCCTTTTTAATGCAGATTGGTAACTGTTCTGCAACTAATAATCTTAAAGAGATGCCCAAGACACTGAAAGGGTGAGGGTCACACAGCCTGCATGTGTCAAAAAAAAATTACTGGAACCCCAGTTATTGTAACTTTAAGCATTGCCTTCTATAGATCTGTTCCCTCTGTTCCCAGTGGCTTTTCTTGACTATATTATAAGATTATTTTTACTGTGAGCTCTATCTACGAAAAGTGGACAATACTAAAAGAATTTGTTAAAGTAATTCCCAAATCACTTCCAGATATTTGCTAGCAGGAAAAATGACAAAGTAAGCCTGTAATCACACAGCTGCCACAACTGGACAGTGAGGGCATTAGGAAAGCAAGTGACATTTTGGTCATGGTATCAGAAGCAGAGTTTCCATATCAACAAGAATCCTATAGATTAGAAACATATAGATCCTCAGTAAAGTGCCAGAAGCTCACCTGTGGCAGCAATGGTTGAAAAACAAAAATTACCATAGCTAAATATGAGGGGCCCAGATAATATTTATATTGCAACTCCCAATGGTATCATGCCAACCCTTTTCATGTTAATAAATGTTTTTTTAATTTCTGAAGTTTTAATCATTTTTGAAATTTTCGTTGACTTGCCCATTGAGGATATTGTTATCTTAAAGGCATTTTGGCTCTTATTCATTCCTATTTTGAGTCCAATCTAATTAACAAACAGTTGTTTATTGAGCTCCAGCTGTGTTCAAGGCATGAGACTGGGTGAAATAATTTGTCCCAGATGATTATATCACTTAGGCTTTGTTTCCCACCCACCCCATGGCCCTAGAATTCAGTCAGCCTCTCTTGAGAATCCCATGGCTTACCATGTCCCTCTCCCAGGGCCCCCAAGATGCCTAGGATTTGGATCAGATTAACTGAATTGATCAGTGGAGAAGATGGGAGGGGTGCTAGCTATCAGTCCCATATCAAACTCATCCCACCATTTTTTGTAGAACATTTATTAACTGTGGTCCACTTTGAAAGATCATCACATCAGAGGACCCAAGTTCAAATTTGCATTCTATCATTTACTATCTGTGTGAACTTGGTCAAGTCATCACTTAAGAGACTCCTTCGAGCTCTAACTCCATTTTATGATCTAGAGCTCTCACATCCCTCCAACCTTCCAACACCAGCAATTGACCTGGAAGACAAGGGGCACTGAAACAATCTAAGGATCACAGGTATCACAGAAGAATGGAATAATTTAAAAACAATAACAACCAAATTATATAACTGAGGAAATAATGCAAGAAAACGTCCCAGAATTTCTGAAAACCAATAATAAAGCATCAGATGAGTAAATCTACAGATCACCTTCAGAGAAAAAGAAAAGTGTAAAACATCCTTCGAACTTGTATCACAGATAAATTGGACAAAACCATAAATTTCTCATGTGGCCAAGAGAAAAACCTTTCAATTTAAAGAGAATTTGGAAAAAAGAAAATGAAAACTACTTCTGTCCAGAGATTTAAGAGGGAACATGAAATTTCATGCTGGATTATACAGTTCTATCAGTATCTACAAACAGAATTCCACAAATGCCCAAGTCAGAGTGGCAGCAAGATCTTTCAAGTCGTAGTTTATATAGAACTACTTTATCAGCATCCAAAGTCATCTTTGAAACATAGAAGAAAAGTCCTTCCCCATCTCCTTTGCATGCCTTAGATTAGCATCAGGTATATCTTTGCCATCTGCCCTGTCTTGTGTAGTTTATTTTAGATCATTCCTTGATTCTCAAAAGAGTACAAGTCTGATTCTTAATGATCCTGAACAAATGGATCGTCCTATTACCCAGAAAGCCCCCATTGTCCCCCAAAAGTGACTTCTGATTGAGGGGTGACTTAGAGGTCTGTTATGTTAAAACAAAAGTGTTACATCATCACTCTATTTTTATATGACCCTATAATCCTCGAGAGGTCATCCAGTCCAACACTTTCCTAAAGTATGAATTACATACTAAATTTAAGAATTGCCTTCTTAAAATTTTCTAAAATACCAAGTAATTTAACAAACTGCTTAAGTTTACAGAGTGCTTTAAGTTAATCATCTGTTAACTGTTTAAGTTACTTGTTTTGAAATGGAGCCTGAATGGCCATTACAATGGTTTTCTTTCAAATTGACTAATATGGAAATGTTTTACATGATTGCATATGAGTTATGTAGAGTCAGACATGACTGAAAAACATCTGAACAACAAAAATGTTAAAAAGTAAAACAAAGTGAGTTGATACCGAGAAGTGTTACAGAAATGGGAAAGTTTCAGTGTCAGCGGGAATCATCCAAGAAAGCTCCATGGAGAAAGGTGGGAATGGCTAAGTCATTGGAGTTGAACAGGTAGAGGAGTGAAAGGCTATTTCCAGGTAAGGCAACTAACATGAGCAAAGGTCTGTAAGCACCTATGAATCTTGCCAGCTTTGGGCACAGTGTTGGAAAATTGTCTCAATGGGTGAAAAAGGCTCATGTTGGAGTGGAAATGAAAAATAAGCTTAAAAGGACAGGATCAGATCATAGAGGGTTTCATGGACACTTATTCAAAATTGCCGAAAAAGAGTTCAGTTTCACATCCTTTATTGACTTCAGTGATTTGTTTTAAGATTGAGTATTGAACCTAAGTTTTATCTAATGTCAAGTCTTCAGATGTTTGGCATGGAACAAGCAGAGAAATAGAAACACCAAGGGCCAAGCAGTTTAATTAAAATAGGCCTGATGTCTTGTGATCAGTTGATGGTTCTTGGTTAATTAATAGGCTTGTTGTCTATACTGTTTTCAGATGGTGGTGTGGTGTGGTGCATAGAATGTTGGGCTTGGGTTCAGGAAGCCCTGAGTTAAAATCTCTGCTCAGACACTTGCTAGCTTTGTGACCCTGGGAAAGTTGCTTAGCTTCTTTTTTGCCTCAGTATCCTCATCTGTAAAATGGGGATAATTATAGCATCTGTCTCCCAGGGTTGTTGTGAGGACCAGATGAGATCATAATTGTAAAGTGCTTAGTACAATGCCTTGCACATCGTAAGTGCTATATAAATGTTAGCAATTATTATTTATCATTAGTTTGTGTGTTTGGAGAGTAGATCTCCCTTACCTCACCCAGGCTACAAGTGCCACTCAGGGCCTTGTCCCACTGCTGTTTACCATAGGAGCTTTGATCTACTATTTATGACCTGAGTTGATTCACCTCTCTTGGCCAGCCTTATAGCCCCTTGTTCTCAGGGGGCTGTGAGTGGGGAGGGTGAAAGGTGCCAGATTTATTGCAGAGACCTGATCTGTAGCAGAACTGAGTTCAAGTGATCCACCTGGCTCAGACTCCCCAGTAGCAGGGTCTACTGGCCTATCTTTGAGTGATCTTTAAAAATAAAAGCAAATCTGTAGATCAATCTCTGATTTTCCTACTTTCTAGACTGATTTGTATGAAGACATCCTACAATTTAAACTTTAGTCTTTGCAGCTCATTAGATAAACACAGGGCTGACCCATCAAAGAAAAAAAAGGAGGAAAAAAACTACAAATCACAGAACCAGTTGCCAAAACTGTGAAGAACAATGGATCTTGGCCGAGTTAGCCTCCTTTGTTGTGTCTTCTCAGCCTGGGCCAGTTGTTTTGCTCTGGCTGAACCAAGAAACATTCTAAATTACTTACGGTCTATTGTGACCAGTTGTCTGTGATGATTCTTCCAGCATTATCACTTTTCCACTGAAGAGAGAGAGAATTTTAAGAAAATGGAACAATCACTGCTCACATGTTTAAAGTTCCTATTATATAATGGAAAACGAGGACTTGTTATTTTCAGATCTAAGGGAATGTCTTTCAGCATAGGGAAGACTCTTTTCGCATTTCCTAGAGCCTAGACCTTCCTTTCTGTCCAGATTTTCAAAAAAGAGACAGTATTAAGTACCTGTCAGAAAAGAAAATGCAGATCCTTTTTTAGTCTGGAAAAATGGAAGTTAGCACAAGGAAAACTTGCCGAGTTATAACTTTTATAGTTTTTCTGATCCTGAAGGAGACAGCCCAGAGCTATGGAATGATACTGGACCAGCAGACAGGAGATGTAGGCTCCTGTCCCAGCCCTATCACTAACTCACTAAGATCTGGAGGGTCTTAGGGTGAGCCACTGATCTTCTCACAGTGATTTCTTCATGTATAAAATGTGGGATTTGAACCTATTGATCTCTGTGAACCAGTTTTGAAAATATATTTATCTATAAAAAATGAAGCCAATATTTTTGTTTCTTTATTATGAGGAAGGGAAGGAAAATAAGGAAACAAATATTTGTGTACATGCTGTGTGCAAGGCACTGTGTTAACTACTTCACAAATATTATTTCCTTTGATCCTCATAATAACTCTGGTAGGTAAGTGTTTTATGATCGTCCTCATTTTACGTTTGAAGAAACTGAGGTGGACAGAGTTTAAATGATATGCCCAAGGTGGCACAGCTAGGAATTGTCTGAGGCTGGATTTGAACTCAGATCGTCCTGCCTCCATGCCTAGCACTCTGTCCTCTGCACCACCTAGCTGCCTCTAGGGAAAATCAAAGCACCAGTAAAGTCTGGGAGGAATTAACGGGGACAGAAGAACATCAGGGAGAAAAAGGCAGAAGTCCCCCGCAAAGGCTGCATGGAGACATATCCAGAAGTTGGATGGCTTTACCCTTACTTGCTCCCTATTCTCCACTAGTATGATGATAGGACCTGGGACTCTGGGCTTCCAGCTCATGCCCTCACTTGAGGTTTGAGGGAGAAAGAAGCCAGAATGTCTTATGGCCAGATATTCTTTTTTGAGCTTTAGGAAAAGTCGAGATTTTTCTACCCTTTTCTCTAGGGCTTCGTCTTCATACTTTAGCCATGGACCAGTTTAACTAAGGCCAATACTGGCTCCCACCTCCCAAAGTTTATTCATTATTGAGGCTCATTTAAAAGTGGTCCCTCATTCTTGATCTTTGTCATCCTTAGCCAGTCTCCACAATCTCTTTTTTTTCTTTTTTAAATAATATTTTATTTTTCCCCAATTACATGTAAAAACAATTTTTAATATTTGTTACTTTTTAAAGTTTTGAGTTCCAAATTCTATCCCTCCCTTTCCCCTTCTCTGTCTTCCCAGACTCTAAACAAAAAGTTTAAGAATACTTTCATACACATAGGAAATTTACTATGAAATGTACCAAGTATAATCAAATTCAAATTCAGCAACTGTTCATCGTCTACTGTGTCCCAGGCACTGAGGGAAATAAAGAAAATAAACTTTTTTTTTTACTTAAAGCATCTTACGATAAAAAAGGAAATATAATTGATGTATGTAAATAGCTAGTCCAAAACAGAATGCAGTAAGTGTATGTAACAGAAATATAAACACAGGGCTGTGAGTGTTAAAGAGGAAGAAATCTCTCTCATGGCAGTGGGGAAATCATGGAAGCCTTCTTAGCTTTTGAGCTCAGAGTAGAAGGAATCCTCATTGGCTGGAAGGGAACTCATTGGTCAGTTGGTTCAATCCATACCACAAAAAGAATCTCTACTACAACAGACTAAACAAGTTGATCATCTAGATTTTTTTTTAAAGACTAAGGGGGCCCTCTAGTTCTTAAGAAAGTCCATTCCACATTTGAGTCTCTCTAATTATTAGAAATTTTCTCCTTACATAATACTTAAGCTTATACCTTTGCACCTTCTTCCCGTATCTCTTAGTTCTACTCTCTGGGTTGAAAGAGACCAGCCTAATAATCCTTCTTCCCCTAGACAGCCTTTCTGAGCCCTCACCCTCCAAGGTAAATAATGTCATTCCTTTTCAATTCCTTACATGGCATATACTGGCAATCCTTCAGTTTTTTGGTTGCTTTTTTCTGGACATTCTCTACAATGTCCTTCCAAAAATGTAATACTGTGAACTGAATATGGTACTCTAGGACTGACTTGACCTGACCAGAGAAGATGACAACAGGACTGTCAACTACTTTTGTCTGGAAGTGGTTCCTTCATTTCTTTTTTTTTTTTCTTTTTTAAAAACTATTTATTTATTTATTTTTAGTTTTCCACATTCATTTCCACAAGATTTTGAGTTCCAAATTTTCTCCCCATATCTCCTCTCCCCCACCCCAAGACACCATGTATTCTAATTACCCCTTCCCCCAATCTGCCCTCCCTTCTGTCACACCCCTCCCTTCCCTTATCCCCATCTTCTCTCTTTTCTTATAGGGCAAGATAGATTTCTGTACCCCATTACCTGTATTTATTTCCCAGTTGCATACAAGAACAATTCTCAACATTTGTTCCTAAAACTTTGAGTTCCAACTTTTCTCCCTTCCCCCTTCCCCACCCATCCTCATTGAGAAGGCAAGCAATTCAATGTAGGCTATACATGTATAGTTATGCAAAAGACTTCCTTAATAGTCATGTTGTGAAAGACTAACTATATTTCCCTCCATCCTATCCTGCTCCTTATTTATTCTGTTCTCTCTTTTGACCTTGTCCCTCCCCAAGAGCTAGTTGCTCCCTCCTCCCATTGCCCTCCCTTCCATCATCCTCCTCCACCCTGCCAATCCCCTTCTCCTCTACTTTCCTGTAGTGTAAGATAGATTTTCATACCAAATTGAGTGTGCATGTCATTCCTTCCTTGAGCCAAATGTGATGATAGTAAACTTCACTTTTTCCCTCTCACCTCCACCTTTCCCCTTCCATTGAAAAAGTTTTTTCTTGCCTTTTTATAAGAGATAATTTGCCCCATTTCATTGTACCCTTTATCCTCCCAATATATTCCTATCTCACCCCTTAATTTTATTTTTTAGATATCATCCCTTCCTATTCAACTCACTCTGTGCCCTCTGTCTATATGTGTGTGTATGTATAATCCCTTCAACTACCCAAATACTGAGAAAAGTTTCAAGACCTACAAATATTATCTTTCCAGGACTGTAAAAAGTTCAACTTTAGTAAGTCCCTCATGATTTCTCTTTCCTTTTTACTTTTTCATGCTTCTCTTGATTCTTGTGTTTGAAAGTCAGATTTTCTTTTCAGTTCTGGTCTTTTCATCAAGAATGCTTGAAAGTCCTCTGTTTCATTGAATGACCATTTTTGTCCCTGAAGTGTTATACTCAGTTTTGCTGGGTAGGTGATTCTTGATTTTAGTCCTAGTTCATTTGACTTCTGGAATACCATATTCTAAGCCCTTCAATCGCTTAATGTAGAAGATGCTAGATCTTGTGTTATCCTAATTGTATTTCCACAGTACTCAAATTGTTTCTTTCTGGCTGCTTGCAATATTTTCTCCTTGACCTGGGAACTCTGGAATTTGGTTACAATATTCCTAGGAGTTTTTATTTTAGGATATCTTTCAGGGAGTGATTGGTGGAGTCTATCAATATTTATTTTACCCTCTGGTTCTAGAATATCAGGGCAGTTTTCATTGATAATTTCATGAAAGATAATGTCTAGGCTCTATTTTTTAATCATGGCTTTCAGGTAGTCCCATAATTTTTAAATTGTCTCTCCTGGATCTGTTTTCCAGATCAGTTGTTTTTACAGTGAGATATTTCACATTGTCTTCTATTTTTTCATTCTTTTGGTTTTGTTTTGTAATTCCTTGGTTTCTCATAAAGTCATTAGCTTCCATCTGCTCCATTCTAATTTTTAAAGAACTATGTCCTTCAGTGAGCTTTTGAACCTTCTTTTCCATTTGACTAACTCTGCTTTTTAAAGCATTCTTCTCCTCATTTGCCATTTGAGTTATTCTATTTTTAAAGGTATTATTTTCTTCAGCATTTTTTGAGTCTCCTTTAGCAAGCTGTTGACTCACTTTTCATGATTTTCTTGCATTTTCTTGCTCTCATTTCTCTTCCCAGTTTTTCCTCCATTTCTCTTACTTGATTTAAATCCCTTTTTGAGCTCTTCCATGGCCTGAGATTATTGCATATTTATTTTGGAGGTTTTGGATGCAGAAGCCTTGACTTTTATGTCTTCCTCTGATGGTATGCTTTGAAGGGATGGAAGAAAATACCTGGTAACCAAAAAAAGTAACCTTCTATAGTCTTATTTTTTCCTTTTTTGGGCAATTTTCCACCAGTTTCTTGACTTTTGAGTCCTTTGTCAAGTGGAGGTTATACTCTAGGGACTTGTAAGTTCTCAGTTCCTGCAAGGTGACATCTTGTGCTCTGGTCTGGGAGTAACCACAAGCTTTTCTGCCCAGGATCTGTGAGTAGAATTCCATCTCCAGAACCTCCACCAGTTCCACCACACCAGTGCACCTCCTCACCCCAGGACTATCACTCAGAACTGAGACTCAGATCAGCTGCTTGATTCCCCCAGGGTCTTTAGGGCAGGACTCCAAAAATGGATGCTTACTGCTGCCCTGGTGCCAGGGTTAAGGCTAGACCCTGCTCTCTTCTCACTCAGGTGAAAGAGCTTTCTTATTGACCTTTGATGCTATCTTTGGCGTTTGTGGGTTGAGAAATCTGGGAACCACAGCTGCTACCTGTGATATGGCTCCCTGAAGCCTGGGAGCCATCCAACCAAAACTGGGCTATGCTCCACTCTAGATCTGGTGCAATAGACCTTTCCTGTTGGCCTTCCAAGCTGCCTTGGGCTGGAAATATCTTTCACTCTGCCGTTTTGTGGCTTCTGCTGCTCCAGAATTTGTGTAGGGTCATTTGTTAACAGGTATTTTATGGGCTATGGGGGGAGAGCTTCTACTCCACCATCTTGGCTCTGTACCCTGTTCCTTCATTTCTTGATCAGCCCCAGACAGCATTAATTTTTTTTATGCCATCTCACACTATTGACTCCTCTTGACCTTTGTAATCTATCAAGGTCCAGATCTTTTTTCATACAGAATCATATAATTTGAGAGTTGGAAGGAACCACAACTCTCCAGTTTATTTCATCTCTCAAAAGAAATATCCACAAAATATGTAACACAAACCGCCATCTAGCAATATTTCCCTCATCTTGTACTTGTTAAGGTGATTTCTTGAACCTAAGGGTAAGAATTCTCATTTGGAATAACAACTCAGCTATTTACCACTTGTGTGACTTGGTACATGGCATGGCATGTCGCGTCATCTGGAAAATCAGGGAATTGCAGGATGTTCTACTCCTTTGTGTTGGAGTTCCTTTTTCACATTGAATTTAATGTGTCTAATAGACTTCTTATCTTTCATTGGTCTGTTCAGTTTTTGAAGTTAACAATTTCTGCTTAAATTTTATTTACTTTTAAAGAGTATTAAGATATAGCTTGTGGTCAAAATACATAGTATATCACATCATATATCATGTTCAATAAAGCATCACCTGCCAAAATTTTCTAAAGGACTCATCTCCTATACATATATATATTTCATTAAATGAAATATATAGTTCCCAGAGCTACTCTATTAGAACATTTGTAGTCTTAAATAAGCCAGCAAGGGAAGCACATATTGGCCTATATGAAACCATCCTAAGTCAGCATGTGCTTAGGGTAAATTAAGGTATCTTCTAAGCCAATATCAAGAGAGGATAGACTTTAGATTACGACAATAAGATGTTTAGGGATCCTTTCAGATAGAAGACTCAGTAGTCCATTCAAGTTAGCTAGAATTTGTTATATGCTAAGCACTCTGCTAAGGCCTGAAAATACAAAAAGAAACATGAAAAACCTGTCAAGGAGCATATATTCTACCTGGAAGAAACACATTATACACAGTAAATCAATAGAAAATACATACAAATTAATTTTAGGGGAAGTGGAGAGCCCTCATAACTGGGAAGATCATGATGGAAGAACCTTGCATAGAATGAGAGCCAGAGAAAAGGGAGATATTGCCTAAATGGTGAAGTTCTCTAGCTCAACTTCTAGAATGGAAGTATTGATGGAGACAGAAATGCAGAATAAAATAGGCATGTTCTCATTGCATGAGTGGTATTTGGGATAGACCCAAGGATCAGCTCATAGAATACAGTGTATTAACTCCAAACCATTTTGAGAAGAATCCCAGAAGATTCTTGTAGTGGTGATGGAAGACATCACAAACCGTCTTAATGAACCATTGGTTAATGGTACCATTATGAGTTCAGCAGTCCATATATACCTATAGAGGTGAAGAAGACCTGGATTTGCCATGTTATACTTTATTATTATATTATATTATATTATATATATATATATATATATATGTATTAGTATATTATTATGTGAGAAGCATGTGGTAATATCTAGCTTCAGAAATAGTAAGACTAGGGGTCATGTCTCACCTCTAATATATGTTGTCTGTGTGATCCTGGAGAAGCAACTGAATCTGTCAGTTAAATGACTGACAATTTTGTAAGACTGTGTTGCCAAACACTTCTCAATCTGCAATGGTTAGAGGGAGTTTTCTCATATAGAGTTTCCTCTACCAATGATGTTCTAAGTCCAGCCATATAAATAGATAAAACAAATAAATAAATGTTTTTTGAATCCAACTAAGTTGTGGAACTCCCCAATTGTTTTAGACATATGCAATGTAGAGCTATTATAAAGATCTGTCATATGGTAAGGCCCCAGCTGAAGGATGGATCCAAGATAACACCTGGTACCTGGTACTGCCAAAATTAAATGGTACACCTCTTTTCCACTCAGCGTAGATTATAGATTCCCCTGAAAATTACCTCCCCTTGTCCTGTTCCACCTACTTCTTGTATGTGGTATGCAGTCCTGTGTGGTTTCACTCCATTAATGAGGCTTTGGCTATACTTTAGACTTCTTTTCAGATGGAGTTCCTGGGGCACTGAGCCTGGCAGCTGCTGAATTCAGACAGGAGCATGGATCCTACCTCAAAAACAACTTCCCTTCCTTTATTATTAGAGGTTTGCACTCAGATTTTAAAATCATCAATGTTACCCTTCCTCTTGATAGCTAGTCTGGAGAGAGGAATAGTACACACCACTTATCCTCCATAAAAAAAAAGTTAGGGCTGGTCTTACAAAACCTTGATTTAATGCATCCAATCCTTTTTTTGGGACAAGTTAGAATGAAAAGCAAAAATCTGCTAAACATAGATTTATAAGAAATGAGTGACTGTGTGTAGTTGACTATAATGAAATTTTTTTATAGTGCTTCATAATATTAAAAAGAAATTTATGGTTTTGACTGAATTCCAGCATTGATATTTTAGCATACTTCCAGAAACCAAATTTATAGGATATCAGGTTTTTGTTCTCCTATGTGTAATATGCATCTAAGTGGGATAAGATCTAGAGAAATTCAGTTTATTGACATATTATACTTATGTCAACTTGCTTTTAGTAGGATACTGCTTCTCATGGTGTCTTCAGCTTGGGAAACAAAAAACAAAAACATGTCCCCCAGATTAACTAAGTGTGGAGAAATTCCAGTATTTCTTGTTCCGCTCCCTATCTGAATTAGAAGAAAGCTAGTTTCACAAAGGCAACAAACCAAATATTTAGGGCAGTGAGACTGAACCTATACTGGTTCAAGTCATTTTGTTTCATTTCAGGGAAAGAAAAACTCATTCCTCAGGTGCTTTCAGTTCACATTACAATCTCTTCTGAACTCAGTTATTCAGAAAAGAAAGAGAACTTACATCTGTTTTTAATAAGTACCTGCTAAAATGAATACTCTTTGGTCTCAAAGTCAAGCAGGAACTAAGCCTTCCTCAATCTAAGTAGCCTCCTCATTGTCCTTCACCTACAGTGTTCCCAGCAGGCTTCAACATTAAAGAGAAGCTTCTTGCTTTAATTGATGACGTTAACAGATGTTTCCATTAAAAAAAAGAAAGAAAGAAAAAAGATGAGATATATGCAGGTGTTATAATAAAGAATTTAGTCAGAGACAAAATACCCTTCAGGGGTCAGTTAACTATGCTGAAGCACAGGTTCACTTGGTTAGCTTGTGGTACAAATGAGAGTGGGACAATAGAACTGAAACCTTGATAGATAAATTGACTTTCCAATAAGGTAGTAAATTCACCCCCCTCCCATTTTCTGTTGTGTGCTGAAACCATGATAGCTTTCCCCCGGCAATGCCTCTTTAGGCATAGGGACCTCCCATGAATCTTATCCTCCTCAAAACCCAAGACCAGGGATCATAAGATTGTAGCTTTAGAGCATTAAGGAGCCCTGAGAACATTGAGTCCGTTTTACAAATGAGTAAACCATGGCCTAGAGACTTTAAGTGACTTGCTGGAGTGGGGACGTGTCCAAAAATTGCGAAGTTTATGAGGTAGAATTCAAATCCAGTCCTTCCTAATTCCAAATTTGGCACTCTGCTCATGGTATTATACAGTCTCTTTTGCCAAGCTTTGGCTTCTCCTTTTCCCCTGATTGGCAGGGAATGAGTTTAGAAGTTGTGGGGTTCCTTGGCACTTTCTAGACCTTCACAACCTTTTCCGTACCCATAGCTAGACTCAGCAAGAGACAGACATAAATTTAAGTCATTTCTGCACTCTTTGTCTCCTCCATCATCCTCATTACCTGGCTTACATCTCAACTGGTGTTGATACTGCTCACTGAGCAAAGTTATCTCTCTGGGAACATCTGACTTCTTGAATGATCTTGGTGTGTGTATATGGGAAACACCTTTATAGAAGAGAGCCTTTAAGGCCAAATTTTGTTCTACTAAGTCCAATGCTATATAATTATTGGGGGACTTTTTTGGGAGGTGGATGGTAAAGGAAGCTGGGAGGAAGAGATAATAAAAAGCAAATATAATAGGACCAATAATTCATTGAACAACAAACATTTATTAAGCACTTACTGTATGCTAAGCACTATGGTTAACATTGGAGATACAAATAGAAGCAAGAAGAAAGACAGTCCCTGCACTCAAGGAACTTAAAATTTTCTAATGGAGGAAGGTAACATATCAAAGGAAGCTGACACAGAAGAGAGGGAAAATACCCATTAGGATGTGGTGGAGAAAGAAGTCTGCAGAGTCCAAAGCAGGGCCAAGAGAGGGTTGATGGAGTAAACATGGCTGGACTTGGGGCCCTGCCTTAAAATGGAGATTTCAAGAGGAAACAACCAATCAAATGAAGGGGCCACAAAGGGAGGTGGAACTTCCAGCTTGAGAAGGCTGAAGGATCATCCAGGGTGAGGTTTCTGGAGGAAGGCATTTTCCAGGACAAAGAGACTGGTGAATCATAGTGAATTATAGAGAACCACAGAACTGGATGTTAACTTACTCAATGCAGAAATATATAATATACATGTCATTGGAAATTATTGTCGATTAAAAGCTCAGTTTAAATCACTAATATTCTTTAGGGGAAATAATAATTTTTAATAAATCTTTCCTTAACTCTTACTTTTGTCCATCTTTCAAGGTCCGGGTTAAATCCTGCCTCTTTTGGAAAGATTTCCCTGGACTTCTCAAGTGACTTATTCCTCAACTAAATTCATAGCCCTTTGCATTTTTATTATTAATTTAGTATATTCTATTTTGTGTTATAATTATTTGTGCATATTGTGTTATAATTATTTATGTATATGGGTTATACTTTTTATACAAGGTTGTAAGCTTCTTTAGGGCAAACTATTTCTTGTTTATATTTTCATTAGTAATTAATAATATTAATTATAATAGTTGGTCATTTATAATTAGGTATAATTATTATTTTTTATTTTTATACTTTCCCCAACACATAGTAGGCATTTTAAAAGAATTATTGAATGAATAAATTATTCATTTGTGTTTATTTCCAAGATGCTCTGGATAGTGAAAATATAGTTTGTTATCTAGTGATTATTGATACATTTTGTTACTTTAGTCACTAAACAATCTCTGAGTAAAGGGAATACATTCTATTTTTAGGTCATCATTGAGTGGTCTACTAACATCATCATTTCGTCAACACCAAGAGTCATTAGCGGCAGAAAGAGAGAGGCGACGGCAGGAGAGAGAAGAGAGGTTGCAAAGGATAGAACGGGAAGAAAGAAACAAATTCAAGTAAGGAACAGTTTTGAGATCTATGACTTGATACCTTGAAAATAGTCACCATGAATGCCAATACAGTTATACATGAAAATGCTCTAATGGTAATACTCGTGTCTTGAATTCACATAAGTGCTTTAAGGTTTGCAAAACATTTTACTAAAATTACCTCATTTGAGTCTCACCACACAACCCTATGAGGAAGATACTGTTATTGACCCATTTTATAGATGAAGAAACCAAGGCTGAAAGAAGTTAAGTGCTTTGACTAGGGTCGCACAACCAGTAAGTGTCATGAGACAAGACTCAAACCTGTCTTCATGTCCTGCACTCTGGATGCTACACCATGTTTTTACATGAAGGATCATGTGATAAACTGGAAAGAATCCTAGTTTGGGAGTCAGGATCTAAGTTCAGCTCCTTGATCTGAGCCTTCCTACCTCATGAATTTGCACAAGTCACTAAAATACTGTGTTCCTCTTTCCTCATCTGTAAATTAAGGGTTTAGATGACACTTGAAATCAACTTTAAAGTTATGTTTCTATGAATAGTTTCCATTTGAAGTTGTATCTATATGATCAAATTAAAATCAGAGATATTGGATATCAGATAATCTCTCTCTAGGTAGGTTTTGTTATAGAAAGTTACAGATTCTTTCACAGAAATACATAGAGACTTCTTGAAGATGGCGGAGTGAGAGCAACGACTCACCTAAGCTCTCAGACAAACTCCTTCGGATGCCTCTGAAAGGAGAATCTGACCAAATTTTGGAGGTGCGGAATCCAGTAGGAGGTTGGACTGGAAGGTCCACGGGAGGGATGGTGGGGTGATCAGTAAATGCTCTCTCCTCCCCCGTTGATGACCATGAAAGAACCATAAAATATTTCCCCAGAAAAATCCTGGATCAGTGGAAACAGCAAAGGGGCTAATAATAGTCTCATAACACCTGAGGCTGGGAAAATAGCTAAGGGGGATTCCTAGTGTGACAGAGGCAAACCAGAAGCACAGAAGACCCAGGGTAGAGAAAACTCACACTAGGACTCAGACAAGCTTCAGCACCAGGAGAGGAGCCCCAGGAGAGTTGGGAACACGCACTAGCATCTAGGTGTGCCTCAGCTGTCCAGGGGAATCAGAAAGACAATAGAGCAGCTGGGATCACCAGCCCTTGAGCTTGCCTTTGCCTCAGTTCAGCTGAGGAGATCTCCTGTGACCAGACCACTCCTCCCCCACACTTAACAAGCTAAACCCAGGGCTGATCAGGGAAACACAAAACAAAAACCTACTTTCAGCTTTTTCACACATCAGCTCAGCAAAATGTTCTGTAGCTTCTGACTGAAAGAACCAGAAGCCACAACACCCAGTCAACATCATGAACAAGAAAAAGCAGAGGGACGAAAGAACCATAGAATCTTTCTATGGGGATAAGGGCCAAAACACAAACGTCAAAGAGGTCAGAGCTGAGACTGTACTTCCATCTGAAACTTCAGAAGGGACTATGAACTGCTTTCCTGGAACAGCTGAAGAAGGAAATATAAGATAAACTGGCCAATGATTTTAAAATTTTGATAAAGGAATTCACTGATGAGAACATCTCTTTGATAAGGAAAATTGAACAAATGGAAAAGGAAAATAACTCCCTAAAAGGTCAGATGGAAAAAGAAACTCAAAACCTAACTGGGAAAATTGGTCGAATGGAAAAAGAAGTACAAAAATTAACTGGAGAAAATAGCTCCTTAAAAGGAAAAATTGGGCAGATGGAAAAGGAGATGCAAAAGTTAACGGAAGAAAACAATTTGATAAAGATTAGAATTGGGCAAGTAGAAACTAATGACTCGGGTGTGGGGGGAGGAGCCAAGATAGCGGAGTAGAAAGACACATATACGCTAGCTCCAAACCCACAGGCTATAAAATAATTGTAAAGAAAACTAATGACTCAATGAGACAGCAAGAATCAGTCAAACAAAATCTAAAGAATGAAAAGATAGAAGAAAATGTAAAATATCTAATTGGAAAAACAACTGACCTGGAAAATAGATCCAGAAGAGAAAACTTAAGAATTATTGGCCTGCCAGAAACCCATAATGGAGAAAAGAGCCTGAACAATATCTTCCAGGAAATCATCAAGGAAAACTGCCCAGAAGTACTAGATTCAGAGGGCAAAATAGTCATCGAAAGAATCCACCATTCCCCTCCTGAAAGGGATCCCAAACTCAAAACCCCAAGAAATATAGTTGCCAAATTCCAGAGCTATCAAGTGAAGGAGAAAATATTATAAGGAGCCAGAAAGAAACAATTTAAATATCAAGGAGATACAGTCAGGATAACACTGGACCTTGCGGCTTCTACATTAAAAAATCGAAAGAATTGGAACCCAATATTCTGTAAGGCAAAGGAGTTGGGACTACAATCAAGGATCAACTACCAAGCAAAGTTCAGCATAACATTTCAGGCAAAGAGAAAGTCATTCAATGAAGTAAGGGATTTCCAGAGCTTCCTGACCAAAACGCCAGAACTTAATAGATAATTCGATCTTCAAATGCAGGTCTCAAGAGAATCATAAAAAGGTAAACGGGGGGGAAAAATAACTTGTTACTCAATTAGGGCAAACTGTTTACCTCCCTGTAAGAGAATATGATACCTGTTAATCTTGAGAATTGTGCAGCTATTATGAAATATAAAAGGGATATGCATAGAGGGAACGCGGGTATAAAGTAAATGATATCATGATAAAAAAATATGATTTAAGTATGAGAAGGGATTGTAATAGGAGGTGTGAAAAGGAGGAAGCAGAAAATGACAAATTACATCACAAGAAGAAGTACAAAATCATAGTAGAGGGAAAGAGGGGAGGGAGATGAGCATTATTTGAGAGGTACTCTCATCTGATTTGTTTAAAGGATGGAACAACAAACTTAAGTAGATAACCCTAACT
>CM053769.1:604088664-604158704 GCA_028658325.1 Potorous gilbertii | reverse complement strand
TCCCAGAGGTTCAAGTAAAAAACTACTTGAAATAATAAACAACTTTGGCAAAGTTGCAGGTTACAAAATAAACCCACACAAATCTTCTGCATTCCTATATATTAGCAACAAAGTCCAACCGCAAGAGATAGAAAGAGAAATCCCATTTAAAGCTAGGGTAGACACTATAAAATACTTGGGAGTTTACCTGCCAAAACAAACCCAGGGACTATATGAACACAATTACAAGACACTTTTTGCACAAATAAAGTCAGATCTAAGTAAGTGGAAAAACATCAGTTGCTCATGGGTAGGCCAAGCTAATATGATAAAAATGACAATTCTTCCTAAATTAATTTACTTATTTAGTGCCATACCAATTAAACTATCAGATAATTATTTTCTGGAGCTGGACAAAATAATATCAAAATTCATCTGGAAGAACAAAAGGTTCAGAATATCAAAGGGACTAATTAAAAAAATGCTTGGGAATGTGGCCTAGTACTACCAGACCTCAAATTGTATTATAAAGCAGCAATTATCTAAACCACTTGGCACTGGCTAAGAAACAGCAGGGTAGACAAATGGAATAGACTTGGCACTCAAGACATAGTAGGCAAGAAATATAGCAACCTCCTGTTTGATAAACCCAAAGACCTCAGCTTCTGGGATAAGAACTCATTGTTTGACAAAAATTGCTGGGAAAACTGGTTAACAGTGTGGTGGAAATTAGGCATAGACCCATGCCTGACACCATACCCAAGAATAAAGTCTAGATGGGTACATGATCTAAGTATAAAGATTGATACCATGAATAAATTGGAGGAGCAAGGAATAGTGTATTTATCAGATTTATGGAGAAGGGAAAAATTTTTTACTAAAGAAGAGATAAAAAGCATTATGAAATGTAAGATGGATAATTCTGATTACATTAAACTGAAAAGTTTTCTCACAACCAAACCCAATGCAACCAAAATTCAGAGGGATGTAGTAAATTGGGAAAAAATTTTACGGCTAAGCTCTGGGATAAAGGCCTCATTTCTAGAATATATAGAGAACTGACTAAAAGTATAACCATACAAGTCATTCCCCAATTTATAAATGGTTATAGGATATGAAGAGGCAATTTTCAGGGAAGAAATTAAAGATATCTATAATCATATGAAAAAGTGCTCTAAATCACTACTGATTAGAGAGATGCAAAGCAAAACAACTCTGAGGTACCACATCACACCTATAAGATTGGTAAACATGACAGAACATGAAAATGATAAATGCTGGAGAGGATGTGGGAGAGTTGGAACACTAATTCATTGTTGGTGGAGCTGTGAGATCATCCAACCATTCTGGAGAACGGTTTGGAAGTATGCCCAAAGGGCTAGAAAAATGTGCATACCCTTTGACCCAGTAATATCGCCTCTAGTACTGTATCCCCAAGAGATCACAAAAATGGAAAAGGGTCCCACATGTGCAAAAATATTTATAGCAGCACTCTTTGGGGTTGCCAAGAACTGGAAATCAAGGGGATGCCCATCAATTGGGGAATGGCTGAATAAATTATGGTATATGAATGTAATGGAGTAGTATTGCGCCATAAGAAATGATGAACAAGAAGACTTTAGAGAAACCTGGAAGGACTTATATGATCTGATGCTGAGTGAAAGGAGCAGAACCAGGAGAACTGACAGTATAAATCTAACTAGCCAATAAACGGTACCAAAACTGAGCAGTTCAAAAGCAGATATTTCCTGTAGCCACTGTGAGTGAATGAATTCTCACAAAAATATTGACAGAAAGAGTAAAGATGCTTCAAGATAAGCATGCAACCATACATATATGTGTATATGTACATGTATATGTGTGTGGATAGATAAATAGACAGACAGAGAGACAGACAGATAGATAGGCAGCAGTCAGCACTATAAGAATCATAGAAGGAAAGATGGTGCTATAAAGGAATACTCCTAAGAACAGGTGCTAAACAGCACCATGGGAGGAACAGTTTGCAAAAGGTATTGAGGAGCTGAAGATATTGGAAGATTTCTTCAGTATCTAGCTGATACACTCAGTAGAAAAACTGAATGCTATGTCACCTGATTCAAAATTTTTTAAAAGCAATAAGAGGAATGGAATCTAGAATCATTTATCAGTATCTGGTTTAGAGGTATCAATAGACTCACTTGTTCCATACAAGTGAAATTAAACAGCGTGAGTGTGTAATTGTTGTATTTCTTCGTTCTTGAAGAGGATCATAACATCATGGAGATGATGACATGACTTGCAGTTGACCTTGATTTGAGTGAGGCAGAGCTATTCAACATCACCAGCCTCATTTTCTCCTCCAGAGCTATCAGGGTCCAGTGGCCCCATATCGATCAGGACAAGTGGAGATGGCCCAGGATGCAGTGAAAGACCTTGGCCCTTTTAGGCTAAGGTCTTCTCAGATTCTCACTTTGAGTTCAGTGAAGAGGCCTTTTTGAGAAGTAAGTCAAGGGATGACCTTGATCCAAAAAAATAAAAAGGGAAGGAAGGAAGGGAGGGAGGAAGAAAGAAAGAAAGGAGAAATCAAACTAAGAGGGGAAGATCTTCAGTGTTGCTGGGCAAAAGAGAAACAGTTATTATTTACATTCACTTTGAGCCAGAAAGGTCAAAAAATAACCATTAACTGGTGATTGGACCTGTTGTCCAATTAAAGAGGGCTTAAAGAGGAAGATTGAGATTTGGAAGCTCTAAATATGGAATTGTATGCTCCCCTGTAGAGGCATGGGTCTCTTATTTCTCAGTCAGAAGCAGAACTCAAGAAATGCTGAAGATGGATAAAAGTGTCAATTTGAAAACAAAAATTCAAGTTTAAAGAACCATCAATGTTGACTCAGCCTAGAGACATGGGCCTCCTTGTTTCTCTTAATATGGCACACCGTCTCCCTCCTCCATGTCTTTTCACTGTGTATCCCCTATGCCTGGAATACTTTCTCTCCTCACCCAAACCTCCTGTGTTCTCTGACATCCTTCAAGACTCAGCTTATATCCTACATCCTGTAAAAGGCCTTTCCAGCCTTCCCTTTCCCACCTCCAGTGCCTTCCTTCTGAGGTTATCATCCGTTTACATTGTATATATCTGTATCTTACATGTACATTACTCTGTGTGTGTGTGTATAAGATAGATATAACTATCTTATATGTCTTCCTCTCAGCCCCTTAGAATATGAACTTGAAGAGAAGGACTGTGTTTTTGCCTTTCCTGGTATCCCCAATGCTTAGCCTAGTATCTAGCACCTACTAAGTGTCTAATAAAGGCTTGCTGACTGAATAGCTCAACAGAGGGGAGAGAGAATTGATAATGGTCTTCAAACATGTCAAGAATTGACCCTTGAAAAAAATTAGCCTTGTTCTGCTTAGCCCCAGAAATCAGAACAAGGACCAACTAGTTGAATTTATAAGGGGGCATAGTTCATCTCACTGTGATGAACAAGTACAGCAGAGACTAGGTCGGAATCCTGATCTATATCTGGCCATTGGATCCAGATGACTTGGGAGGAGAAAGTGAGGCTAGTGACTTCGCACAGCCCTCCCTTACTTAAATCCAATTCACTTGCATTCTCTACTAAGTAATTAAAATGGAATGGGGAAAGCAAGTTGAGAATCAAAACCTAACTTCCCCATAGAGAAACATCTGTCTGATTGTCTGAACCTGCCAGTATTTCATTGGTCTTGTTAGTTATTTAAAGACACATAAATAAATCATGGAAAAATTCTCTTCTGTGGGGGAATTTGGATCATCAGGATAAACCCACAGGCATCTGGGAATTACAGTTCCTGTAATCCCCATAGAAAAAGTCTGGTTAAGTGAAAAATCGATAAAAAAAAAAAGAGCTATGAACACTTAGAAAGTAATTAGGATCCCCATGTTGTTTCTTTTATTAGGTAGGTAGGTGGCGTAATGTATAGAATAGGGAGTCAGGAAGGTCTGAGTCCAAATTCTACCTCAAATACTCACTAGCAGTCTGGTCTTGGACAAACCACTCAACCTAAGCCTCAGTTTCCTCATCTGCAAAACAGAGATAATAATAAGATCACCTACCTTAGAGAATTATTGTGAGGACCGAACATGATCGAATGTGATAGCCTATATAAAATGCTCTGCAAACCTTACAGCTCTTTATAAATGGCAGTTATTGTTCATATATTCCTATTGCCCTTTGTCTCTAACCATTACATTAAGGGAAGATGCTAATAGTACTTGAATCTCTTGTACTGACATACACACATTTGTATGTGCTTCCAAAGGTGTATCAAGATATGTGAAGGGATTTGCCAATTTTAAACCATTTTGTAAGCGCTGTCATCAATGTTATTGATACTGTTTTTATTACTGTTTTGTGATAGAGACAAAGGAAGGATCCAGACTTAGGAAAGTTTGAAACGCGAGAGAATGCTTTTCCATCTACAACTGTTTTCTATTACTAATAAGAAGACTTTCATTATCTTCTGTTAGCTATTTCTTTATCATTTGCTGATCATCTAATACTTTCATTTTTCCTATCTTTAAATACATTTTTTCCTTCGGTATGCTTCCGTTAGTCGAGACTATCTAGACAAAAGAGAGGAGCAGAGACAAGCAAGAGAAGAAAGGTTTGTAAAGCTGTCATTTTTCCCATTTTAACCACACAGTTCTTGGAGTTAAAACACAAAACTAACCAAGCATGCAAGAAAAACTATTAAAGTGAAATATTTTAATATGGTTACTTCCACTAACCACTCAGATAACTGAGATGATTGAGGAAGGCTATATTTTGGTTAACTGCATTTTATAGGTAAGTGCTGTGAAATACTCAGGATGAGGGAGCTTCTGGGTAAGATTTAAGAACCTTTCTTCATTTCCAGAACTTTACAGGTGTGCAGTATGATTAGGGGAAGGGAAGAGACAGAATTATTAAACTCCCACTCTATGCCCGGCACTGTGCTAAATGTATTATAAATATCTCACCACAACTACCTGTAAGTTAGAGGCTGTTCTTATCCCCATTTTAAAGTTTAAGAAACTTAAATGGTTAAATGACTTGTCCAAGGTCACATATGTAGTAAATATCTGAGGCCAGATTTGAACTCCTGACTCCCGGCTCAGTGCTCTGTCCACTACACTATCTAACTGCACCACCTATGATAATTTTATTTATTGATCTTTTAATTAAGTGAGTTTTAAAAATCTTACCAAATAAATATCTTGATTCAGGTCACTAGTTCTTTGGATTCAATGTCAATACATGTTTTGGAAAAAATACAAGGTTAGAATTGTCTCTAATGACTTTAATTAAGCAAAATATTGAATATTGGTTAAAAAATAAAATATTTTTTCCCTTCTGTGTCCTTCGTAGCCTAGAGAGGCTAATAGACAGATAGTATAATAGGTAGAGTGTAGGATTTGGAGTTGAAATCTCACCTCTAATGCACACTAAATTGTATCACCCTGGGCAAGACACTGAATGAAGTGCCTCATGCTCTGTGGTCTTTCTTAGTGGAGGAAGTACCACACCAGAAGTTCCTCTCCCTGATAAAATCACAGATCCTTTCTGTATTCAAGTCCCATCTAGCTCTAAACATACCCTTCTTCAACACTAGAGGATGTCTGGTGCTTCTGGGTGTCTGTGTTAGTGAAAAGTGAAATATGGATGCCAGTACTTGAACAGATTAGCAAAATGGAGACTACTTTTTATTTGGAAGAATTTGAAAGAATTCCAATTATTAGTGCCATTTAATAATTGAAATAGAATTTGCTTTAAAAGTAAAAATTGATTTTTTTCTCTTTTGTTTTTGCCTAAATGTATGATTTCAGTATGATTCAGAATTCTAGCCACAGCATGTGGTTCAGTGGTGTGGAAACTCCCTCCAATCACTTAAATTGACAAACCATCCATAACCTAAATTAGAATGTTGCCTGGGATGCTAAGTTGTTAAGTAACTTACCCAGAGTCACATAACCAAGTAGCTGTCAGAGAAAAGACTTGAACCCTTGACTTGTCTTCTTGACTGACTCCAAAACTTCGCTTCTACCTACTATAGATCACTGATTCATCCAATCCGAGATGATTACCATGCCTAAAAATCAAGTGTAGCCTGGAAATATGAAGCAAACCGGAGACCAGAAGAGAAACTGAGGAGTTTTCTGATCTTCTGGGCATATTTTTTCCATTGAGGGGATTTATTTAATTTTATTACATATAATTGTCACAATAACAGTCCTTGTATGACTATAACATGTCTTGTTTTGTTTTTAAAGAACTGAGAGATTTGGAGAGTTTAAATGTGTTTTAGCTAGAGTTCCGGATTCCAAACTTTTTTAGGTTGGGTGATTATGCTCTTAGGTTATGTCCACACACAGCAAACAAAAACAGCTGTAGTTGTTTAAAAGCTGCTGGTGAGGGCTCAGGGTATCGTGTCTTAATGTCTGAGCTGTCTCTGACAGACCTTGAAGTGTACTGCGATGATTGGGAAGGAACTATTTCATTTCATTATTTTGGCCGCTTATTTTTCTCTAAATAATTCAATTAAGATGGTCCAAAAGGCTTGGCCAGTTGCCTGTTCTCTTCTGCCCCTTCCTCTTGCACCCACTCAGATTCCAGGATACATCATGAATGGCCATGTTTGTTCTTTTAAAAGCTGTCCAAGTTCCCCCACCTCTGACCCAGACTCAAATATTCTACTTCTAGAACTCATTACTGGCATATAATTCTAGCCACAGCTTGTGGTTCTATAACTTGGTGCTTTATTGTTTTAGATTTTTTAGCAACCTAGAATTGTGCTTTATTTTGAAAAAGTATTTCTGAAGATCTACATGAATAGCACCAGGAGAATAAGGTGTTCCCTACTCAATGCAAACTTGATAGATTGGGGAGCAAATGAAGAAAATCCCAGAAACAAACTAAAAGCTGGGATAAGGCTAGGAGACAGGTGATGTTAAAGGTGAAGGAGAACACAGAAGCAGGAGTACTTACTTAACCAGTCTTCCAAGTAGCTAAAGATATTTACTGGTTCGTCAAGCTGACAGGGTCATACTATGCCACTTCACAGAAGGAAGGCATTTAGGACTGAAACCAGAGGAAATGGTTGGTTTCATTGTGCCATGTAATGGTTAGCAAGATAAATACCATTGTATAGTCTTATGTTTGTTCTTCATTGACACATTTTTTTGAGCAGGATCATAGATGTTGATCTGGAAAGACCTTAGAAGTGGTCCAGTTTGTTATCTACATCTATCTATCTTATCTACCTATCAATCATCTATCCATCTATCTATCTATATCTATCTATATCTGTCTATTTCATCTATCTCATCTATCATCTATCCTTCTATCTATCTCACCTATCTATCATCTATCTATCTATCTGTGTATCTCATCTATCCATGTGTCATCTATCTATCTATCTGTCTGTCTGTCTGTCTATTGCGGGAACAGCCTATGGGTTGGATCTTGAAGGAAGAGAAGACTTTACACACTGAGGGAGGAGAGGATCTAAAGGAAGAAACGTCCTTATAAGATACACACAGTTGAGGAAAAAGGGAGAAAAAAAAATTAAGAAGATTCCAAAGAGTTGTCACAGATTGGGAGAGCCAGGAGGCACAGTGCTATAAAATACAGGAAAGAAAGAGTTTTAAATGATGGGTGATTAACAGTGCCATAGAAAAGTTGAGTATGATAAGGAGTAGGGGAGAACAGTTTACTCTCATAGAATTTTGAGGTTAAAATCGTTTAGAGGGCATTTGATCCTCCTCTTTCCTCAGTATAGGAATCTTTCTCTAGTATTTCTGACAAATGACTTTCCAGCCTCCTCTTAAACACTTGCATTGTGATAGATAACATTCCATCTCATAGAAGGGTAATCATTGTTCAGTTCTGTTGGACAGATTGAGCTCCACAAAAATTATTAAGTGCCAACAATTCAACAAGCATTTATTGGGTGCTTACTGTGTGCCAGATATTATGCTAAGTGATAGGGATTCTGAAACAAAAATGATAAATCTCTGCCCTCAAGGAGCTTGCTTCCATCCTATTGGAGTGATAAAACCTGCCCACAAAGAAGTCAGTACAAAGTAATTTGAAGAGGAAGACAGGTCTTACTTAGAATTAGGGTAATTGAGGAAGGTATCATGGAAGAGGATGGTACCTAACTTTATCCTCAAAGGAGTATAAGTTTATGGGAGCTAAAGATGGAGGTGGGAATATTGCCCTTCAGACCCAGGAACGGTGTGAGTGAGTGAACAGAGATAGGAGATAATATTCGTATAGAATTTGAGAAACAGTTTATGACCTATCTTAGCAAGAACATAGTGTGTGAGAGAGGGATTAATAGGAAACAAGGCTGGAAAGAAAAGTTTGAAACCAGAATGTGGAATGTTTATTATTAGGCTGAGGAGTTTGTATTTTATCTAAACAAAAGGGAGTCATGAAAAGTTTTAGAGCAGGAGAGTGATAGACCTGTGCATTAGGAAAATCATTTTGGCAGCAGTGTGGAAGACAGGTAAGGGAGGGGAGACATCAGAATTGTGGAAACACATTAGATGTCTAATATAATGATTCCAGGAAGAGAATAATTAATGATTAAAAATGACTATGTATGTGTATGTTGGCCCTTCGTTACTGAAGAATACTATTCCATCAGAGAAATAATGACATGACTTGCACTTGACTTTGTTTTGAGTGAGAGTGGGCTGTGCAGGTCACCAGCCCCACTTCTTCTCCAGAGCCATCTGAATCCAGTGACCAGATATTCATCAGGATGACTGGAGATGACCCAGGATGAGGCAATTGGAATTAAGTGACTTGCCCAAGGTCACACAGCTAGTGAGTGTCAAGTGTCTGAAGTGAGATTTGAACTCAGATCCTCCTGATTCCTGCACTGGTGCTCTATCCACTGTACTACCTAGCTGCCCAATAAAATGACAGTGATGGTGGCTGAGCTATCATTATTAAATCACTTAAAGGCTTGTAAAGCACTTTACAAGCATTATCTCATTTGGTCTTTATAACAGCCATATGATGGAGGTGCCAGTATTATCCCTGTTTTAAAAATAAAGAAACCAAGGTTGAGAGTGAAATGATTTGCCCAGATAAAACTAAGGCAATGAGTATCTAGAGGAATTGGCTATAGTAGATGCCTAATAAATGTCATTGATGTGTTGGCTTGAACCTAACTTTGGGTCCAAGACTGGACACTATCATGAATTCATTAAGAACAAGTCACAGCAAAATAGGGTTTTATTTAAAAAAAACAAACAGCTTTTTTCCCCTAAGGTTACTAATTGTGGATAAAGGTGAAAATCCTAGTGGAAATATTATTTATATATAATATACCTGAATTCCAGAAATGCATTTGACAAAGCTACCCCTCTTCCAAACTTAATATTTCTGTTTATGGCTTCACTGTTCTTCCAAGGTCCCAGGCTTTATGGGTGACTCCTCACTCCCCAGCATATTCAGTCAGTTGACAGATTTCATTGTCTCCATCTCTGTGACATCCTTCCTTCCTCTCCACTCACACCCTGCCCCACTTGTTCAGGGCCACGTTACCTCTTCCTCTGTATTGTTGCAATTAACTTCTAATTAGTCTTCTCACTTGAAGTCGAACCCTCTCCAGTCTCTCTTCCACACAGCTCCTTAAAACTTCAGTCTGATCGCGTCAGTCCCCTGATCAATGAACTACCACGACTCCCTAGGACCGACCAATAGGATCTAATTGACACTTCGAAGCCCTTCAAATTTTGTCCATGAGGATATCCTGAAAAACACTTTGTCAGATCCCTTTCTGAAATTCAGGTGTTTGGTACTCAAAGCAAACCTGCCAGTTTAGCGATGCTAACAAAAAGAGAATATCACACTATCTTGTATCATGTTCTTATGGATTTCATGGTAGTTTTCAGTAACCTTCTTTTTCTAATTTTTAAATAATTTTTCCAGGGACTGACATCAAAGTAGTTTCTACATTCAACCTTCTTTCACCTCTTTGAAAATTTGGGCAGTATTTGCTCATTTCTAGTCTTTTGACAATTCTTCCTTTCTCCACAGTTTCTCAGAAATTATTGACAGTGGTTCCTTGATCATGTATGTGATTTTTGGCAGCATCGGGGACCCAATTTCTCTGAGCCTGGAGTTTTTAGGTCATTTAAAGAAGCTCGATGTTCTCTTGTTATCTTTCTCATCTACTCCGGACTCTAATTCATAAAAAGAATTTTTCTACCATTACCAATCTGAAAATTCTTTTATATGGTAGAAGTTGGAAGTTGCAAAATATGCAACAAGTGTCTCCTTTTAATTCTATTGCTTCCCTTAGAGTCTTTCAGAAGACTTATCTTATTTGAGACTTGAACTGTTCTGGCTGCTGTCACCATTTGATGCGACTGTTTTCTATTCATCTATGATTACATACCAGTTTACCTTGTGAACTTTTCTTATTCTGATTTATGTTACCCACAGTGCCTGAGTGTCCTATTTAACTCAGCTACTCTCTATGGAGCCGTGAGCGTTACCGTGCCTTAGACTTCATCATTATTATAAACTTTTCCTCCTCTAAGGCCTTGAACTCTAAAATACCCTATAGGACCATAACTTCTCATCTTTTACCTTTCCTCTGTCTCACTCTCTTACTTCCATTGAACTTGCTCAATTTCAAACAGTTTCAGAATCCTAGAAAAGATAAGCAGGTTCCCAAGACCTAAAATTATATAGAAGTCAACTCAGAAGAGATGGGAAACTCTCAAGAGTCAAAATCTGAATACACACACACACACAAATTTATATGAGGAAGAAAAGGGGGAGTCATTTCAAGGGTAAGGAATCTCACTGACCAATTTAGACTTATTCTTTAAAGACACAAAAGATGAAAACATGGCAAGCAACGTAACACAAATCCAAAGGCATGGCATGGCCAGGAGCACTAGAAGTTAGAATGATCCAAGGTTTGCTAGAAGAATGCTGAGGACAATTAGAAGGGGATGTTTTCCCATGTATTGGAGAAAAAGAGGATCAAATTGTGTCATTCTTCAGAGCAGATGGAGTGACGATTGCAGACAGAGGCAAGAAGGCAAACTACTCAATTTTTATTTTGCTTTTCTCTGCCAAGGATTATTGTCCTGAACTAAAAAGACAGGGAAAATTGCTAATAGGTAACTGAAATCCAAAATGACTAAGAAGGTAGTAAGAGAAAAACCAGTTACCTTTAATGAATTCACATCACCTTTATTCTAGAATAATGAATTGGCTGTTATGATTTTGTGCCATTGTCAGGGATCTTTGAAAGATCAAAGAGAAGAGTCCTCTAGAAGAGAAATAGAATAGGATAAATTTCCCAATTTTCAAAGAAAGGGAAGAGAATGGAGTCTGCCAACTGTAGACTTGAGATTCCTGACAAAATTCTGGAGCGTTACATTAAACAAAAATATTTACTGAATGTATCTCCCTAGCAGTCAACTAAAACACTTAGATCTTTTTCTTGAATGAACTGCTGGTAATACACATCTTCTTCCCCCCCTTTTATTCTATACTTATGCAATTGATTTTTTTTTTAATTTAAGAGCAGTGTTTTACATTTATCAATCGTTAATTTTGTCTTATTGGTCTTCACATTGTTCCTTTCTAGTGGAGTCTTTTAAAATCTCCATTTTTTCATCCAGTATATTAGTGATTAGATTTTAGTAAATCCTTGTAAAATAAAATAGAGATTTAGATAATTAGATTCTCTAATTCAGTTCAATTAAACAAACACTGATTAAGTGCCTTCTTTATATTGTCTAATTAGATTTAGGTAGATTTCAAATTGGTAGAATAACTCAACCTAAATGGCAGTCATTAGTGAGTTTGTTATTTTGGAGTGAGATCTCTCAGGGGGTGTCCCTGAACTGCTTAATACTTTTATCACTGATGAAGATAAAGGGGCACTTATCAAATTTACACATGACATAAAGCTTCATTGACCAAAAAATTGAATTAGGATCAAGAAAAAATATTGACAGGTCAGACAAAACAGAGATAAATGTAAGGTCCTAAACTTGAGTTTACGAAATGTTTAACATTTGCCATGATCCTCCTCAGAAAATTTGGGTTTTGGTTTTTCAGTCTTCCTCAGCCTGTTATTACTGGTTTGAAATAGTCCTTTGTATTCAGCCTTTATTATATGTCCCTTTTTCCATCTTTTCTACTTTTGGGATTATATGTTTACATACAATTGGAAGGGACCACTGGGGCCATTTAGACCAACCTTCTCATTTTACAAATGAGGAAACAGAATTCCAAAGAGTTTAAGTGAGATGTCCAAGGTTGCACAAGTAGTAGGTAGCCGAGATGGGAGGTGAATACATGTTTCTGTTCTTCAGTCCAGTGGTCTTTCCACTGTAGTATAGTGCTCTCTTTACAATCAGCTGCTAGAGTACTGTTAGAGTACTTGTCCTCTCAAATATATTCTTGTCATAAAACTTCCTAGGTAGCTTTACTGCTCTCTTTCGATGCTTTCAAGTGTTTCATGTGTTCAAATTACATTTCCCCCCTTATTCAGCTTGTTTAAATTTATAAAATCAAAATTTTGCTTTTGAGACTTTCATTTAGTTAAAAATCCTTAATCAGTCTCCCAATTCTCTCCAATCCATTTTTCATCAACTGTCTAAAGGACTATCCTACTATGTGACTGGCTATATCGTTCCCCTCTCAGAAGTTTTCAAAGATTCACCATCCTCTACAGGATAAAATCCAAATTTGTCTATGAGTATGCTATCCATGACCCTTCACATTCTAGCTCTGGTATACTTTTTCAGTTTTCCTTCATTCTTTGAATTCCAGGTAAGTTTTTTCCCTGATCTAGTCTTACATTTTTCCAGCTTCTGCAATTCATGCAGTCTCCCATGCCTTTCTTATCTCACCCTATTGAAATATTCCTCTTTTTTCAAGGTTCAGCTCAGGTACCACCTCATCCATAAAATCTAATCTGATCTAATCCAAAGTGATCCCTTCTCAAATTTTCCTAGTGCATTTCTTCTCTGATTTTACCCTATTGAACTTATATCATATTTGTGTACCCTTCATCCTGCCAGCCAGTTAGATTCTAAGCTTTCCAACCATATAGATTTTTCATGATTCATAACACCCAACAAAGAGTGTACTTAAGAAAATTACGTTGAATTAATCAATCATGAGTTTTTAGCCATTTTCCTATGAACTTTTAGAAATTTACTTTTAAATAATAAAGTGTAGGGTAAAGATATTTTGATGCTGATTGGTCACTTTCATGACTATTATAAATTCTCAATTATTTGATCACTGCCTTTTCTGTCTCCTCTTCATCCCCAACCATTTTTTCCTTGTTGGTTAGAAGATGAGTCCAAAGTAATAGGTCAAGGAAGTTACCATTTTCTTATTCTCCAAGTAAAGAAAATGAAAAGCAAAAAGTTCACCAGCTTCTATGTATGTAATTTAACCACTCCCCAATCAGTTCTTACCTACTTTGCTTCCAGTTCTCTGCTACTAAAGAAAGGAGGTATTATAAAATACTATGGTGACTTTTCTTTTTAACTTTTACCTCCTTGGGGCAGTAAAATTGTTTGGTTCAATTGTACTGATATTTTAATCACTTTCTTCATATAATTCCAAACTGCTTTCCAGAATGGTTGGGCCACCAAGAGTGCATTAGTATGGCACATTTATTTTCTTTTTCTTAATATTTTTATGGCACATTTATTTTCAAGCATCAGCAAACATTTACTGGATGTCTGCTATGTGCCAGACACTGTCCTAGGTGCTGAGGTCAATACAAAAAGCTATAAAATATGGCTCATATTCCCGAGGAGTGTACAGTTAGTACAGGGATATAAACTGTATACGTGCACAAAGACAAATAATAATACTAAACATTAAATCAGAAATGCCAAATGAGCATCCCTTATAGTTAGAGCTATAAGACTTTCAATGGAGGAAGAAATTACTTCCAGTTGCCATGCTCTTAGAAGCCTTCTCGCTTCCCCCCCACATTCCCACCCCATGCCCCATGAAGGTACGAACTGCAGCCAAGCCTACAAAGGTAAGTTGTATATGAGTAAATGACAAGCAGGAGAGAGGATATTACAAATGACAGAATTACTGGAGCCTTTGAGGCAAGAAAATAGGGATGTGTATTAGATTTGCATTGGTTTCCAAAAAAAATCTATTAACATGTGCAACAACTTCCTTGTCCTAAGTGTATTTAGGATATAGCAAGGATAGAGTGTGCACGAATTTGGAAGGCTTCTTGGGTGAGAAAGTTATAATCCATTGGCCGTTGGTTCCTGACCATGTAAATTGTCAAGGGAGGAGGATGAAGATAGGTCTCAAAGATGTTCTTTAGGAGTCTGATGGTGGATAAGAGAGTCCTAAGTCTGCTACAGCTATATTCATCAATTTATTCCTTAGCAAATAATGGTGGATAAAATTAGCAGACATCTGGAAGAGGCATATATTTCAAAGTTATTTTGGTCTGATTCTATAAAGCATAGTATGAAGAATATGATTGGTAGCTGGTCTTAATAAACAGTGAGTTCTGCCTGCCTAAAATGCAAAACAGATGTATCTTTGTTCTTTTAAACTGACTTTGATGAATCAACTATATGTGACGTCAGGTCCAAGCTATTGGGTGGCTGAGTCCGGCTCAGAAATATTTTAGAATATAAAAAAAAGTTTCCATTGTAGACACTGAGAGAACAAAGTGAATTCCAGCACACTGCTATTAGCGTTGAAGCAGGTTCAGAAACTAAGAGGCCTCAATCCAAACTCTCACTCTTGGTATTTTTCTAGGGAACTACTTTTTTATTTTTAGAGCCATCGCACTGAGCCATCCTCCTTTTTCCCCATCTCTGCACTTTTCAGAGCTGTTGTTTAGAACCTTCACAGTTGTGTGTGTGGGGGAGGGGGTTGATTGGATTATTTATGCAAATGCTTCCAAAGAGATAGGATTAATGCAGAAAGTACAGACAGTATCTGGGAATCAAGTGATATTGCCTTTTTTTTTTTCCTATTTAAGCTGCTATGAATGGTGTGCATTTTTCCTTTATCATTAACATCTTGGCTTTGCTGTACTTCCCTGGCAGACTGACCCATCAGTCAGTTTTGCTCTGTAGTCCATGCATCAGGAAATCTGCTCATTCTGCAGGTGTTTCAGCCATAAACAAGCAGCAACCACAGCCTCCTCTTTCTTTTTACGGAAACCCTTTGGAATTTAACTTTCAGATACAAATACTTGGAGCAGTTGGCAACCGAGGAGTATGAGAAGGAGCTGAGAAGTCGGAGTACGAGCCGAGGCAGGACTGAGCTCTGCTTAGACTTGAGCGCTCCTGCCGCCCCGTCCTCTCCAATTCCTAAGTGCATTAGCCCGCCATCTCTCCAGTCCCAAGAAGAGCTTAAAGAAACTTCAACATCCCAGGCAACAACTCAGCCTGTTGCAGGTAAGTGCAAGAAAGAATATAGGGGAACTGAGCCATCTGGCAATGAGGATTTTCTTCACTTAGCTTAAGTCTTTTGTTTGGGCAGCAGTCGCCTGCTGTTCATATCTTTTCAGTACAAAATAATATTGAGATACCAAGGAGGGATAAATTGAAACCTGTCACATAGATTTCTTCCACCTGCCTCTATCTTCCCTCATTTCCTTTAGTAGGCTACTTTCTGGTGTCTTAGTAGCTGTCTGCATTTGTGCTAAGTATTGATGATATATTGTTATGTAGGATATCTGCAAAGAAAAACACTGCTTGGAGCAAGATATAAATTTGACATTTGATACTGAAACTAGAAATAATTACAGATTATGGAATAATAATAAAACATCATCTTGTGACATTGTTCAGGGAAAAGGAACTTTTATTACCAAGACTATAAGAACAGGACTGTCTAAGCAGACTAAATTGTTGTAACTGAAGCTAAAATGAGTTGAATACAGCACAGGGAAAAAATGTTGATTTAGAGAAAAACAGAAGCCAAACAGCAGGGAAAAAATAAAATAGTTTAAAAGTTTTTTCCCCTGCTTTCAGAAATGTTACTGGCATGTAGCATGTGTTTACACATGTATAGAATTTCCCTAGGGAAATTCTGCATATACTTTTTACTTTTTTTAGAGAAAATTGATTGCATGCTATCCACTGCAAACTTAATTTTTCAATTATTTTCATGATTTCTAACGCATGTTAAGAATCAGTTTTCCTGCTTGCTTTTTGCCATCTAGTATGGTCCCTGTTCTGAATGATTAATTAATACAGAAGTAACTGTCACAGTTTTATTTAATTGCACATTGTGGTCTGAGGTTAGCCAACTAAGGAGAAGAGACATAGTAAATTCATAAGTCTAAAAGCATTTACTAAATATAATATAATAAAACATGGTTTCATTCAAGTCAAATTGTGGCTATATAACCTCAGGATTGAATGTAATCGAGAAATTCATTCTGTCTAATTTGTCTTTGTCTTTGTGACTGCATAAGGGGCAAGGACCTGGAAATAGCATTTCAACAATCAGTAACAACCAAATATTATAGTCCCATCTAAGACTACTATGGTTCTATAGCCACTGATCCCTAGATTGAGAGAAGTGTTGTTAACTTCCTGTGAGACTAAAATTGTGGAAATTATGGCCATTTATCTACAGATCTAATCTTCAAGTACTATTCACATTGAATGTGAAGCAGTAATATTGTCCTTTCATAAACATACACATTTTGGTTCCTGTTTTGAAGCATCCTTCTATCGCCTGGTCTTAATGGTGCCAACAGTTATATTTGCCAATAGCCAGTTGAAGAAATTCCACTGGAATGTTTCATTTCACTCTTTCCATCTATATTCTGAACAAACAGTAATAGTAGCTAGCCAACTAGCAATAGTAGCTATTGCTTTTAAGTTTTGCAAAACACTTTGCATATTTCATTTGATCAGATTGGTTTTTATTATTATTTCTATTTTACAAATTGGAAAGCAGAAGCTTAGCAAGTTAAGTTACTTGCCCAGCATCATGTAGCTAGAAAGTGTCTGAGGCAGGATTTGAACTCAAATCTTTCTGGTCCACTGTGCCACCGAGGTGTCTTATTTGAGCCTGAGCAAAGTCTACTTACTCTATCCTACCCTAATCAGTATCTAAGACAAACAAAAAACATGTTCAAGAGTCATGTCCGACTCTTCGTGTGACCGCATTTGGGTCTTTTGTGGCAAAGATACTGCAGTAGTTTGCCCTTTCCTTCTCTAGCACACTTTACGAATGAAGAAAGTGACCTCCCCAGGGTAAAACAACTAGTAAATGTCTGAGGTCAAATTTGAACTCAGTTCTTCTGACTGCAGACCGCTATCCATCGTACCACCTAACTGCCCGATGGTCAACTATTAAAAGGTCATAAGGGGTTAATTCGTGGTCCAAGTTAGCTCAGTAGACTATACTGAGAACAATAGTCAGGATAAGATTAACAGGGTACAAGAGGGACCTTGCATCCCTCAATTCAATGCTTAATAGTCACACTTCTATGTGCTTAAGCTACATTTTCCTGAGGTTGAGCTTGGCCAGCTATAATTCATTTGATGGCCATGCCCTGAGGTCATGAAATCAAAGAACACCAGTTCTGTAGTAAGGCAGATATGAAGATATTTACCAAATCTTTATGAGGAAGCACAAAATATTTACTTTGTGTAACCTATTGAAACTTGAAATGACGTCAGATTTTTGAGTTTGTTATTGTTGTCCCCTCACACAACCCTCCACTAGGGTTAATTGAGAAGTTGTTTGTCAAGAACAAACAGTAAAATTCCTGGAAATAGAATGCTGAATCTAGGGGGGAAAAAAGTATTGAATACAATTAATGTCCTAAAGGGAGTAATTTTTGATTTCCAGTAGTATGTGAACTTTCTTCCATAAGCTGAATGAGTCCATTGGAAGTTAAAATAACCTTTGCCCTTCTTTGTTTGTTGACTGGTTGAGTGAATCTGGTTTACTCTCTTTATCCTCAATGCAAGAGTATTTGGGGTCAAGATAGAATTGGAATTTACAATGGGGTGGATTGGGACACCAAAGGAACTGCGGAGAATAACTTCCGGCGGGGCTCTCCGAATCTGTATGGCCAGCACAGTAAAATTGGAGATGCTCATAAAAGTTTTGGTCAGTCATGTTTGCTGGTTGTCTCAGATGCATTTCTTCTATCTAATCCAGAGTACTTATGTTGCTTGCCTTACAAAGCTGTTATGAGGAGATCATTATGTAAATCTTAATGTCCTTCATAAATGTGAGCTGTCGTTAGTCTGTTATAATAGGACTTCTTGTCAAATGGTTAAAAAAAAGTGGGATTTATTGGTAGATGCACCGCCATTAGATGAGGAAATCCTAATAGATGCACCCCCATTAGATCAAGAAAAGTGGAATCATCCAAATCTTTGAACTACTGAAAACATCTGGTGTCATGTAGATGAAATATCTAGATGATTGACTGAACTTTTCACTTTTTATCCAGATGTGTTGTCACTGTGGGATGGCACATGATCTTTTTACTGTTCTGTCTTCCAACTCTCCAAAGAAGAAGCACCTAGTGATATATATATATATATATATATATATATATATATATATATATATATATATACATATTTTAAAAGTATATTTGCTGAGAGGAGAGGTGGAAGAGAAGAAGATCCCAGAACTGTTGTTCAGAATATAAGCTCCTTAGAAAACTCCCTCCATCAAGTGTGTCACAAATCCCTGAAAATTCTTAAAAGAAAGAACATGGAATACAGTAGAGAGTGTTAGATTGTTCCATTAAAACCTGAGTTCAAATCCTCTCTCAGAAGCTTATAAACTAGATAGCCTGGGATAAGTCACTTAACCTTTTCTAGCCTCAGTTTCTTCATCTGTAAAATGGGTATGATAATAGCCCTTACCTCCCAGAGTTGTGGTGAGGGCCAAATGATGTAGTGTTTATTACTATTAGCAATAACAGTGACAGTGACCGCTGGGTGGCACCATAGTGCACAGAGCACTGGACCTGAAGTTAGGAAGACTCATCTCTGTGAGTTCAGATCCAGCCTCAGAAATTTACTAGTGTGAAATTTACTAGGCAAGTCACTTAATCCTGCTTACCTCATTTGTACAGTATGTACAAACTATATACAGTTTCCTCATCTGTAAAATAAGCTGGAGAAGGAAATGGCAAACTGCTCTATTATCTTTGCCAAGGAAACCCCAAGTGGGATCATGAAGAGTCTGACACAACTGAAAAATGACTATGCCAGTAAGGATGCTGATCATAAAAACAAGGCCAACCCCCATTGCATGCCTTAGAATCACATCTTTTTTTTAACCAGAGACCTTCCCAATCAGCATACCTCATCAAGCAGTGGTGTTACTTGCCATCCAGTCATAACTGTGATGTGCTCCTCAAATTACTACTTAAGTTACGGAGAGGAGTTTGCCCCAGTCTGTTCATAGGCAACTGGTCTCCCTGGGGCCAGCAGCAAGCATTTTTCTAAAAAGCAGTCCTGGATTCATTTTTGTGGTATGTTCCTATCACAGCATCATCATCTTGCTCTGCAACCAGCTGAACTGCCCCACAAAACTCCAGACACTTTCTTCTTCCATGTGATATGCAGTTCCATTCAGTTTTTGAGGCATCGAAATAGATTCCGTGTATTCTCTTAATAGAGTTCTTAGCTCATTAGCATCAGAAGGACCTCAGAGACTACCTAGGGATGATATCTCGGAACCTCAAAGACCACATGGTCCAACTTGTACCTGAATAAGAACTCTATCATCATACCCAATAGTTTAATGATAAGAAAACTGGCTGAAAGAGAAATTTAGCGGCTTACTCAAGAGTTGCACAAGTTGAAAGAAGAGCCTGCTCTCCTGCTCAAGGGTTCTCTTCTCTATGCCAAGATCTCTTTTAATTTCCTACTCTTCACTTGTCCTGCCCTACACATTTGAAAGACTTTCATCTTTGACTTTTCATCATTAAATAATCATATGCTATTGAATTCATAGCCATGGAAGCTCTTTACCAGTTCACCTTAGTCAAAGAAACAGGCACAGCTTTCAAATTGTGGCATCTGATTGCCATGGGAGTTATTCTAAAGATACAAAGGTAACTCCTTCTATGTTCCTGTCAGTGCAGTTGACATACTAAAGATAACATTTATATTGATCTCTTTTGGGATTGGAATGCCCATTTCATAGAAATTAAATGAGTTCATAAAATAAAAATGAATATAATTGATATCATGAATACTACATGTATTGTTCAACTTCCTTTTTAAAATTGGCATGATCATGATATTAACTGGTATATCCTCATGCTCATTTGTTGTATCTGAACATATCTAATAAATTATAAGTGTGACTGGTAGTTTTGTTCAGTTGCTTGTTACTTATTTGTCTATAGCCTAAAGACTTTATTTATATAGCTTCAAATAATTCAGAGAGAAATAAGAAAAAAAAGACCTCTAAATGTTGGACTTTGTTGTTAGTAGACATCCAGATCCATGTAAGTCACATTTTTGTATCTAAAGTACAGAAATTCTTTGGTCCTAAAGAACAAAAATATATTTTGTAAGTAAATTTATATGGCTTGAACTTTTTTCAAGAAACAAAATTAAGACATTAAAAGGACCAAATTCCTTTACCTGGTTTGGGAAGTTGGAGAGAAGGAAGCTATACCTTGACTTTACCTGGCATTTCTGAGTCTGGCCCTTCCTGATGGCCCCTATATCACTCAGAAGCTACTATCTTTTTCTCTACAAACTCTCCAGTTTTTCTTCCTTTTCTGTTCCAAATTTTCTATTTAATCCAGCTGTTGGGTCAAAAATGGGTTTTCTGATTCCCAAATCCTGTACTTTTCTCAGTATTTCATGTTGCTGAAAAACCTTCAAGCAGCAAGTGCTCATTGAACATGTGCAGGGATGTATTTTATGTCTCCTTTTTTTCCTTTGGTGAGCTGCTTTACTTTCTACAAAGTCCTTAACTTCTATGTAATTGAAACATTTTTCCTTTAGTATCTCTCAGGGTGGAGAATCTGTGTCTGGTCTCAAGGCTCCAGGTTCCTCACCCCTGAATCTACAGGTCTCAGTTCTTTCTTCTGTATAATGCAGAATAAAATTGTTCCTTTTCCTAAATGAAAATTCTTTTATCGTTGAAGACAGAGATCTTGTCCCACCTCAGATTCCTTCATCTTTAATTGTCATAAGTATTCTGTAAATAAGATGATTTCTAGATTTTTCCATATACTGGCCACTGTCCTCTAGAAGTCATCTAGCCTGTAGCACTTTATAACATGGCATCTAGAATTAACCGTATTTACAATAGACAGGCCTATTTACAGGATAAGGTCTGATTAACTCTGTTTATTTTGAGATAATTATTTTCCATGATCTGGACATCATACTTTAATTCATTACATTAATTACATTACATTCATACATTAATTCACCCTAAGGTTTTATTAGTTTTTTTTAAAGCTACTTTTCATTTTGAACTTATGGAAGTGATTGTTGAAAACTAAAAACAAATTAATAAATTTGGAAAAAACTACTTTTTACTTTTATATATTTATGTATGAATTATATCTAGTCTACTTCAGTGAGGATTGAGAGAGAATTGTTAATGTAAAAGTAAATAATTAGGTATAAAAAGGGTTTAGAGACAAATCCTCTAAAGGGAAGCCCATTTCTATGAGTGTATTTTGGAGAAGGAGATTTCTGAATTATATGAGAGGGAATAGATATTATGAGAGGATACTTGCTAATAATTGCTACTCAATTTGGGTCTAAGTTTTCAAGACAGTAGGTACAAAATGAAAACTCTTGGATTATAGAACTTTCACTGTAACAAAAGAAATCATTCAAATTTATCTGAAACTTTTTTTTCTGGAATTTAACTAAGGGAAAAACTCACAAATCTGTATAAGAGTTGGACATCATAACAGGCAATGTCTTCTCCCTCATTTTTGAGAGGCAGAATAGTGTAGTGGAAAGAGTATTCAATTTGGTCTCAGAGCACCTGGGTTTTAATTTTACCTCTTGACTCTTGCTATCTCTGAGCCATGTGGCAAATCATTTATTTTCTCTGGGCCTCAGTTTCCTGATCTGTAAAATGAGGGGGTTGGACTGGATGACCTCTGAGTTGTTTCTAGTTCTAAATCTGTGATCCAATAAGAAAAGCATATGAAGATTATTGGAAGAGGGTATTCATGTATCAATCTTCTTTGATATCTGAGAGAATATTAACTTCTTGTTCAGTGAACTTATGCAGAAAAAGAAAATATGATTGAAGTATTTTAATTTCTTATGAATCAGCAGTAGAGAAGGTATGTAATATCTATATTTGATGAATTGAACTTAATATAGAAGATTCAGTTGTTCACATGTCCATTAGCCTGGTTTTCAAATACGTGTTGTCCTTAGTAATTCTTGGAAGGTGTTCGAGCTCAAAACAGTTCATGACTGGGTTTACTATCAAGTGCCCACAGAGCAGATACTCTCAATTGCTAGAGTGAAAACCACATGTTTTAGACACCAGACATGAGGAAAATAGTACTGGCATTCTGTTACATGGTTTGGCCCAAAGACAGTCCCTATTTGTTTAATCAAAGACTGATGATAGGTTGATGAATGCTGCAAATCATTTTAAATTGCTTTTAGCTGTATTCTTGATGAGACAGATTAACTATTCTAACAGTGATAACCAGGAATCACTAAACTGTATGTTTCTGAAAATTGCTTGCTTCTCATGAAAGATTTAATTTGAAAAACTCAGTCCTGCAATTTCTCAAGAAGAAAGCCAGTTAAGAATTTAGAAGGAACGCCCAACAGATTAATGGGACAATATAGATATGTTAGTTGTTTTTATTGTTCCTGTGCAGATTTCAACCCTTCTACACCATAGGAAATGGTTTTCACAAGTTACTGTATTTAAAATCACCACCTTCTACCCTTTGATGATAAACTTCTTCACATCTAGTTGGCCAGTCCTCAGACAGCAAAGAGTTCATTCATCAATTATATTCAAAGTCTTTCCTGCTTAATGAGACCTGCTAAAACTTGTGCACCACAATGTAGTCTCAGGAAGCTGCTCATAAACATGTTAATTCCAAACAACAAGGCACCAGGTAACAAAAAATGAACTATATTGTTGAGAGAAGCGCATGTAGATGGTCAAGTCACTAGGTATAGATGAACTATATTCTAGAATACTGAAAGAATAAGCAGGTGTGATTGCTAAAACATTTATCAGTGACCCTGTGAAAGGTCAGTGAGAATGAGAGAAGTGTTCCAGAACTCAGAAAAAACAAATCGCACATTATGGGATTTAGAGGTAGAAGGAATCTTAGAAATCATCTACTCTAATCCCTTCATTTGATGAGTGAGGGAACTGAGGAACTTAGAAGTGACTTATCTAGCTAGTAAGAAGAAAAGCTGAAACCCAACTGGTAAGTAGCAAAGCAAAGATTTGAACCCAGATTTGCTTTCTCAGCCCAAATTCAAGGCTCCTTCTGGTCTACCATGTTGCCTCTAAATGTGTTGATTTTGAAAAAAAGAGAGAGAGAGAGAGAAAATAAGCTAGTCTGCTCCTGGATCTCAAGAAGAAAAAGACAGTCCCATACTTTTCAAACCTGAGAGGATCATTGATACTATACAGATCATCAGAAACACACAACTATAGAAAGTGTATGAAAACTCATGTGGTAATTGTTATTGTCAAGCTTCCCAAGTCTCTGCTGTCCATTCAAGCCTTGGAGAGGTAAAGCAAAAGCAAAAGGTACTGAGAAAGAAACAGACCTGTCCTGGGCCAGCAGGTTCCAGATGACTCTGCTAGTTAGAGCCAGGACCATGTTTTTTCCCAGAAAGGCAGAGGGAACTTTGACCTTATTCAAATATATCTATCTTAGATGAACAGACCCCCAAATGCCAATAATAGTGGAGCTAAGTAAGAAGTTATGGGGGGCTATCTTTATTATGGGATTAATCAATCTTTCTGGCTATTTCTGTTTCTTTTCCTTCTCCTTTTTGGGAAAGGAGCCTCCTCTGGCTAGATTGCATCAGGAAAGAGTCCACAAATTGCAAAGGCTTTGACCATTGTTATTGGAAAAATTGTAGAACATATTATTTGAAAGGTGATTTGTGATCATTTAGAAAAGAAAGCAACAGTCAAGCCTTCATCAAAGACAGGTCCTGCCATACTAGCTTCATTTCTTGACATGGAAACTAATATAATGGGACAGCAAACCATGTAACAAACAGTCTGTTAAAGTCTTAAAATAGAGAGAGAGAGAGAAAGAGAAAGAGAGAGAGAGAGAGAGAGAGAAGTAAGGGCTATATGATGGTACAGCTCTGTGAATTAAAAATTAGTTGAATGATGATATCCAAAAAAATGGTCATACATGACCAAAAAAAATAAACATGGGAAAAAATATGATACATAATTTAAAATCCAATCTAATCAATTATGTATTCATGTTATTGCTAGAAAGAAATGGGATATTTGGATGAGAAAAAGGCATAGACACAAGTTATACTAATTTTATACAAGAGATTGACCTAGTATCCTAACAGCACCTTATTCTGTAATGACTTAAGTTACTTGCCAAATGGAGAGATGTGCAGCCAAGAACAACATCAGCTTTGAATAGAAACTTATCTATAAAATCTTTTGGGAAATTATTGCAGAGAATTATGAGCAGTATCATCTCAGAAAACAGATAAATGGAGGATATAATCAGTTTAAAGAAAGCATGGCAAGAGCTTCAACAAAGCTAAGCCATCACAAAGGCACTTAAAGATAAAACTTGAAGCAGAACAACAAATAACAGAAAGAAAAGATCTGCAGGATTTTTATAATAGGTTTTTTATCATCGAGAACTGTAGAGTCACTACATTTGAGAGCCAGTAATACAATTCAAAAAATGTTTATTGAGAAGTAGAAATGGCATGAAAGAATAAAAACAGAAAAAAACACAGCTTCCCCTATTTTTCCATTACTGTGGAGGATACTGCCATCTTCTCAGTCATCCAGGTTCACAACCTTGGCATCATGCTTAATTGCTGAGCCTAACATGTGCATCTGATTTGTAGTCAAATCTTGTCATCTCTGCTTCCACATCTCTCCTTCTTTCTACTTTCATAAACATCACCTTCATTCAGGCCCTCATCTTCCCTCTCCTATACTATTACAATGTCTTTCTAATTGGTCTTACTACAGGTCCCTTCACTCCAGTCTGTCCTCCACACAACTGCCAAAGCGCTTTTCCTAAAGTCTGCATCTGACCATGTTACCACCTACTCAGTAGGGTCCAGTGGCTTTCTATTACTACTAGAATCATATATCTTTTATTTTTCATTCAAAACTCTTCACAGCCTAGCCCTTTCCTTCCTTCCCAGTCTTTCATACCCATTATCCCCTTCCATGCACTCTGAAGTGCAACCATACCATTCTCTTTGCTCTCCCTAATATACAGTGTTCCATGTCTTGGCGTTGTGCTCATGCACGGCATACCTGCAGGGCCTCACCTCCACCTTCTAACTTTTTTCCAGATTTAGCTCAAATGCTGCCTTCTTCAGGAGGCCTTTCTCAGCCCTTCTCGGAAGCCAGTGTCTTCTTCTTTAACATTATGTTTCATCTCACTCAAAGTGAGAATGTGGTAAGATCTTATCCTAAAAGGCCACAGTCTCCCATTGCATCCTGGGCCATCTCCAGTCATCCTGATTAATTTCTGGCCACTGGACCCAGAGGGCTCTGGACAGAAAGTGAGTTTGGTGACCTTGACAGCCCTCCCTCATTCAAATCAAAGTCAACTGCAAGTCATGTCATCATCTTGATATCATGGTCCTCTTTGAGAATTAAGGACAGACACACAATTCTATAAGTATTTTGTGGGTACCTAACTATTTACATGCTGTCTCTCCCATTAGAATGCAAGTTTCTTGAGGATAAGGACTATTTTTGGATTTTTCTATGTTCCCCCAGTGCTTAGATTTTATATAGTCCAATCCCCACATTTTATAGCTATAGTAGAAACTGAGGCCCAGAAAGTTTAAGTGACTTGCCCAAGATCACACAAGTAGTAAATGTTGGATCCAAAATTTAAACCCTCTGACTCTAGATATGTTGATTTTTCCACTGTGATACATTGTTCCAAGTAGATCAGGAGACAAAATGAAGGAGCACTGAATAGAAATGGAGGGAGACACTTAGGCTCACTGTAAGAAATAGCTTGCTACCTTGCTATCTACTACCTCAGGTAGTAGACTTCCTACCACTAGGAGTCAGCAAGTATGGCTCTATTAAATCACTTTTTTCCATTATCCAGAAAGATTTATACTTTTATAATCTTTCTTCCCAAAGACATACTACATCCAACAATGTTCCAAATCCACAGTAGACATTGTCCCTAAACCTTACTCTCATATCTCATCAGTTAGGGTCCCAAAGAACCCTCTTGTCCCAAATGATCAGAATAGCATTTTTTGGGAGAAAACATTGATTCTTTGAGAACCATGAAGAAAGAAATTATGCACGTATCAAAACTGTCCATCATACACAATTTTCTTTTCATTGGAAGAAATAAGAATTAGCATTTACTTAGAGAGTTGTTTAAGGTTTTCACAGAATAGTGTCCTCACAATCTGGTGGAGGTAATCAGTCCAAATATTAGTATTATCTTCTTTATAAGATTCATTCTCATGGAACAAGCATTTATCAGTCTTATAATCCATTGAATGAAAACTACATGTATGTAGACAAACCTGTACAAAATTTGTACAAACTAATTTACAGGATGAAGTGAGGAGCAATCAGATGAAGAAATTTAGACTCTGAGGGGTTAATTGATTTTCCTATGGTCACAGAGCTGGATTCAATCCAAGTCTGCTAAATCAAGGCCGGAACTCAAGTCACCAATACAATACTGCCTCTCAGAGTAACCTGAATGTCTTCTATTGTGATCCAAAATTTCCGAGATCCTTCTTTGTTTCAGAAATATTCCAATCTTCATGCTCCTCAGAATAGATTTATTTTCTATTGATAATTTCAAGTGGTAAGTATGTTATGGCAAAACTAGTATGGGAAGCCCTTAGTCATAAAGGTCTTAACCATTCCAACTGTGTGTCTGGTGAGACTCAAGTTCAATAACACCAAGAGTCAAAGTAACTTGGAGGAAATGAAAATATTTGGCGCAGCTAAGTTGTCCATCTCTGGAGTTAAAATAAACAATGAAGGCCAGATCATAAAACAGTCAATAACACTTGCTCTTTGGTGAGATATTTACTTGTAGTTCCTGCCAATTTCATCTCATGGACTACCATCTGTTATTAACAAGAAGTAGTGACAAATAAGTTTGACCATATATTTTCTTCTTTGGTTCAATAAAGTTACCACTAGATAATCTAGAAAACTGGATAATAGTGGCTAGCATTTCTATAGATCTTCCAGGTTTGCAGAATACACAGTTTATCTCATTTGATCCTCACAGCAGTCCTATGAGGCAAGATATTGTTATCCCCATTTTTTTACTAATGAGGAAACTGAGGCACAGCAAAGTTGTGACTTGTGCGGAGTTACACAGCTAGTTAGTGTCTGAGGATAGTGGAATTCAAACTCAGGTTTTCCTGACTCAGTCCAGCTCCCTATCCACTGGTACACTGCCTTCCTATGTAATAATATTTTCAGCTGTCTGAGTTGTAAGACTTTTGACTAGGTGCTGAACATTGTGTTATTTGTTAGACGTCCTATTTCTATATTCAGATTATACAAGATGTGTGAGATGAATCTACAAATACAACTTTTTCCTGCTATCTCCTCAGTAAAGAGGAAGACATTTTTACATAAAATTTTTCCAGAGTGTCTGAAAATGCTCTTTGAAGAGTTCAAATAAGGAAAGGTCTTACTTTGAAGGTCAAGGTATCCAAATGCTCCTATTTGCATGTGGCATTGTACTAATTGCATCAAGCCCTATGACCTTATAAATACCTCATTAAGGAAACTAATGGTTAAAAAAATATCAATAAAAATAACTTATACTCACATAAGTCTTTAAACTTTAAAAAGTTTCTTAGATTCCTGGCATTATCTCATTTTGCTCTCTATTGTGAGCTATTTGCTCACTACCCCTAGTAGATGCTATGGATGCCATTGCCCCTCTGTTACAGATCAAGAAATCAAATCTCACAAGAAATTAAATGCCTTGCCTTCAGTCATATCACAACTAAGTGTAAATGGTAGGGTTTGAATCTCGACTCTAAGTCCAATGTTCTTTTCATTAACTAATAGTTGGGGAAGGTAATACATAAGGAAACAGCCTTCAATCAAGCTTCAATCAAAATAGCACATTGACAATTTTAAAATGTGATATTTGCGATTTATCTACTTTGTTGTAGGCAGCATGTGGCCTAGAGTTTGCCTTTAACACCTCTGATCTAAGAGACCTTTCATATCTAAAATTCTGTGCCCTCCACCTGGCAGTGATCTGGATAGAGTATATATTCAGAATAACTCTTCACTTTCTCTCTCCTTTCAATCTTACCCAGATGTTCTCTCTGTCCTTCTTTATTCCTTCTTTCCATGTGCTTCTCCATTTTTATCACACCTGTGTGTGTGTGCATGTGCATTTGTTTAATAAAATACACCTTGCAGTTGGCATATTTCAGATAAGAATCCAATCCTACCAAGCCCTGAGATCCCTTTATTGGTTACCTCTACTTCATGCACTTTTACATAATCAACCAAGTCTGCTGCTGTCATTCCCAATCTGAGTCTCTATTATTTGCCTCCTGAGAATTACTGAGCAGCTTCTCCACTCTGCTCTTTCTGTCTCATAAAAGTTATCTTACACATTATCCAGATTGACAGTTTTGTTTGGGTCTTTTGCTCCTTCTCAGTAGAATTTTAGTTTGAAGATTCCTTGGTTAGGTTGGCCAGTCTTCTGCCAAACATATTATTTGCTGTTTCGTTGAAGAGCACCGTGTCCCTTGTAAGGACCATTTGTTCTAGAGTCCTGGGCTACATACCAGAAACCAAATCATTTTCTTTGATACAATGTAGCCAGCCATTCACTTTTCTATTTATTCCTTTGTCTTCATAAGTAACAAACTTCAACTAGGATAATGGATGACAGTATGACTTATGTTCCTAAATCCTTGACTTTCCTTTCCAGAATTGTAAAGTGTTTAGAGATACAATCCAGGTTCCTTCTGACTGTCATTTATTTTTACATGAATCAGCAGAAGGAAACTGGTCAGCTGGTTAATAGTTCTTGATCTGTTCTTTGTCCCATCTTGTCGACACAGCCATGGAAGAAAACATAGTTTGTTGTGTTAGGTTAATATGTATTTACTTCTATATTCCTTCTTTTACTTTACATTGCATTAAATATGTGTTTACTTCTATTTTATTGTTATGTTAATGTGTATTTACTTGCACTTACTTCTAAGTAGGGAGTTTTCAAACATCATGATACATCTCTTCTTTCTGAGACCAGTAAAAAAATTGTTCCCATCTGTTAATGCTGTGGGTCGTCAACTTAGGGGTGTTCTGTGTATGATGGGCAGGAGCTTCCTTAAGATTTCTGCAACTACCCTTTCTGAGAAAGGCCTTACACCTTTTATGGAGCCCAAGTTGTGCAGAGTTGGGGGGAAGGGTTATCTGTTCTTCCTTATTTTTTTTTCTCCTGTCCTTCCACATTTGTGTGGATTTCTTGGTGCTGGCTGCCTCCGTCCTCAGAATATTTTGTTTGCCTTCTTTCCTGCTGTATTTCTTCTCTCTCCTCTAAGATGGCTACATCTTCTCTAATTACCCAGAATATAGAATGTACCTCTCAAACTTTTTTCCTTTCTTTTACTAGCACAATGACAAGATGGCTCTTGCAACACAGAGGGAGTCGTAGAGAGGTCTTGAAAGGGACCCCAAGTCAAATAGTCCAATTCCCCCTTAAGCATGAAGTGCCACTACCAAATAAATCCCTGATAATGGATCATCCTCCATACACCTGAAAACCTGCAACAACAAGAAATTTTCTGCCTATTAAGTAAGGCAGATATTCCATTTTGAGATAACTCTAATTATTAGGAAATTCGTTCTTATTTTTGAGTTGAATTTAGCCTCCCTGTAAATTATACCTGTTGATTTCATTTTCTGCCACAGGCAGATTCAGAGCAGGTGGCTCCCTGGGGCAACGTAGTTACAAGAACTCCCTCCAATATATTAAAATAGCACATAAAATAACAACCATAATACGTTGAGCACAGCATTATTTTTTAAATAACTCTGGGATTTAAAGCCCTTCACAAACTGGTCCCAACTACCTTTCTGGTTTTATTAGACATTACTCTCCTCCACATACTCCTCAATCCTATTCATTACACACAATAATCCATGTCCTCTCTCCCTACCTTTGCACAGGCTGTTCTCAAATGACCTTTGTCATTTCAACCTTTTAGTATCTCTACTTTCCTTCAAAGTTTAGCTAAAATGCCACTTCTTTCAGACCTTTGCTGAATCCCACAGCTACTAATGCTTCTTCCAAAAGAATGTTAGAAACAGACTTGATACTAATAGGTATCAAGGAAAATTTATTACAGCAGAATTCAGAGGAATTGAACACTTTGGCTAAAGTGGGATCCCACCCTCTTTTCAGAAGGAGGGAGTCGAATACAGAAGATTGGCTTTATCCTGTTAATTCAGGACAGATCCTCCCATCAGGAGATGGATTGGTCCGTTCTCCATTAAGTCAGTATCTTCTGTACATGCCCATTACATAACCACCCCTGATGTGATTCCCCCTCCCAAACATGTTTTAACATGGGACCCATGATCTGAACATGGAGGGATAATTTTATTAGGCTGTGTCTGCTTATATACATGAAGCTCATTAAGCAAGAGCAGTGAAGAAAAAGCCTTCTCCAGGTAACTCTAGGCCATTTTCCCTGACTAGTTCCAGCTAGCTTTAGATTTGGTGCCTTTATCAAGAACTCTGATTTTCTGAAGGCCACTGTCTGTCTCCTGACCTGTAGTCAGCTAGCCTTCTTATTATCTGACTTATTCTCAATGACTTCATCAACTAATAATAACTTCCATGGAAACTTAACTTTTTGTCATCTCTCACAAAAATTACCTTGTATTTTTTCCTACCTGTTTTGTCTATATGTGTACACATTTTCTCCTCCAACAGAATATACGTTTCTTGTTTGCAGGGGCTATTACATTTATGTCTTTGTATCCCCAGCGCTAAGCACTACACCTAGAAAGAAGTAATAAGTGCTTCATGAATACTTATTTACTAATTTATTTTATAATTAAGCACAGTAGGAAGCTGGTTTTAATGCCCACCATAAAATTGTCATTGTCAAATGAACTTTCAGTTACCTAAGTAATACTAATTTCTTGAACAATTTGGTGTTGTGTTTGTCCTTTGTTCTGAAAGAGGACCATGATATCAAGAGGATGACATGACTTTGATTTGAGTGAGGGAGGGCTGTGCAAGGTCACCAACCTCACCTTCTTCCCCCTGAGCCATGTGGGTCCAGTAGCCAGTTCTTCATCAGGATAACTGGAGATGGCCCAGGATGTAAGTCTGATTACTATTGACACATCAATATAACTATCACATTTTTTCATTATGTAATTTGGAATTTAAAATGTGTTTGCATTTCTTAATGCTTATGGTCTATAATAAAATTATACTTAAATTGCATTTAAAACTCAGTTCTACAACAGTGAGAAAGAAAAAGAGTGTACAACTAGCTATTTAAAAATAAGAGAGAAGAGCATGGCACAAGCAGGAGGAGAAGTGAGCTTAAAATCAGAAGACCTTCACATGAGTTCTGGTTCTGACAAAAGTTACCTGTGTGGTTTTAGTCAATTCACTTCAACTTCTTTGCATATAACATGAGGAAGTTGGGCTAAGGTCCCTGACATTTATGATCCTATGAAGAATGAGGAATTGTAGGGGGTCCTGAAGTACTTGCCCCTCTCTGCTATCATTATCCATCCCTGGGTTTTGACCTTTAGGCTTAAGCATAGTGTCATCCCTTTTCGGTATCTAAACAACCTTTCCCTTTTTAAATGACACATTTCCCTGTAGTCTTGTTGGTCACCTCAGGAAAGAAATAGTGAACACCTTGGAGATCACGGCATCAATTTCTTCAGTGTCTACCTTTCTTCTGTCTCCCCAGAAATCGAGGGGTGTTTTTAGCCTCATCTCCTTAGTCCCCTGGTTACTGACTGCTGACTGTTTCTGCTTCTGTTTTCTGTTCCCCGGTGGAATTTAAATGGCCCTTCCTGTCACTTCTTTACCATTCACCTGCCCAGTGGTAGGCAGGTTGCCAGGAAACAGATGCAGTGACAGAAAGAAAATGAGATCTGAAAATGCTTGTTAGAGGCACCTTGCCAGGCAGGTGTGTCTTTCAAAATTCCAGAGAGGGAAAGGACTTGAGAGGTCATTTAGTCCAGACATGTCAGATGTGTAGACTTACCACAGCACTCTGGAGTGTGGCTTGCACTAGATTAAATGTACTTTGTATCTAATTTTAGTGTGTTGATGTATTAATAAATAAATATGTGTGTCTATATATATATATATATATATATATATATATATATATATATATATATATATGTGCATGTATACACATATTAGAGCATGCAGTTTCTAAGTCAATATGCAGCCCACAGGGCTCCTTATGTACAGCTTAGCAGTCCCTATTTCTGTTTGTTTGATACCGGCCAGAGTAGGAATCTGCTCTCCAGTATCCCCAGCATTTATCCAGCCTATACAAGGAGACCCCCTCCAGTGATCGGGAGCTCACACAATCTCTTCCCAAGACATCTTGTTCCTTTTCTGAATAGCCTTTGTGTTAGGAAGTGAATGAAACATATAATGAAACACTATCTGCTTGTCAATCCATCTATCAATATTTATTAAATACCTAGTGGCTGCCATTTGGGCTGCTAGGTGGCTCAGTGGATAGAGCTTCAGGGCTGGAGTCAGGAAGACCTGAATTCAGACCTGGTCTCAGATATTACTTGCTGTGTGACCCTGGGCAAGTCACTTCATCTGTTTGTCTCAATTTCCCCTTCTGTAAAATGAGTTGGAGAAGGAAGTGACAAACCACTCAAGTAGCTTTGCCAAGAAAACCCTAAATAGGGTCACATAGAGTCAGATATGACTGAAAAAGGACCCAAAAACAAAATATGCCAGGCATTGTGCTAAGCCGGTGTGTGACTTGTACCCAGTGTTCCTAGTTCTGCCTTCTAGGAACAAACAGAACCTCTTTACCAGGGGGAGTAGAAAGAGAGCTAATCAGTCATTTTTCCTTCTCTACTTCATTTTACAGATGAGGAAACTGAGGCAAATAGAGTTAAGTGATTGCCCAGGGTCACACAGCTAGTAAGTGACTGAAGTCAGATTTGAACCCAGGAAGATGAGTCTTCCTGAGTCTATGTACTATGGTACCACCTCGTTGCCTAAGCATTGAATACATAGTGCTTATTATTGATGCTGTACTTCCACTAAATCCATGTACAAATCATGAATTTCTGTTGTCATCCTGATCAGTTCTTGCCTTACTGGCCAGTGTTGTTGCTAGAAGACATGAGTTTGCTTATCTTAATAGGACTGAATTCTTTGCTTACATTGTAAAATAGCCAAGCATTGCTGTAAATTGATGTGGTCAAGGTTAAAATGGGAAACCTGGTCATTCAAACCACCAAATCCCAGCTTCTACTTTGTTGTTACTTTTCCACTCTGCAGAAATCACAGAAAACCCAGGCTTAGCTGGAAACATGAAAGATGACTGGCTGGATTTCACCATTAGGGTTCAGGCTTGGACTGAGTGCACCACCAACAATTCCTACCATATGCCAATCAATTAAAAGCAAAACGGATGCCATATGCCAGGCTGTTGGAAACACTTCAGTTTTGATGTGGCTATTAAGACAGAAATGTGTGTAAAAAAAAATGTGCTTTCTGTCAACCAAATGTCTGACACAGCCATTTTTCTGTACTCTGGCATGGCCCCACTTACAAAATTAATAGGCTTTGCTAAGTATTCCTTTCAGATTTCCATAGGGATCACCATGGAAAAGTCTTTTGAGCACCAAAGGAAATTAAACTGAAAGGCACGCTTCTGCTTTCTTTTCACCTGTGTTTCAGTCTCTCCTCTTAATAATTCATTTTTGTCTTTTGGAAGCAAAAATTGAATAGTACAACACAACTAAGAAGCATGTTACAGAATATTTGGGTTCCTGTTTGGGTCTTCATGTTCTTCTCAGCATGTCTTTGAATAGAGGAGAGGATCAAGAGAGATGCCCTTACTCCTAAGCCTATAACACTCGTTACTCAGAGAACTTGTCAGTGGTTATCATGGTTGTAAAATACATTGTATATATGTACCACTTTAAAGTATACAAAACGCTTGTCCCCCACAAGCTCTGTGGGGAAGGCAGTGCACATGTCATTATGCTCATTTTACAGATGAAGAAATTGAGAGGTTAAGTGACTTTCAGGTGGTCCTGAATACCATTACTGAGTAACAGCAGAGACTCAAACCTAGGTCTTCAGAGTTTCAAGATGAGTTTTCTAATAATAAAGATACAGTAGGATACCTTTGACTACCTGTCTCCATGCTGAATGCCATACTCTGTGCATGACCTCTGCGTTAATCAACTAAAGCCTCTAAAACTAAATTCACACACTGAACATCTTAACAAAGCACCACCTCTTTATGTCTCCCAAAGCTTGAAAAGCAAGGGAAGGAGGAATGGGAGAGCAGTACTCACCCCATTACCCATTTATATCTCAATAGAGCCCTGAGAAATTCCCCAGTGGAAAAACGGGTCATATTTAGATGTTCAAAGACTGCCGCACAGGCTAGTGTTCACCCCTAGATACGTACATTTAGCCCTCCCAGCAAAGGACAGTTAAGAAAGCTCATGAAGATCTCCTAAGTAAGCCTTGAAAAAATAATTTCTCTTGAGGCATTCAGAAACTGAAAGCAAAACTCCCTTTGTCATTAGTAGTAGAGAGGTTTTGACAGAGCTTACTCAATCAAAAAGCATTTTTGAAGTCAGGTACTGGGCATAGGAAAGGGAAATAGATTCTGACTTCAAGCAACTTGCATTCTGTTGGGGAGACATGTACATCCCCTTTTCAAACACAGAACTTCCTGGTGACTCACATGTACCATTATGGGGCTCTCACTCCCTTTGTCTACATGTCCTTGTGATTTTGTCTGTTGAAAAAATATACATATACTTCACATACTGACTCTTGATGTGGAAAGTTTTGGAAGAATTTGATCTTGTCTCTTCTAATCAGTGACCTTATCTTCTTCTGGTTTTGTACCTGGGTACATATTTCTGGCATGGGCAGGTATTGAATCAGAATTTTTTTCCCCAATTCTTTGGACTTGATTAGGAGTCCCAGAAAGTTGAACTGATTCACATGATCAGTTCCACCCAGGACAGACAGGCATGATGGAACATATTTAGTTTTTATATAGCCCAGGAAAACAGGCCATATGTGGAGGTCCCCATTTTACTAGAAGATAAGCATCCGGCCTCCATTTCTAATAGCCTTATAAATGGTTTTGAGAACCCCAGAGCCAAATTTCTAAATATGTTTTGAAGATATGGAGAGAGTCCCCGTGTGGGAACAATTGAAACAAAGGATGATGAACTTGTTCAGGTAGCTCTCGATTTCATCCAGCATCCATCAGCACTTACTTGTGAGGCTGTACATTCGCCATGGATATTTTTCTTTCCTTAGGAGAAAAAAAGAATGGAAAGAGGGGGGACAACCTCACTCCCATAAGTTTTCAACTCTCGACATCTTCGAGAAATGACTGTTAAGTGAATATTTTCTCCATTGTTGTCTCCACCAGTGAGCGCAAGTGGCCCTGATCCTGAAGCAGAGACTGAGACAGAAACAGTGGAAGAAGGACCCAAAGCAGAGGCCGGAGTGGAGCAGAGGGCGGATGTGCCACATCAGGAAGTGTTATGTCAGCAAGGGGGGCCAAAGAGTGAGGGGACCCAAGGACCAGAAGAAAGCGCAATACTCAGCGAGAAGGAAAGGCAGAATGAAGAAGTGAATGAGAAAGACAACTGTTCAGCCTCCAGCATTTCTTCCACAAGCAGCACTTTAGAGAGAGAAGAGAAAGAGAGCAAGTTAACCAGTGATAATGAAGCTGGTAAAGTCCTTTATTCAATCATGCAAACAAAGGCTAAGGAAAATAGGGGGTGGGAGAGAGAAGTGAACCACCACACTGGCCATAGGATAATACATACAGCCCCCTTGAGGAAAATCATGAAGGTCCAACTGCCACGGAGGAAACTGAGACACAGAGAAGTTAAATGCCTTGTATAGAGTCACATAGCCAAATAAGTATCTAAGTTAGGATTTGTACCTAGGCCTTTCTGACTCTAAGCCCAGTACCCTTTAGCCTTCTGTAGCATATGGTAGTAGACTTTACCATAGAGCTGGATTCAGAAATTCTTTGAACTTGCTGATATTTAAAGGATCAGGTAGTTTCTCTTAAGAAATAAGCATTGTACTTCATTGACTTAGTGGCTGACTTTACTGCAGTCCTTAAAAGTCTATTATTTTTTTTCAAAGGTAGGCATTATGCCTATAAAATCAAAAAGTCATGGACCCATCTCTCACATATAATGTAACTTTGAGCAAGTCACTTAACTACTCAGTACCTCAGGTGTGTCCGTAAGAAAGGGCTTCTTCACTGGGAATTCCCTGTACTCAGGAAATCACAGATTTGAGTATAGAAAAGGGAAGAAAGGAAAGAGAGGGAAGGAAGGAAAGAGAGAAAGATGGAAGAAAGGAAAGAGAAAGAAGAAAGGAAAGAAGGGAAGAAGAAAGGGAGAAAGGAAGAAAGGTAGCAAAGATAGGAAAGAAAGAGGGAGAACTCTTAAGAAAAAAGGAGAGGAGGGAGAGAAGTAAGGAAAGAAGAAAGGAAGAAGGGAGGGAGGGAGGCATACTTCACCAGGCTGGTTTGTTATATTGTGATAATCTTTAATATTATAAGAGAAGCTATTTTCTCACCACCTTCCCTCTCTTTGTGAGACAAGAAGAAGGTTTTCTTTCCCAGGGTACATTAAGAGCTATGTAGTTAGTTCTTTGTTACCAACAAATTCAGAGTTTTATAGTTTAATTTTTGTCTATGTGTCCCTAGCACCTTGCATAGTGTTTGGCACATAGTAAGTACTTAACAAATGCTGATTGATTGATTGATAGCATTAAAACATCATAACACAATGATGGCATGGATTTGATTATGCTGTGTTGTGAAATTTAACATTTTTTCTTAAAATACTTAGTTTGTCTTTTTTCTAGGGTAAAAAACAATTGATAGGCAGTGTTACCTAGTGTTCTGGTCTGGACTGAGGAAGCTCTGGGTTCTAGTCCTGCCTCTGAAACAATCTGGCTCTGTAACCCATAATAAGTCATTTATCCTCTGAGTACCCAAGGAAACACCCTCAGACTATTAGGTACAGAGCAGCTGCCTGGAACTAGCCTCATTGCTAGTTCCTATAATCAATGAAGTCACAGGTCTGGTTCACCCCTTCCCACAAAAGAAGATTGGTTATCTAGAGGAAGAGACAAGCTGGTATCCTTGCAAAGTCGAGAGAAAGCAAGAAAGGCACTGTGGGTGCACCCCCTTGATGTTTTTATGGCAGTACATGGACAAGTCACATGGGCTGGGCCACTGTGATCTGAATTAGCAGAAGCAGTTCCCACATCGATGACACCCTGCAAATACCACTTCAGTCTTGGAGTCCCAAAGCTGAACCATTGTGGTCAGTGTTCCGATGGAAAAAGCAATGGCTGGTCATAACTCAACATGGTGCTGTAGTGTTATAAAGTACTTTACCTATGGAATTCCATTTGATCCCCTTAGCAATCTTGGGAAAGAAATAACATGAACATTAATGTTCCCATTTTACAGTTGAGGAAACTGAGCTAAGTGATTTGCCCAAGGTCATGTATATTGTCAGTAGGAGAGGCAGAATCCCAACCCAAATCTTCTGATGCCACACCTCCTGCTCCTTGTATAATATTGCATGCTGAATTCCCCAAGATTTGATTGAGGCCATTTCCCTCATTTAGACTACACCATTTTAATTTTGGAATTACTCCCTTTGGGGATCATACACAATTCTAATCTTTCCACTGCTGGGAGAAGAATTTTTGCACAAAGTGAAAAATAGAACACTGAAAGTATGGATTTGATTTTTAAAAATATTGAAGTTTTTATCACAGGATTTACAAGAATATGCCACATTTAGATTTCTAAGTATAAGGTTAGAAACAATTTGCAAATCCTGTAAAAACTGCCTGTAGTGGTGAATATGGTGTCACTTATTAACTCATAAACAGAGCTCTTTGCTCTCCCTTTCGTACTTAAAGGATGTGAAATTCCTGAAGTTAAAATGATCGTCTTTTAAAAAGTTGCCTATTATTACTCTTTTAAAGTAAATCTATTTGGGGTCACATGTCATGTGATCAGCTGATTAATGTATATTTTAGGCTAATTTGCCTTCAGTGTTTCCTGAGCAGCAAACTACATGCCTGAGCTCTAAGGAGCAGTCTCATGGAGCTCAGAGAGATGCTTATCTCCAGAGGAATGGCCAGCAGCTATTGCTGTGTTCCCCCAAACTTGGGAGCACTGTCTCCTGATGACCTAAATCCCACTGATGAGGGAGCGTACCTGATGGTGAAGTCACAGATCCTTGAAATATTTTTTTAAAAAGTTCTCATCCAGAAGACATACAAATTCTTTAAAGCTGGATTTTCTGGAGTGGTGGCCTCAAAAACCTTGTGAGGATCACTCAGCAGACTCCTGTGGCAGCAGCTCTTTAGCTCCAGAATTATCTTGTTTTTATATAAATGAGAAAGGCTACATAGATGATGACAGTTAGCAATCAGGCTGACTAATTAAGATGTCCATTTTCCCTTATTATTTGCCTGAGCAAAAGGCAGTGTTGGGATATATTGTCCATAGTCTTGGCAGCCATGACAGAGTGACAGAGGAGAAATGTGTGATATGTTTGCATCTCAGGGATGTTCGTTGCCTTTTACTCCAGTCTTCTGTTGCATGAGTCTGGAGTTGAATTAGTGTAAGGTATGAAACCATGCTAATGCTAAGTTGAATTTTATTCCAAATCAAGTTAGCTGGAGTCTTCTCCACTGCTTGCTCTGATACTGTGTACAGGGTTGCAGGCATACACGCTCTGGATCCAAACTTTCTTCATGTTGCCTGCATCATGTTTTGTTGATTATGTTTTAACAGCTAGTCATCATTACCCTGTTTAGCAGTCCTGAAATATATCAACTAGTTGGATTAGTAAAGTAAGCCAGTGAACTCATGCAGGTCAGATTATTCAACATTCTTCCAAATATGGATAACTTTCCCAAAGCAGAGTCTCAGCTCTCAATCACAAGTGAGTGCCTTCTTAGCAAGAACAGATCGACAAATGCTACTAATTATTCACAAGCTGTGGCTCTGTCTGTACTTTTATGGTATAATCGGATGCCTCCTGCTTTACTGCAGTCCATTATTACTGAGCTCTGAGAAGTCCTGCTGCTTATCCAAACAAGCTGGGGTGAATTGGAATCAGCTCTGGCAGTCCTCTCATTCATTGCCTACAGACACACATCCCTGTGATTCTAAACCTATAAGAGGAATTCCGAGAAAATCTAGTTGCCCTTAGCAGGTCTGTGTTTCCACAGATTATATGTTAATTTAAAGAGGGAAAATAATTTAAAACTTGAAAGAAACTCATCTTTGTTTTTCGTACTTTGTGATTTCTTCTTTTGCTCTTACATTCATATTGGTTCTTCTTTGGGGTCTTGTGTAATATAAATTTCATGACAATGGTAGAAAAGAAAGCAGAGAAATCCAGAGTTTAAAATATTGCATTATTCGGTCTTCTTACCCATGTGAGAAAATCCAAACATCGTCAACATAATAGAAGAACAAGAGAGCTGTTCAGAGCCATGAAAGATTCATTTTGATTTAGTTCCTGTTCTATTTCAAATAGGCTGTTCATCTCTTAATATGTTTGTTTCTTAAACTTATTTAATTTGTGAAACTGAACAGGAGTTCTCAGAACATGGAATAACAAAAGTATATTTTAGAAAATGTTTCCACACTGAAGACCTTCATTTTTCTTGGGTGGGTTAGAGTATGACTTTTTGAATTAAATGCTTCATAAGTTTGCATCAAAGAACAATAAAATAAGGTCCTTTGGCTATGGTCTTTGCATGCTTGTGGCAAAGTAGAAATGTCTAGAGCAGGGTTGAAGAACCTGTGGTCTTGAGGGCATATGTGGCCTTCTAGGTCCTTGGATGCGGCCTTTTAACTGAATCCAATTTTACAGAACAAATCCTTATATTAAAGGGATTTATTCTGTGAAGTTTGGATTCAAAGGGTCATACTTGAGGACCTAGATGGCCACAGTTTCCCCACCCCTGATCTAGAGCCATCCAAGATTTCCCTACTCTACTAAGAGAGACTATCCCATAGTATCCCATAGAAACTGTCCAGAGAGCCCTTGTTTCACTGGGGATACTCAAGGACCCTATCCCTAGACAGTCAACAGCAGAGACTCTAATCTTAACTCTCTGAACTCTGAGGCTGATTCTATAGAGCATAAAAGAAAATAATTAGAATATATGATATCATTAAAGAAAGATCATGGGATACTCAAAGCGGGGATCCAGTTGTCATGGCCATTCAAGGAAAACAATGAATTGCCTTCTTTAGAGACAGAGGTCCTCAAAACAGATTCCTCTCATTAACGTGTGACTCGCAGAGGGATCAAGTTGTAAGATGTTGGAGACAGATTTCTGCCAACTGCCCAGTAGAAAAGCAGTTATCTAGAAGTAGCTGTGTACAGAAGCATCATTTCTCTGAGAGAACCATCTGGATGTATATACAGGTGTTGATTTTCCAAAATTATAACATGCCAAAAAATCATCAGTTTTATTCATGTCCCTTACCATCTGCTCTTCTTGATTTGGATCCCCTTTTTTTAAAAAAAAAATTTTCATTAATTATACTTTCTCTAGTTTTTCATTAATTGTGCTTGTCTAATTTCAGGTCTATGGTCACAGACCATTCAGGATGCTGGGGTAAATGAGCAGTGTAGCAACATTCTCAACAACAAGCGGTTTATGCTGGACATGTTGTATGCCCATAATAAAAAACCCAAGGATGAAGAAGAGAAAGAACCAGAGAAGGTGGAGGAGAGGAAGAGGACAGAAGAAGATGAGGAGTCCATCACCTGTGTAGCCAGTAGAATTTCTGTGCTCCAGGCTAACACACAGGCTAAAGATGAGAATATCAAAAAGATGGAGATTGAAAGTTTAGATAACCAGGGTAGCGTGAAAGCCTTTGCTGAGAAGTTCAACAGTGGTGAGCTCACAAAAGGCACAGCATCGTCAGAGACGGGAATTGGTGAACAGGTCTCTGAAAAGACACAAGCACAACCAAAGAAGGAGTCGGACTATATTTGGGATCAGCTCATGGCAAATCCCAGGGAACTGAAAATCAAAGAAATGGACTTTACAGACTTGGGAGATGAGGATGATATAGACGTTTTGGACATGGATTGGGGTCCTAGGGACTCGCTCATTCCTCCTCCTCCACCTCCACCTTCCTTTTTGTGTTTGCCTCCACCTCCCCCTCCCCCTCTTTTTGATTGCTCATCTCCAACTCCAGCCCCTGCTAATTTATTGGCTCCTCCCCCAATGTTTGGCACTCCTCAGGGTTTAGGGTGGCCCCAGGTTCCTAGGGGTCAGCCAGCATTCACAAAGAAGAAGAAAACCATCCGTCTCTTTTGGAATGAGGTGCGGCCGTTTGAGTGGCAGTGTAAAAACAAACGCTGCAGAGAATTCCTGTGGTCGAAACTGGAACCCATAAAAGTGGATACTTCCAAACTGGAGCACCTCTTTGAGTCTAAATCCAAGGAACTGTCTGTCACAAAGGTACCACATACATCTAGCCTGTTCCTTTAATTTATGGCATTTTGGTAAGACCATAGAGCTCTGTAGCTCACAAAATACATTTATGCTGCCTTATGCATTCAGTAGGAGCCATTTATCTATTATGATTTGAATTATTAATTTATCATTCCCATCTCTGATACAAATTTAATGATTCTTGTTCTTTAGCTCCATTTTCATTGGTGTGGGCCTGGATGATGTAGGAAGTAGTCAGTGAATATTAACCAAAATGGCCATCTAAGAACCCAGGTGGTCAGAGCTTGGAAGAAGGAAGAAATATTTAAAAATATTAGCCAGGTGGCATTCATATTAACTTGTTATAGAATTAAAAACTACTGACAAGCTGGAAATAACATTGCTGTTGTTCAGTTGTTTCAGTTATATCTGACTCTTTGTGACTCCATTTGGGGTTTTCTTGGCAAAGATACTAGAGTGGTTTGCCATTTCTTTCTCCAGTTCATTTTACAGGTGAGAAACGGAGGCAAACAGAATTAAGTGACTTGCCCAGAGTAAGTGTCTGAAGCCGTATTCGAACTCAGGGAGAGGAGGCTTCTTGACTCCATCCACTGTGCCACCTAGCTGCCCAGAAGTGGCGTTATCCAGTCAATGAATATAGTGAGCCAGCAATCCTAATTTAACATTAGACAGTTTGAAAGTTGACTATGGGATGCAACTCCATGCCTACAAAAGAAGATACATATCATCTTTCTAGTGACATTTCTTTAAGTAATTCCTTGAATAAGCTTACAGAATGCCAAAAATATGGACCTTTCTAAATAACCTAATCTTTCCATGTTTTGGATGGGATAGACAGTATGTGCAGTGGGCTGACTGATTGAAATTTTTGGTTTACACCTGAATGTTTTAGCCCTTAACTGAAATATTGCATATATGAATTACACTTCATATTCCAAGTTACTGAATGTAAGATGGCTCACTATAAGGTACATGCATGGAAAGTAAAAGTTAACATAGGGTACTAAGGAAAAAAATTCTCCACTATAGACTTAATAGCATATTTCTGATTATTCATTGCATTAAAAAAAGATCCTAGCTTGGACACTCAGGTAGGTTTCTCATCTTTAAAAGCAGGCCAAGAACTTTTAGTCAGTGTATACTGCAGTCTTGAAAATATTTCCATAATTATCACATCCATTAAATTCTATTTGAACTGCAAAATGTCCTCTGTCACCACTTACAATTGCTTCTCCCTTTTAATGAAATAAGATTTGTGGAAGCACTTTTGTCAAGTACACTGCCATCTACAAATGTCAAATTTTGTCTTCATTAACCCATTCTTCCTTCTTCTCTCGCTATATTATCACCACTTTCAGTGACTATATTCACCAGATAAGCAAAAATATCCCATGTTCCCCCATGTACCCAGACTCCCATAAGGGTCAAACACAAAGGAAATAGAAAAACTCAGACATACACAATTGTATTTTGTATGTACTGTTTATCTTCACAAATTCCATGCTTTGGCAAGGGGAAGAAAAAGAAAAGGTTAGCATGGAAGAGTTTGATCATTTGGTTATTGTATATTACCCTGAGTAAGTGGCCCTAAGTAGCTGTGTAAGGGGAGTAGAGCACTGAACTCCTATTCTCTATCAGGATCGCTAAACTTCTTGTAGTATTCAACTGAATGCTCATGAATGATTGGGCAGAGTGCTGAAAATCCAAGATTCCGCAATGCGGAATGAGTTAGAGACCAGGCTTGCTTCCCAGGCACATGGCCAGGAGCTGCCAACAATCCCTTCTCTCATCTTTATTCCTCATTGGGATTTCCTATGGTGAGCTGAAAGGACCTGCCACACTACTGCCTGTACAATTTAAGGATTAGAATGCTAGTAAAACACAGAGCTACTATAGAAGGTACAGGTCTGCAGTCAACCCATTTGGACTTCCCAGTCAACCAGTATGGGAAATCTGCTCTATTTGAAAGTAAATAAATTCACAGAGTTAAGGTGCTTGTGGTACAGAGAATATAGGCATATGTTGAGCTATGACTTCCCACAACTCATTTCAAAGGCACCTTAAAGTATGATATAGAAAGGCTTGTTGTGATTGGCTTTAGTTAGTTCATAAGTTTTTCTTTTATCAAATGCCACCTCCCCTAAATGCCTATTTCGATCACACACACACACACACACACACACACACACACACACACATACACGCATGCACATGTGCACACATACATACCCAGACTGAAAATCCAACTAATCCATTCTACATTACCTACTTTTGTCCATATCAATGAAGAACTCTGTGTAAAAATGTATAGATTTTCCCAAAAGGGAGTTTTCTTCAGCAGAAATGCTATCTATCTCTTGTCTAGAGAGCCATGTTGGCGGGATGGTTGCCATGACCAAAGAATTCATCACCTTTATGCCAGCTAACTAGTGATAAGTCCCTCTATACTTATCTAGGCCAGTCTTTGGACAGCAGACTTACTCTTTCACCAGGCTATACTTGAAGCCTTTCTGGTTTGGCAAAACCTGCCAAGGTTTTCCCTCTGCTGGTCTAGTTTTTGAGGTTCTGTTGTCTTCTACACACCACCATGAAGTATCGATTAGAGGAGGAATTTGGTAAAGGGTTCTGGGAGATAATGAAGAAAAACTCCTATCAAAGAGGCGGCCCTGCACATTCAGATAACCAAAGATACAATTTTGATTGTGTACATCAAGTAGTTTATGTAAAGATAGTAGCAGTGACCCATTATCAGTGTCATGGTGATTCAAGTTTGTCTAGGAACAGTGGCAAAGTACCCCCACTTTTTCACCCAATTCTAAGTGACTATTTAAAAGATAACTGACTAGGAATAAGAATACATTTGTGGCTATAGAAAATATTTTTAGTTCTTAAAAATGAACTGATGATTACTGAGATCAAACTGAAAATTTTGGCCTTAACACACTAACTTAATCAGTATGGGTTTCATCTAGATGGTGTTTTTCTGTTGTGCCAATTAAATTCCCATTGCTTCATTAGATTCATTAGATTCCCACTGGTCCAGGCTGCAGGGTGGAGGACCTGCGGCCTTGAGGCCACAGGTGCCCTTCTAGGTCCTTGGGTGTGGTCTTTTGACTGAGTCCAAGTTTTACAGAAAAAGTCTTTTTTATTAAGGGGATTAAGTCCCTCTGAACTTCTGGGGGGCGAGGAAGATGGTTTAGCTGGTGAAAACAAGAATTGCTAATTGCCAATGGATGTTCCTGGGAAGAAGCTACCTTTGGCAAAGGGTAGAGTAGAGAAGAGAGAAGTAACTATTTGGCAATGAGGAAACATAACACTTTATTAGTTTTTTTAAAAGGAAGAAGCATGAGTAAATGACTTCTCCAGGAAACTCCAAGTTTGTGGCCCATATAAATGCTCTGCATTCTTGTACTCATTAGGACATGACTTTTAGTAGGACAGGTCAGGAAAAGCGTTATCAGTACTAAATGTAACTTAAAAAGTGTCTGGGTTAAAGTTACATTTCCAGTAAAAATGAGCTCATCAGCATAGAGCAGATTGATGCTTTAGGTGGTGGTTTGGCTACTTGAATTCTGAGATCCCTTCTGACACTATGATTCAGTGCCTCTAATCTAAGATCATATTCTAGATCTCAGCTCTAGAATAGAAATATAAGATTAAGGTAATATATAGAACATTGTAAGGTAAAATATAGAAATTTACTGAAACTCATTCCAAGATGTTCCATAGCTAGAAATAAAAACACAGAGCTCACTACTTTTTGATGTAGCCGAGATGGGTAGGTACTAATTAAGGGCATGGAAAACAAAAATAAAATTAAAATTAAATGAAATTTATTTTAAAGTTAATATGCATTAAAATAAAAAAAGAGTTGACTCCATTTTTTTTGGCTTATGTTACTTGATACAGATGTGACCAATTCTACTTCTGTTTCTAATCCTTAACTGTGATTTCCATAAAACATAGCTATAAACAGCCACTTCCTAATTCTGGCTCACAAAAAATTTTTTATTAAACACAATAGAGTGTACAAAAATAAAATGAAATAGACTTCACGTGGCAGCTTATAACACAAGGGAGTCATTTGTAATTTAGGACAGAAAACTTACACCAAGAGAGAGTCACAGGGATATGATTATAACATAAAAGCAATGTCCCCCTCCCCACCTGTTCCCCACCTTAGTAATGAAGGAAGCTGATTTGCCAAATTACAGATTATGATGATGACTTAATAGAACTAATATGAAAACAAAGATGTCCCTTGTAGTTTTCTGTCTGAATGGCTTGTGGAACATGGACCTACATATTGCCTCTTGTCTTGTCAATTTAGATATTAGACGGGGGAAATGAGAGACAGAGAGAGGAAAAAGAGCGATAATGTAAGCTTACTTTAAAACAAGCTAGTGTGATGGAAGGAATTTAGGGGGAGGGATCAGGAGACTTGGGTAATGCTCTGGAACCTTGAGCAAATAACTTCACTTCTAAACCTCAGTTCCCCCATTTGTAAAATGAGAGTCTTCAAATAAAAAATCTCTAAGGCCCATTCCCCCTCCAACATTCTATGAAACTTTCTTTTCTCTGCAAAAAGATATGAACAATATTCTGGGTTTCATTATTTTGCACCTCTACTGCTGGTCTAACGTATAGTTTAGAATTCTGAGTTTGATTGATGCTGCTTAGCTATTCCATGTCCCAAAGGAGACGGACCTCAGGTGAAAGCAGATGAGAAGAAACTGTGTTACTGGGTTTGGGTAAGCGCTGTCTGATACTGATGACATTACAGTTAGAACCTAGGACTCAGTTTCATAACAAGTAGAAATCCCCTGATCAGTAATTTAACATGAACTTGGGTGGCAAATCTTAAAGTCTTTCAATATTAAGAATAACTGAATGTGCAGAAAAAATTTATCTAAACAGTGTTTTATAGATTTTCTCTTATTGAATAAAAACAGCAAGCTCTTCTCACCATTACCTGGAAAACTAGCATTTGTGTTAATTATAAAGAAAAGGGTAGATTTCAAATATATTATACAATATTTCTATATTTGAAGTTTTGAATAAAACTTGTCTTTACATCCTGTTATTCCTCTATATTATTATGCTATATAGAGGCATTGTGGTATATAAGTGGATAGAGAATAGGAGGCCTGGGTTCAAGTTACACCTGATCTATACTGACCATGTGACCCAGGGCATGTGATTTTACCTCTCCTTCCTGTAGACAACTCTAAGAGAGCAAACAAGGTGCTGACCTGAATTTAGAGGGAGTTTCCTTGTGATGGACTCCCATGCCAGGGGAAATCACAGATCAGTTACTCCTCCGATCCTATTATATTATATAGAATTAATTATGAGAAGCAGGATGATGGAGTGGACAGTCAGTTTCACAGTCAGGATGCCTAAAATTCAGGTCCTTCCTCTGATACATACTGGCCCCTCAATCCTGAACAAGACATGTGGGTTTCAGGGACTTAAATGCTCAAAGGACTTACTGTCCCTATTAAGTGGCAAAACTGGGATTTGAACCCAGATTTTCTGGTTATTAACTCTGTTTTTTCTTTTGTGGGATTTTAAATGGGTACAATCTAAGACTTGTGGAGTTGGAAGAAAGGGATGGGGAGGAGCAGAAGGTAAGAGGACAAAGGAAACGCAGAGATTTGACTCCCCAAGAACACCTTGTGCTAAGATACAAGGTAAATCCAAGTCCCAATGGATGGCTAATAAACTTCCCTTTTTCACACTTTCTCATACTCCTTTCTCCACCACTGGCAGAGTTTACTGAAGAGAAATGAAACCACTGCCTTCTCCTTAAGAGACTATCTCATTCCCAGCTCATAGGCAAACCAGCCAAAGTATGTTTAAATAAAATGTTTATATGAGTAAGGGGTAGGATAGGTGGGAGGAGGTGGGCTCAAACCCCACCACCACCACCATGGAGCTATCAGTGCTTTGGCTTAGGACACACACTTTGGCCCTTTGCTAAAGAATACGCTCAGCTCCTGGTTAGTCCTAAGTATCCCCATGACTGGTGGTTGTGTCAGAGAGTAATGATGAGTAAGTGATGAAGAGTCATCTACTCTTTGGGCTATAAGAAGTGAGGAGAGATGGTGTCAAGCCTCTTCCAAGGTAGTTCTTGGCTAAAGCACCAGTTCCCTTTGGCACTGCCCCTAGTCAGTCACAGGGTCACGTGAGGATCAACCAAGAGCTGCTGATCTCCCATGTTCTTTAGTAAGGGGCCAGAGCATGTTTACCTGCTCAAGAAGCATAAGTACCCATGTCTAACCCCATGGGAAGTACTCTAGTCCATCTCCACATACAGGTATGAGTGTTACAAATATGCTTCCCCGAGCTGTCCACACTTGAAGTAAGCCTCCCCACAATGCCTGTGCTGCTTCTACCAGGCACCATTCTTTACCTAGGAATACCTGCCTGAATTTCAGATGTGGGAAGAATCTTAAAAATGGGACCTGTGCTTCAATCTCTTCAGTGATAGAAGTAGAGTGGTACAAGAAACTGAGTCTAGAGAGAAAGATGGGGCACAGAAGTGTAGGAAACTGGGAGATTAAAAAGAGAAGTGAGAGTGAAAGTTTTGAAATGAAAGGAATACTACTTTTGGGAGGGGCAGTTGATTTCTTCCCTTCTACCCCCTCCCCCCAAGTTACTCCTACTTTGCTTCCCATCTCGGAATTTCACCTCTTAGGCAGAGAAGAAACTTTGTTTTTACCTACTCAGAACCCTGGTGTAAGAAGCAAAAGGAAAACTAAATACACCGATAATTCAGATTTATCTGCCATGTTAAGGTTTGCAGAGTGCTTTCCTCATAACTGTCCCATGAAGGTTAAGTACTACCCCTGAGGGAGGGAGTTGAGTCTCAGAGAGGTAATGAAACTGACCTAGATGATTCCAGTAAACCCCAGATTTGGGCTTCAATCCATTATTCTTTTCATTGTATCACTAGAAGTATCGTACATTTTACTTTTTCATGCAGAAAATGATGGCTGAGCTAAATCTTGAAAGACACCAGTGATTCCAAAACCCATGCCGTCACTGACACTACAGAATATTTTGTGGGAAGTCCTGATTATCCTTCATGGCAGTAAACTCAAAAGCTTTGAGATGTAGCCCCAAGCATGTCTAATCCCTGTGATTTGGTTGCATCTAATTTGTTAGGAAGCTCTGCTTTTGCCATTGTTTAATCTAGTACTTCTAGCCTCTAAACCACAAAGATGACTTCCTCATCTTTAACATTTCTCTCATTCAAGGCTGCAAAGAATTCTCTCTTTGCTGTTTGTATTTCAAGCCTATGGTGCTGTGCAATGCAAACTCAATCTTTCTGGTCTCTAGACCTTTTTATACTCTTAAAAATGGTTGAATACCCCCAAAGAATTGTTAATGTGGGCTAACATTAGCATATTAGAAGCTAACCTATCTTTGATCTTTCAGAGGCTCTGAAGGGGTCTCAGTGATTCCCATACCACACTTTGAGAATCTCTGATGTAATTTATAGGGATCTGGAGATGGATAAGAGTACCTGGGTTTAGATCCTGCTTCAGACAATGACTAGCTGTATAACCCAGGGCAAGTTCTTTAACCTCTCTGTGCCTCAGTTCTCTTATCTATAAAATGAGCAGACTAGACTTGACGGTTTCTAAAGTCACTTCCAGCCCTAACTCCATGATCTCCTTGGAGGACAAGTCCTCTAACACCATAAGAATGAGTTGAGAAGCCCCTTGATGCTCTTTGAAATCACCATCCAAATAGGAGCCACTGTTATTCTCATTTAAAAATCCCTTTACTATGGGCTTTGGAGTTCCTTGTAGGTGCCAACTCTTTAAATTTATTTTTAATTTACCTATTTTCTAATATGTATCTGACCTGCCACATACCAAGGAATTCTCTCTTCTCACTTGGGGAATCTTTTTATTTAAAAAGAAAAACCTTTTTAAAAAAATTACTAGTTAACTATTCAATATTTTGATTTGTTATTTTTGAGCTTTTGGTACTCTTAATTCTTAGCACATGTTTCCTTTTCCTCTCTGCCACCCCCAGGCTTCCAATAAGATCTTTTTTTAAATAGTCTCCAAATTTCATGAGTTTTATTTACTATTTTTACTATTCTTTCCCTGCTAGAAAAGTGTCCTCATCTATGAAATGAAGGAAGTGGATTGACTCTAAGGGCCTTTCCAACTCTAAATGCTTTAACCCCAATGTCCAAATTAAAGTTCCATTCTTTAAAATTGAGTAGCTCTATAATATGCTGGGAGTTTATGAATTTAATTACATTATAATCCCTAATTAGTGGTAGTTACCCGCAAATATTTCCTGTTCGATTCCACTCACCAAATATTTATTCAACACTGACTGTGTGCAGAGCATGTGTTAGATGCTTAACATGATCAAAGGTTAGATATGACACAATCCCCATCCTCACAGAATTTTCAGTCTAGTAGAAGATCAAAGAACAAATATACAGATATCTGTAATTCACAATATTAAATAAATGCATCAGAGAGTTTTAAAATAAAGTACTATGTGAGGTCAGAAGGGAAGGTTCTTGTTAACTTCTCAGATCTAAGTCCAATATGTTTCCTTTCTTTGTTGACCCTAAAACTCTCTGTTCTTAAATGTGATGATTAATTGATCTAATCCAAACCCATATGTCTTCATTTCTTCCCTGTGCGGTACTCCACTAGTCTATGGGAATGAGTGAAGTCTCCCCATTTCACTACCCACTCTAATTTTGTAGCTTCTCTAATCTTAATATTTCTGGATCTAATTCATTATCCTGTTTGTGTGCTGTGTGCTATATAAAATATTCCTATTCCTATATGTGACAAGTCTGTCACTTAGTAGCATTGAATTTGTAAATTATGCCCTCTAAAAAATTAGTTCTTCCTGGATATTATGCCTGTAAGTCAAATAACTGCTACCAAGGAACTGGGGATAGGTAAAAATCACTTACTTTGCTGACTAAACTTAGGCTTCTTTTTGCTTTCAAAATAATAAAACAGCCCTTTAAGAGTAAGCATTCATGTAGTGCTTTAAGGTTTGCAAAGTCCTTCATAAATATTTTATCTTCAGAACAACCTTGGGAGAGAAGTGTTATGCCCATTTTACAGAAAACTGAGGCAAACAAGGATTAAGTGACTTGCCCAGGTCACAGATGTATCACATATTTGAAGTTGGATTTGAACTCTGGTCTATTAGACACCATGTGGCCACTGTATGGTCTCACTACCTAAACTAATCTCTGACTTCCTGAAGAGTCCTTGTTTCTTACTACTAAAATAAATAAACAAAAATGTTAAGGGAGATACTGTGATATAGAGCAAAGTGCATTCCACTTCTGGCTCTGCCTCTTGGTTAGCTGCATGACTCTAAGCAGATCATGAACACCCTGAACCTCTTTCCTCCTATGTAAGATGTGAATGAGCATATTTTTACTCCTTTCTTTCTCAGGTTATTGTGAAGGAAACATTCTGTTGATTCTAAAGTGCAGTATCCGTTGGAAGAGTTGTCTGTTTTCGGACCAGATCTGTGGTTTCACTGGAGAAAAAAACTACCAAATCCCCTCAGAATCTGCTGGTAGAGAATTCCTTGACTTGCCCAGTGTTGTTATTTCTCTGAGGTGGAACTTCACATCTCACTGACTCAGAGAACCTCTTTCTAGCCATTCCATTATGATAGCTGTCAGGGTGAAGATATAACACTATCTGCAAGCTGGAACAATGGACAGAATATAAGATGATAAAAATTGTTAGGGAGAAATGTAAAGTCTTATACTTAGGATCAAAAAGTCAACTTCATGAAGTTACACAAGAGGTCGGTGGGCGGGGAGGGGATGTTTGGTACTGCCATGAATTGTACCCTTAGTGTTTCAAGTCAACATTGTGCATAGAAGGCATAAATTAAGCTGCATAAAGAGAGGCAGAGGATTCAGAACTCGGGAAAGGAAGGCCTTACTACACAGATCACATCTGGAATGTGTGTTTAGTTCTCAGCAGCAACTTTTTAAAAACACATTGATCAGTTGGGGAGCATCCAGATAATTGTGACCAGGATGAAAAAAGACCTTATGATGTACCATACAAGAATAATTTGGAGGAGGTGGGGATGTTTATTTAGTCTGGTGAAGAGAAACTTGGACATAATGACTGTCTTCAAGTATTTGAAGGGCTATCATATGGAGATATTAGATTTTTTCTTCTTTCCTCCAGAGAGAAGAACTGGGAACAATGCTTGGAAGTTGCAGAGGAGCAGCTTTAGGAAAAAAAAATCTCTGACAATTACAGTTATTCAGACATGGAAATGGCTTTCCTTTAGAGAAAATGGGTCCCTTGAGAGGCCTTTAGGGAGGGCCTGGAATGAATACCCCAACATTTAAAAGAACTGTCTGCTTATAGTGTCAGAGAACAGAGCAGCTAATTGCCATATCAACATCTCATTTTTCTCTCTTGCACTCCCTTTCCCATTTCCTTCCATGTATCTTACTGGCCCCAGATCACTGCCTAGGTGATCGCTAAAATTTTTGTTTGGTTGGTTTTGGTTTAGTTTCTTGCTGCAAATTCCATGGTCCTGTGAAATGGAAGCTCAGACCTGGTCTTGAAGTGCCAGGATGATATGGGATGGGGGCAGATGATTAAAAATATGGAGTCTCAAGTGGAAGCCTTGATGCCATGAACAAGAGGAATTTCTTTTCACTTTAAATTTCTTTTAATTTTAAAAAAAATTTCTTTTAATTTAAAAAAATTTTAAAAGAGGCAAATTTTTCCCAGCGGAGTAGCCTACAATCACATTTCTTTTGGAATTTAACTGTTTCAGTACACTGGTAGCCAGACTTCACAGGAAAGCTTCTCTAACCCTCCCTTAAAACCCAATTGCCCTAGCAATTCCCAAAGACAGAAATATTTTTCACGTTTTTCTTCCTGAAAAAAGTAATTTGACCTCTTACCCTCAAGCACATTTGGAATAATCCAAAATCAGCCTTCTTCATTTAAATGTGCCCATTTAAGTAGGAATGAAAAATGGCATTTAAGGGAACTAAGAACTGTTCTCAGTAGTGGCACCAAGAAAGCTGCTTTTTTCCTTTTTCCATTTGCTAACCCATGGCCTCCTGATTGGCATGTTATAATCTGTCATGGAAATTTTATTGTGGTGTCCTTGCAAGTTAGACTTTCCTGAGCATTTGGCTTTGTCTGTGTCAGGGTTGATTACCCCTCTCTAGAATAAACAAGGTGGGGAGGAGACCTTCAAATACCAGAAGAACTGAGGGATAAAGGAAATTCAACTCCTCACAAAGGGAACATCATGCCAAAAAGTGCTCTTCTAATGCCAAACCACCTAGACTTCAGGTTTGGGGACAGCCTTAAGAAAAAAGTTGGAGTATGGTCAGATTTTGTTTCCCTGACCACTAACCTTCTTCCTTGCCATTATCCACCTTTAGCCCAGTAGGTAGCCAAGGGCTTGTCCTAGATAGGACAAAAATCCAGCTCTGAGAGGACTTGCACCAAGTGACAAGAAATATTAGCCAAGTTTATCTAGGTCTGTTTCCAGAGTGACCCCCTTGCCACAATCAAGATGAATTGGGAGCATCAGCTTGTACACTCTGACCCCTTATTTCTGCTCTGCCTCTTATGGTCACCTTCTCTTCCTTTCCTTTTTCTTTTTTTGTCTCTGTCTCTTCCCTGTCTTGTGCCCGTACTGTATTACTCTTAGTGCAGCTACTCAGGAATGCCCTTAGTTTCTTAGAAATACTAGCTTTCATCCTGAAAGGCTGCTTTCTTAAACCATGTGTTCAAAATCTCGAATTATATATTGCCATATACTTTTAAAATATGAATCCTCTGCAGGCAGCTTGGTGGTGCAATGGATAGATTAATGGAGTCAGGAGGACCTGAGTTCAAATCCAGCCTCAGACATTTACTAGCTGTGTGACTCTGGGCAAGTCACTTAACCCCACTTGCCTTCAAAACAAACAAAATGTGAATCCCCTGAAAATCTAGAGCCAAATAAGGCAAATGTTAGCACTTTTCTCAATACCCATCATGATTTCCCTTGAATATTTTAATTTTGTTACTAGTACTGCTTTGGAAATACAGAACTTGCCGTTTTCTTACCAACTATCACAAATTATTCCCTTTCCCCCATTGAAGGAAAATCAATTTGATTTTGTAACGTGTCTGACTTGAAAAGTTCCATTGCCTGACCTATGCTTGGACCGCTCCCCACTCTCACTCCTTGATCTCTTCGTACTGGTCAGTCGCCAGGCTTTCCCTCTCCTGGCTTTGAGCTCTTCGTTTTCCTCCCTAAATGTGTAGTAAGTTGAAAGACTTAGCTTTTAACAGTTCCTTGATGAAAGGCACACAGCACCAAAGATTATGGATTAATCTTGAATTTTTCCTTTATTTTCTTACTAAGAAAACCGCTGCAGATGGAAAACGACAAGAAATCATCGTTTTGGACTCCAAGCGCAGTAATGCTATTAACATTGGTCTGACCGTGTTACCCCCACCGAGGACAATCAAGATTGCCATTTTGAATTTCGATGAGTATGCCTTAAACAAAGAAGGCATTGAGGTAAGGGAAAATATGGTACTTCACCCTGTACGATGGTATATTTATTGTGGAAGAGGCGTGATGACTTGGGTCAGCCTCAGATGCAGGAAAGATGCGTGTTCACATCCCACTTCTGACATATACTTGCTGAGTGCCTCTAGTCAACTCATTTGATCTCTTAGAGGACCAGGCATCTCTCTTAGTCCCTGAGTTGACAGACCTGCATTGGTAGAAGGAGTCTCTTCACTAGGAGTTCCCTACCATTGAAATCACAAGTCTGAAGAAAAAAAATAAATTCATTTATTATATATGAGAAATATTGCAGAAATGCCTTTTTGGTTGCTCTTAACATTGTCATGGGAACAGGAGTCCTAAACTTGGGATCACAGATATTGAGTTTGAATCTCATCTCAACTATATACTCCCTGGGTGCATTACATGGAGTTCTGGACTTGGAGTCAGAAAGACCTGAGTTTGACTACTGCTTCAGACACTTACTAGCTAGGGTACCCTGAGCAAGTCCCAAAGCCTTAGTTTCTTCATCTGTAAAATGAGGCTGATAACAGGACACTTCTTTCTTTTGTTTGTTGTTAGGATTCACTGAGCTAATGTATGCAAATTCTTCCTTAGTCTTTAATTGCTACATAAATATTAGCTTTTTTTTAAGGGGCAGCTAGGTGGCATAGTGGACAGAAAGATGTGTCTGGAGTAAGGAATACTCATTTTCAAGAGTTCAACTCTGGCCTCAGACATTTAGTAGCTGCGTGACCCTAGGCAAGTCACCCTGTTTGCTTCAGTTTTCCCATCTGTAAAGCGATCTGGGGAAGGAAATGACAAACCACTCCAGGATCTTTCCCCAGAAAACCCCAGATGGGGTCATAAAGAGTCGGATGAAACCGAAACAACTGAATAACTAAAATTAAAACCACCCTGCATCTCACTTTTCTAAAAAGTAAAAGAGAGGGGTGGATTCAGTGGCCTCTCAGGTCCCTTCTGTTATGCCACACTCCTTTTCTATCTTATATGTGAGCTGGCATTTTTTTAAAACAGGCACTGAGATGTGAAACTGTAGATTTGGACTTCAAAAGAATGCAAACTATGCAAATGTTAAATAATTGTTGAACCAGGTGGCTTTTGTGGTGGTTTGCCATCTTTCATTAAAATATGACTCAATTTGAACCAATCATTTCAGTAAAAAAATAAAGGTAAGAATATATAATGACCACATAGCCCATAGATTTGTAAAGGAGCATAGACCTAGAGCTGAGAGAGCTCAGGACCATTGAACTCAGGAACCTGAGGCATAAAGAGGTGAGCCGCCTTGTTTACTGCCTGCCCAGAATGGTCAGGGCTAGATCAAAGGGAAGCCAGAAACCAGAGAGAAGGTGCGATAGGAATGAAGACAGAGGAAATAAAAGCAGGTAAAGGAACAGGCAGGGGGAAAGGAGAATTCAGAAGTCAGTGGGCCTTATAAATCTGTCTAAGACTGGTACTGTATTTTATGTCTGCACACAGAATGCTTTAGGGAAGGGAGGAAAAGGAGAGAGAAAGAGTTGCTCTCAGTGTGGTTTTAATACTTTATTTTTCAAAAACATGATTAATAATTGTTATTTTAGAGAGATTGTTTTGACTAGTTTCAACTGATAGTTTTTAAAACAACTTGTCTGACTCAATTTCCAGAGGTTTTCTTAAAAGTTATTTTTCAAGCACAAACCCATCTTACTTCTCCCTTTAGACCTAGTAAATGTATATTAAACCCTCCCCCAAAGCACGGCCACAAATACTGCCAGTAGTAAGATCCTTTTAAGCAGTTATACCTGAGGGGCTCCCTTCAAGGTTTTTTCCTTCCAAACTAATTGCAGACAAGTGTTCTCTAAACTCTAAAGCTCCTCTCAGGCACAGTCCTTTTAAGTTCAATGGAAGGACTACCTATATGAAAACTTCAAACTGAGCCCACTCTTTCAACTGTTATCCAGTAAATAATGAGGATTAATCTCTGTGAAAAAACACCTTTCAGGAGCCAACTGGAATTGGGAGTCAGAATAGAATGGTGAAAGTGTTATTGTAATTGAAGCCAAGGAACTAGAATTAAATACACAGGCTCTGCCCTATGTGACCTGAACGAGTCACTTAAGATCTTTGAGACTCAGTTTACTTATCAGTAAAGTCATGAAGTTGACTATGTGGCATGTACAATTCCCTCCAACTCCTAATCCTGTGATCTTTTGCCATCTTCCCCTGGAGCTGGTTAATTTATTATTCAAGGGAGAAATCAGGGCTGGAAAAATATAAGTGTGTATCTATGAAACTTTGCTAAAAAGATTTTCAGCTTGTACACAAAGGGCCTTTAACTAATTCTTCTGCTTGGATTTTTTCTTTCTTTTCTTCCTTCTTTATTTTTTCTGTCCTCTTTCTCCCCTTCTCCCTTCTTTCATTTCCTTGTTCCTTCCCTCCCTTCTTCCCTTCCTTCTTTGTCTTTCTTTTTCCTTTTCTTCATTCTTTTCATTTCCTTCCTTCCTTCTTTTCTCCCTCCCTTCTTTCTTTCCTTCCTCCTTTCCCCATCCCTCCCTCTCTCCCTTCTCTCTTCTTTCTCTTTCTTCCTTACCTCCTCTTTCCCTTATTCCCTCTTTACCTCCATCCCTCCTTCCTTCCTTCCTTGGCAATCACTTAGCCTTGGTGTACACCGCAACAGACTATTTAAGTTTCATTCCTCTTCTCTAGCTTTCCAGGATGACACTAACACTCAGCAGATCTGCATATATGATCTGTGTTTCTAAACAGAGCCTTACTAGGCTGTCTTAATCCCATTCTGGGTTGTCTCTTAGCAGCCAAATGGCATGGATTCATGCATCATCATGAAAAACTGAGCAAAAACATCTAGTCAACTAAATGTCACTGTAGAAACATTCACCAGTTACTTTTTCTTAAGTATATTAGACTTCAGAGAATGTGGGAAGGGATGCAGCCCCCATATGAACCAGATTATATTCTTAAGTTTCCAAATAAATATCATTCTCATTTTTATAGTTAAATATTGGAAATTAATTTTTTCTTGCCATGTAATTGCTGTAGAATTCTTGGGCCATGCCTATTTGGGGGTAGTTAAATCAGGTGACATCAAAAGATCATCATGATCACATCATATGGTAGGAAACAGAAATATCATCCTCTCATACATGCATAAGTACAAGAGACTTGTAGTTGAAGCATCCAAATTCTTAGGCCCCATATATCCCCTTTCTGATGCTAATCCACAGGTCAATTGCTTACCTGAAAGGAGGAAACCCAGGAATCTGTGGGTATTGATTTTTTTTTTGCTTGATAATCTGTGAAATACGGGAAAGAGGGTAAGAAAGTAGGAGGTATAATTAAATCATTTTCTGTGAAGGCAAGGAAGTCCCACAGAAAGAGCCCTAGGGATGTTCATCAATAGCAATCTGACTTTTCAACAGATTATTTAACCTCTTGGTGCCTGTTGATTCATCGGTGAAGTAAGCATTATATTGCCTGCTCAACATGCCTCACGGAGTGTTTGAGGATAAAGCAGTAAATACCTGAGAAAAACAAAATAGTAACAATAAGTGATACTCATTTACGGTAATAATAAATTTATGGAAGTGTAATAATGACAATAGCTATAATTATTTCTCAAGAACTTTGAAGTTTGCAACGTTTTACCTGCATTACCACATCTTGTCCTCCCACCACCTCTGTAAGGTAGGTGTCATTATTCTCTCCATTTTACAGATGAGGAAGCTGAGTCTAACAGAGGTTAAGTGATTTGCTTACAGTGGCAAAACTACTAAGCAGTTGAGGTAGAATTTGTCCTCAGGTCTCCAAGTGCTGGACTTACTCCATTATACCCCCTAGAGTCAACAAGCCTTTATTAAGCACCTGTATTTGCCAGCCACTGCACTAAGTGCCAAAGTAAACGCCTTTTTTTCTATTTAATGCCCTCATATAAAATTTTGATAGTTGCATGCAAACAGATCTTTACAAACAACTTCACATCACCGGGAGATTGCCTATCAGATGATGGTCTTTTGAGCCACAGCCACTCATGGGGCAGAAGGGCTGATGTCTGCAATGGTGGAGTAGCCTTTGGGCTGATGAAGTCATAGATCCTGGCAGGACAGATGTTAATGTACTAAAAGAGCTGAAATCCAAAGCACCAGAATTCCGGGCCCCTTGACCACAGAAACCTGTCACTATTTTCTTTTCCAAGAGTGTTGATGGGGGTTGCCTCATCAGTAAGATGAAGGAGTTGGATGATATGATCTTAGGGTCTCTTCCAACTCTAACATTCTATGATTCTTTTCCAGACTCAACAAGCAAAATACTTAGTAGTCATGACTTCATCTCCAGGTGAGCTGGGTGGCCAAAACCAACAATTTTACTTCCCTACTTTTCTTAGAAGCAAGGTTCACATAGCTCTGAGGTAGAAATACATAGACTGTGATGGATCCCAATAATTTTTTTTTCCTATAGAGCCAAATATCTCATTATAATAAGCACAGGACAACAAACCCAAACCTGTGGGTTAGATTACAAACTCATTGAGAACAAGCCCTATGTCATATCTTTCCTTGGATCCTCTGAACCTAATATAGTTCTTCGTATATATTGGGCACTGGATATTTAACGTTTATTAACAAGCATTCAATAAGAACCTACTGTGTTTAAGACACATAGTAGGTATTGGGGACAGAAAGATGATAATGAAAATGTCCCCACCATCAGAAAGCATACATTCTCTGCTTACATCAGCAGAGATAATATGCAAATATATTAAAATATATACAAAAGAAATTCAATTTAAATTTTCCATTGTTAATCAATGTTTGTTAAGTTGGAAAAGAAAGAAAAGCTATGAGTTCATGGGAGGTGACTTTATCTTGCCATGCTCCTGTGCCTTGATGTAATTTTATTGTCAATGATGTGTAAAAAATAAAATAAAATAAAACCAACTGGCAGATGGTGGACTCATAAATCTTCCAAGCTGAACAAATGGTTTAAGTTAGTCATAGGGTAAAAAACAAAAGTAAGAATATGTTATTACTTTCTCAGGCAGGAACAAAGAAAGCAAGTCATCCTCACTATAAAAATATCAAGGATTGGTTGTCCTGTCTGTGAAAGAACCCGTACCGCCTACAGAGGCGCTGACTAAATTTTGTTGTAGAATTTGACTGAATGCAAAGCACAGGGAGCAGGGAGGGCAGGGAGGAGGAGGGAAGGTAAAATTCAATTTGCCAGATAGTTTGAAAATTAATTTAATACAAACAGCTAGCTATTTATTTTTCAAACAACTGGTTAGCAACCTCCCAGTAGTAGTTTAAAATAACTGCATTTGAATTCCACACTTGTTTGCAAACCATATGTTTCTGGAAAGTTCTAGCATTGTAAGAACAGAACTCTTGAAAACAACATTGGGAATTTAAAAAGTCCATAGTTGTGTTAATGACATGTAAAAAGTAAAACCAGAAAAACTGTGATGAACAAGGAAGTGTATTTAACTTATGTATAAGTTGGCACCATAGTTGGTAAGCAACATGGCATCACTTGAGGTACACTGTCTGTATAGTGCAGAAATTCCCCCAAATGGTTACTGAAATCACCAACACAGTGCCTGAAGTCCTACCATTATAGCTTCTTTCCCAGGGTTTTTTCCCCAAACCTTTTTTGTTGATGTTGTTTTCAAGAGTTCTGTATTAAAATTCTCTATTAAAATTTTATTAGCAAACACCATAAGAGGGGATTGAGAAGAATAAAGGAGGGGAAAGGAGGAAGAAAGAAGAAGTAGGAGGGAAACTGCCAAAAACAAACTTAATTTAGACTCAGAGAATTGCAAGATGTTTGAACTAGATCTAGTCTTATGTAACAGTGCTGCTTAGAGCTGGTCCTGTGTGTGAGTCTTAGCCTTCACTATACCCAGTGTGCTATTGGTAAGGTATGAAATCATTCTATGTTATTTTTTTTTCACCCAACTGATGCAGCCCCTGACCATCAAGGGCATTATTTGTATTCTGCTTAGAAACAGGTTTTGTTACATCGTTCCTGACTCTCCAGAATTTACCAGTACTCGAAACTTCAGGCTTGGCCTATAATGTACTGAAGAGCAGAAATAAATATTTTAAATGTCTCCAAGAGCTTTCTTCAGCCTGTGCACATGTCTTTAGCCCAGGGCACACACTGTGACCAAACCACTTTCATTCAAACCATTCTACCAAGTGTCACGATGGTGCAAGGAAAGTGTTTCATAATGTGGTTTGACAAAAACACAAAGAAAATCTATTAAAATAATTTTTTCAGGGCAAACCCTGAAACAAGTTCCACCTGCAAGCAACCTCACTGCTACTGAGTCTTGTTGCCCCACAGAACCAAAACATTCAGATAAATCCATTTGATCATCTAGATGTTTTGACTCTGTGGTGCCAAATATTCAGTTTGTTAGAAACATCTGGGTATTTGGACTAATTTTCCATTTTCATCCAGATGTTTGGTGCTATCTATATGCAGCCAAAGTATCTGGATTTATTCATACAAATTTCAAAAATAAGGAGCAGGAAAAGAGAGAGAGAGAGAGGGAGAGAGAGAGAGGGGGAGGGTGTGGGTGGGTGTGTTGGGGGTAGGAAAAGAGAATGCGTAAGAGAAAATCACTAGCAAAAAAGAAAGTTCCTTTTGCCAATGTAAAACATTGCATTAGAAATCACATCACGGAATTTTTTACATCACTTTAAAAATGCTAACTTAGGCCAAAGGATATGAATCAAAGTGAATCCATATATCAGTTCAAAATAACCATTCCTGTGCTGACGTTTTGCCCTCTCTTAATTAGTCTACGATAGATTTTTGCTATGAGCAATTTAAAAAAATATAAAATCTCTTTGAATTCATAGTTGTGTCTTACCTTTTTATAAAAATATTTCCCATCCTTTTTAAGTTAACTAAGACTTGACATGGCTGATTTTAGTTGAAGTGTTTACATTTTCCTTTTCATTTCAAGGTTTAAATGGACAAAATTGAAATAATCATCAATTTATAAGCCTGTCTCTGGGAATTTCAAAAAAAGAAAAGTAATAGACCAAACGTGCATAAAAGAAAAATTATTTGTTGACCATAAATATATTTCCTAAATGAAGTGCAAAAACATAAAATCTCACAAAGCGTATGTTCTTACTGTTTTCTTTTTTCCATTTCTGTCCTGATTTCTCTCTTTCCTTTTCCTACATTCCCCTTTCTAGCCTTACTTAGAGTTCTAGCTATCTTCAGAACTGTGGAGCTCTTAGACAGCGAGTGGAAGAAACATCAGTCCAGGAACCTTAAGATCCTGTTGCTAGCCACAAGTCTGTTTCTCACTGTGTAACAACTACTTCCTCAAGTAGTCACTACTTCCTCATCTGTAGAATGAGAGGGTTGGGGCCTCGATACTATCGAAGGTCTTGTTTAGTTGTTTCAGTCGTGTCTGATGCTTCTCAATCCCATTTGGGGTCTTCTTAGCAAAGATACTGAAGTGATTTGCCATTTCCTTTTCCAGCTCATTTTACAGATGGGGAAACTGAGGTAAGTAGTGGTAAGTGACTTGCCTGGGGTTTCATGGCTAGTGAGCATCCGAGGCCGAATTTGAACTCACACTTTCCTGACTTCAAGCCTGATTCTTTTATTTACTGTACCATCCCACTAAGGTTTCTTCAGCTCTAACTCTCTGCTTCTAAGTTATTCAGGATTGCTGTGAAAAATGAAGAAATACTTGACCAAGTACATGTGTATCTGGAGATGTAACTATGGTAGGGTGACTGGGACTTTGCTCACAGATTGCCAGGATACAGGGATTGTGCTTTTTCCCTCCAACACCCCTACAGCCTACTGCCCTCACACCTGGAAAGCAGATCTACCAGTCCTGTGACAGAATGGCCCTCTCTCCTCACATGGACCCAGACTACCACCCTCTGAGTCCCTCTCCTGGGGCTCATCTTTTCTCCACTGGACCTCCCCCTCCCAGAAGCAGAAGGAAACTAAGGGCTCCCAGCCATGCCAGAAGGGGATGGGCTCAACTCTGGGGAACTGATCACCTCCTCTTGATACTAAAGCACCAAGAGTTAAATTCTCAGTCAAATTATATCATGCTGCCAGGCCTGGAAACCCATGCCATGCCTTTCATAGGAGATGCCATGACAGCCCCACTTAGCAGTAATTTTCTTGGTTCTGCAGTTGTGGGTCTGTCTCCCTTCCCACACTCTGAACAGTGGCCTGGGGCCCATTTGTCTGTGGTCCAAGGTCTAATTCTGAGTCCTTCCTCCTCCATCCACAAATTTTCCCCAGGCATCAGAAGTGCTACCTACAGAGGGCTCTTTCCATGTTTACATTGCTTCTCTGTTGTCTCTCTGAGATCTATATTACTACAACAGCACAATACTGATGAGATGTTTGTGAGGAAACACCGTGAAGAGCAAACGCATCTCCAACTTCTAACAGAATGATAATAGAAGCATTGCTTTTTCTGCCACACTATAAGTAGAAAATAGATAGTGTTGTTTTCTCTTTCCAGAAAATTCTCACCATGATTCCCACTGAAGAAGAAAAGCAAAAAATCCAGGAGGCCCAGATGGCTAACCCAGATCTCCCCCTAGGCAGTGCTGAGCAGTTTCTCCTCACACTTTCCTCCATCAGTGAACTGTCTGCCAGACTCCAACTCTGGGCTTTCAAAATGGACTACGAAATCATTGAGAAGGTAAACAGTAAATGAGGGAGAGAAGAGGCCACATGGAACAATTGTTCCTGAGAAATTAGCTCTTCTCATGAACAAGGAGATTTTGACTTGATGGGTATGTTGACAAAATTTGAAAAATGACGTTCATTGTGTCAAGTACCAGACAGGAGTCAGCAATCCCCAGTGTTGCATGTTCCTGTGATCCCCGCTGGGCTGGTGTCTCTGGCACTCAGCATAGTCCCTGTTGCCGATCCTCTGCCTGGGGAAGAAAGTGGAAACAAGCATATCTAAAAAGAGACAATTATAACAGTATAAGGAAGAAACTGGCAAACTATGGTCCACTAGCCTATCTAAAATCATAAAAAATCATTCTTAGCTCTCAGACCATATAAAAATAGGTGGCAGAATGGGTAAGGAAATTTCTATCCTGGTGGATAGAAATAGAGGCACATAGGAAGGTAGTGGCAATGAGACTATGGAGAATGGGGTTGAATTGAGAGACATTTTGGAAATGACTTCTATAGTAAAGATATGGTGACAGATTGGTGATGGGAAAGAACAGAGAAAGAAAAGTCAGATGTTACAGACATGGGTGTCAGATTGGTTGAATACTAAATATTAGTGAAATCAGGAGGGACATTGCATATCGAGGTGGAGGGTAGAATATTGAAGTACATGTCCTATCAGTACTTGGATCTATGAATCTAAAGAAGAAAGACAGGTTAGGATGAAAGCTATAGATCTGAGAGTCATCTGAATAGAAGTAGTAGTTAGAGGCAAGGGAACGAATCAGAATGCCAAGCGAGAGAGTGTAGAGATAAAAGAAAGTAAAACCAGAGACAGAACCATGGAAAATGCCTCATTAAGGGATTGTAGGGAAAGTAAGGGGCCAGTGAAGGAGATAGAGAAGATGTTACAGAAAGGTAGGAGGAGAAGCAGGAAAACAGTGTGTCTGAAGCCAAGAGAAGAAAGGGGGTGGCCAGCAATGCCCAGGGCTCAAGAGGGTCAAGGAGGATGAAATCTGAAGAAAAAAGCCCATGGGCCAATCTGCCTCCAAACACCTAAAAGAAGGGTAGACAATCTAGAAAAGAAACTCTGTGGGGGTGCCAACCTGCTTTGAGCACAGCTTTCACAACTACAGATAGAGTTCTGCTGAGCATACAGTACCTTCCCTGTCCTTGGTCCCAGCCTTCAGAGAGGCCAGCTCTGCGGTCAAAACCATGAAGACTGGAAAAGCTCCCTATTCTAAGTCGTAGAACAGCCAGATACCTTCAGGCAAGAAGGGAGGGGCTGCCCACTGAGCAGTCTAGATAAAGTCTCTCTGACGGAAAAGGCTGGAGGAATGATCCTAAGTTTCTAAATGTTTGTTATTATTCACCTTAAAGAAGGAAGGCTAAAATGCTAATAGTGGCAATTCTTACAACAACTAGTAGTTGGTCTCCAGAGCCACTTCTGTCTCTAAAATTCTCTGATCTATGCTCTCAGGCTGTAATTCGCCATTGGCAAGAGCCTAGCCACAAGTATTTCAGAAGGGCCCCTGAATTGTCCACATTATGAATTGGACACTTCAAGAATTTACTGCAGTTCAGTTTAACCAATAATCAGATAAGCAAAAAATCGACATCAATCATACAACAATAAAAATAACTTCATAAGAATAAGATGGTGGAGTAATGATGAGATAGCAGTTCTAAAAAAAAAAAATCAGAATTTTTTAATGAACTGCAACTTTAGCAGTGTGATATGGCAACGGGTAAAAATATGGGCTCAGCTAAGAGGGCCATAACTTCCAGGAAGAAGAACATAAGATACAAAAGGGTATTGTGTTCAGTTATTGGAGCCATGGTTTAACAAGGACGTTGAGAAGCTGGAGAGGATATAGAAAAGGACAACTAAGATGTTAAAGGGTCTTGAGTCCCTGTCATATGAGGAACAGTTGAAGGACCTGGCCATGTTTAAATTGGAAAAGAGAAAATTCAAGTGAGACTTGATGATAGCCATTGTCAAATATTTGAAGGACTGTAATGTGGAGAAAAGATTACATCTCTTCCTTTCAGCCCCAGTGGGTGAAAAGCTATAAAGAGAACAAGAAATCTAGGCTTGATGTCAGGAAAAACTTCCTAACTATTAAAACTATCCCAAAATGGAGTGGGCTGCCTTAAGACATAGATGATTCCTCTTCCTTCGAGGTCTTCAAGCAGAAGCTTGATGATCACTTGTTGGGTTTGTTACAGAGAAGATTCCTTTCATGTGTGGTTTAGATTAGGTCATTGCTAAGATCTCTTCTCGCTTTCAAATTTTGTGATTCTATGAAACATTTATTGAATTCTTACCACAGGTTTATTATGTGCTTATCAGGATATCAAGAAGTATAAGATATGGGCCCCTTCTATCTGGTTGCCCTCTTGTGGACCCTGTCTTACAGTTTGATTGGGAAGAAATTGTACATTTCAATAAGACAACCAACATGTATGCACACATAATAATGCAAAGAAGGCACATTACGCGTTATAGGAATAATACAGATAAGAAATTCCCGAGGAATTTCAAAGAAGGAGCAAACATTGTGGAAGGGGAGGTCAGGATAGACTTATGGGATGTACTGGGTCTTGAAGGATGAGTAAGATTTAGATAAGAGGAAATGAGAGGGCATACCAAGCATGGGAGTGAACAAAAGGACATAAACAAGACTGTGCATGCTTGAGAGTGTGTGTATACTGAATAGACCAGCCCTGACTAAAAGAAAGGATTTAGGTCATCTCCCAGGTCTGAAATGTACACATATTTCACTTCCACCTTTGAGAATACTTCTCTTCCTGAAGAACTTAGCTCGGGTACCTTCTTCCTCCTCAGATACCATGATTAACACTCCCTTCCCCATCCCTACCCCTGGTGATGGTCTTCTCTAGCTCCTAAAAGTTCACCTAGTAGACTTTACCTTCATCACACTCTACCAGGTGGTATACTTAGCTACATAGATGTCATGTCCCCCTTTCAGGTCAATATAAGTTCTTTGATGGCTACATGTCACTTTTTTTTATTGCTGTGGCTAGCAGAGAATATGAATGCTTAATGAATGTTCATTGTTGTTGAATTTGCATTGATGTGCCATGAATTACGGGCCCAGATATGGGAAGACCTAAAAAACTGGCAGTAAAGAACCTTTGAAGAATTTTAAGTGGAGGAATAAAATGCTGAAATCCAGCAGCACCAGGAGGATGCACTTAAAAGGAAAGACTCGAAACAAGGGCCCCAGCTAGAAGCAGGTAGTAGTATTGGTTCAGATAACAGCAGACCTGATTCTCGTCCTGAATTTTCCATTTGAATCATCCTCGCGAGACAACTGAAGGTCCAAAGAGACCAGTGTCACACAACTACTTTGTAGCAGCCCCAGGTCCAGGATCCAGCTCCTCTGACCCCAAGTCCAGCATTCTCTCCAATACATGATGCTATTTCTCAAATACACAAGGGACCCTCAAGGTTATAATTACTCTTTGCAGATGCAATCTACAGTGAAACATATGCATAAGCAAATATAAACTCAAGTGGCTCTATCTGTAAACACCGTCCTCCCAGTCCACTGTAAAAATAACTGTCCATTTCAGTGGCATTCTAAAGGAACAAAGTCATTTTGATGTCTCATTTTGCTCATTAAAAGTAGATTCTTCCTTTAATCCTCCTGGATCATTTTAATGTCATTAATTTACATAAAAATGTATCTGTCCTGAACCCAAAAACCTGGAAACCTTATGGCAAGCTGGTGTACAATGGAACTTGCCAAAGAGCTTTTAGTCTGATAGTTGCTGCCAAAGCACAGCCCTGTGGTCCATTCCTCCCTTTGGCACACAGGGATATTGGAGAAGGGAAGGGGGGAAAGACTGGGTGACTCCAGGAAGTGACATGAGAATCTTCTCAGGTTTGAGTATTGCCAGAATAGGGAGCTCTAATCACTACTGGTTTGTGTAGTCCCCAGACTTCCTTTCCTGAGTAGGCAAGAACTCTGGTATAATAGAATTTGGGACTGTCTGATGAAAATACCTGTTTGAAAATCCAGCTCAGTCTTCACAAATCTACATAAATTTATGGTATTAGGCTAGCCTTAGACATAAGCAGAGTACAGTTCTATCTAACAAATGGTATTTGAGGGGCACTGAGTTGACCTCTCTTTGCAGTGTCCATATTCCAGCTGTCTAGGTTCCCAGAGGTTAGTCAGATCATTTCTGAAGCTTTGTGCTCAGGTGTGGATTGGCATATTTAATCAGTCAATCAATGAACATTTATTAAGTACCTTCTGTATATTAGGCACTGGGCTAGATGCTAGGGATATAAAATAAAAAATTGCAACTCTCTGCCCTCCAGAAGCTTACATTGTATATTAAGAGTTTACATTCTACCTATCTTCATTCTCTCTTTAGCTGAGTCATGTAAGGAACAATGGAGACCATTTCAATGGAAGGTATTATGGGGAGTAAAAAGACAGGGAAAAATACTATAGTCATCCTTAAGTATTTGAAGTGCTTTCATATGGAAGAGGGAATAGAAGCAGAGAGCAAAACCAGGACCAGTGAGTGGAAGTTACAGGAGGTAGGTTTTAATTTCATAGATGGAGGGTTATACAATCAAACAGATGAACAGGTTGTTTCAAGAGCTGCGTCGCTAGAATCATTCAGTCTGGAGTTAGATGAACCATCTAGGGAATATTATAGGAGGAGTTGTTATTTAAGGTGGTAGGTTAGACTCAGCAGCTACTGAGGTACCACATTATCTCTAAAATGGAAGGAAATATTCTCCTTGCAAGACTACGTACAGTAATATTATGCTTAGCAAGTACTTTTTGTAGATAAAATTGCATTTCAGCCTATTTCCCTTCTGAATTATCACATTTAGATAACTTCTTTTGAGAGGGGTGGATATGTTAAAGGGGTAGACTTGTCATTTCATTAGTGTTGGAAACTCCCAATCAGGTAACTCCCTCTACCAATACAGAAGTACCTTTTGTAGATTTAATCTTGGAGGGATACTTAGGTCATTACTTAGGGTACACAGCCAGTATGGGTCAGAGCTGGGTCTTTTTGACTCCAAGACAAAGTTCTATAATCACTAATTCAATTTCTCAAACTCCTCAGTTCCGTGACCTACTTTTCCACTTCACCTTAGCCACATACAGGAAGAAGTAGCCATACTTACTTTTGCCATCAGTCACAAATGTTCTACTTTTGTGTTCATGAGCTTTATCTGATCCTAACATTTTGTCATTCCGTATTTCTCTGCTTCAGGCCCTTCTGGCTTTTTCTCACTCTGATCTCTAATCCAGTACTTTCCTAGGCTATTGCCCTTTCACTTGTTGCAGTCTCTTCTTTTACAGTCTTGAACCCTTGGTGAACCAGTTCAACTCTACATGATGCTATAATCTCAAATTCTTTTTATTCTTGTCTTATCACTAGTCACACTCTGCCGAGCCAAACTCTAGATTTCTCCCTACCATCTATCTACTTTGCTTCTCCACCATGAGCTGTGGATGAGCCCCGGGACTGTGTTCACTACAGATTTATGTAATATCAGCTGGGACCTCACTGGAGTAAAGTACCTCTTCAATTCCTCCCTAATTGATTCTCTTACCACAGGATCAGTTCCAGAATCACTTCTTTCCCTTCAAGGCTCACAGCTTCTCTTCCCCAATCTCTGCTGAGTTTAGGAAGATTCTGAAAATTACCTGTCAGGATAAGGTCTGAGGTCCTTACTTGAACTAAACTGCTAAGCATTCAAACTCTGCTTCAGAGAGTGCAACTCCAATGGGCTGGCCATGTTGTTTGAATGAGAAAAAATATGCTTTCCAAAAAGACTGTTTTAGGGAGAACTCTCTCAGGGTAAGCGTTCACATGGTGGTCAGAAGAAGCAATACAAGGACACTTTCAAGGTCTCTCTTAGGTACTTTGGAATTGATTATGTGACATGGGAGACACTGGCACAGGACCTCTCAGAATGGCATGCCCACATCAGAGGAAGTGGTTGTGCTCTATGAGCAAAGAAGAATTGAAATAGTTCAAAGGAAACACAGGATGCGCAAATTTAGAATATCCATCCCAAATGCTCACATGCATCGTGCCCAACCTATAGTAGAGCTCATTCCAAGCTCATGTTGGTCTGATCAACCACAGTTAGAAACATTGAAACTTGACTCTAGCATAATGATGTTATTTGGTCCTCTTCAAGAACGAAGGGCAACAACCAACCAACCAGCCAGTTGAGCTTCTATTCATCTTCTATTTCAGTGAAAAAACTTGATACCATTTGTTGAGAGTTCCATGTTCTCCGCATCTCACCTCACATTCCTCTGACTTTACCCCACATTATCTCCTCCTTAATTGATGAAAAGTGGACTTTCTCCTGGTCAGGGCCAAACCTTCCCTTTCCTATCATTTTCTTCTCTCTTCATTTTAATTCCCTAATTTTCAATCTCTTTATCTACTTCTGCCTTCAAGCATGCCATTGTCTTCTTCATCCTTTAAAAAAAACCCTCACTGGATTCTACTTTTCCCACTAGCAATCACCTTATTTTTCTTTTCCTCTTCTCAGCAAAAGCCCTTGAAAAGACTTTTTATTCGGCACCTCCCCTTTCTCTCCTCACAGTCTTTTAAACTTTCTGAAATTTGGCTTCTCAAAAGCCCTGAGGCTGAGGAGCAGCATTTGAATCTCAGACCCCAAGCACTAGCTGGGCGGACCTAGGCTGGGGTGGAGAGGACTCTCAGAAGTCAAGTAACTGTCTGGGAGCATTTGAATCTCAGATCCCAAGCACTAG
>CM053769.1:604050654-604088164 GCA_028658325.1 Potorous gilbertii | reverse complement strand
GAAGAGAAATGAGAGAGATGCAAGAAAAGCATGAAAAATGGGTCAATACCTTAATAAAGGAGGCCCAAAAAAATGCTGAAGAAAATAACACCTTGAAGAATAGACTAACTCAATTGGCAAAAGAGGTTCAAAAAGCTAACGAGGTGAAATTTGGCTTCTGATCTCATCAGTTCAGATAAATCTGTCATCTCTAACTGCTTTGTTGCCCATCTAAATGGGCTTTTCTCCAACCTCAGCTTTATTTCACTCTTTGTAGCCTCTGATACAGTTGGTCATCTCCTTCTAGATAGTCTCACCTCTCTGAAGTCTCCATGACACTGCTCTTTTGGGAGGGCTCTCCCACCTGTCCAGTGCCTCCTCCTGAGTCTTTGCTTGGTCTTTATCCGTGTCTGCCACTAACTCTCTAGAGCATTATCCTGGGCCCTCTTCTCTTTTCTCTACATCCTCATCTCATTGGGACCTCCAATGTCATCTCAATGCATAATTTTCCCCGGATCTACATTTTCAGTCCTGGTCTTCTTCTATTTCTCCAGTCCCATATCACAAACTGCTTCGTGAACATTTTTAACTGAACCCCTATGGATGTTTCAAACTTAGCATATCCAAAAGAGAATTCGTGATCTTTCTTTCCAAATCTTCCCTTCTTTCAAATGTCTGCATCGCTGTGTAGGGCATGACCATTCTCCCAGCTTTGGTAGCCTATTGTCATCCCCAGCTCCTCACTCTAAACCTCCATCCCAGTCAATTGTCAAATCTTATCATTTCTACCTTTACAACACCTCTTTTCTAGAGATCACCTTTTGTCAGCTCACACAGCCACCACCTCAGGTCAGTCCCTCATCCCCTCTTGCCTAGACTACTTACAATAATTTTTCTAATTTTTCTCCTTGACTCAAATCTCTTCCTACTCCAGTCTGGACTCCACTCAGCTGCCAAAGTATTTTCCAAACTATAAGTCAAACCCCCTACACACACACACACACACACACACACACACACACTCAATAAACTTCAGTGGCTCCTTGTTTCACCTAAGATCAAATAAAAAGCTTTGGTTTTGACATTTAAAGCTCTTTACAGCCTGGTCCCTTCCTATTCTATATTATGTACAAATCAGTCCATACTAGCCCCCTTTCTCTTTCTTACATGTGATGCTCCATCCCCTCTCTCCATGCCTTTCATCTGTCTGTTCCACATGTATGACTTGTTCTACCTCCTATCTCTACATCCTGGAATCTCTGAGTTCATTTTAACGTTCAAACATCATTTTTCCAAGAGACCTTTCCAGGCCTCCCCAGATGATAGCACCTTCCCCTCTGAGATTGCCTTCCATCTACCTTGTTACATGTTTTCTTTACTATAATGTGAGCTTCTTGAGGAAGGGCCTATTTTCTCATTTCTTTGTATCCCAAGAACTTAACAGAGTCCCTGGCACAGAATAAAACCTTAATTAATTAATGCATACTGGTTAATTGATTAAAGGATCTAAATGAATGAGTTTTACATAAAGCAAACATGCTTGAGATCAGCTAACACAGAATGGGAAGTGAACCATGGGACCCAGAGCAGAAAAGAAAAAAGGCCAAGAAAGAGCATCAAAATAAATTAAAGGATTAGGAATAGAGGAAGAAAAAGAGAGGAGGAAGAGGATGAAGGATGAAGGGGGAGAGAAAGAGAAAGGAAGAGGGGAGAGATGGTGAGTGTTGAAGAACAAGCTAGTAGTGGTCTCATAGATTACGTCAGACACCTGTGGCTCCGAGGGGCTACAGAATCATTATGAATGGAATGGAGAAATGTCTGCTCTCCATTCACACCCCCTCCCACATACCCCACAGCTTTGATTCTATATGTAGTATGAATTCCTGTCACGCACAATCATTTGCTTAGGTCTCAGAGCAAGGTTTATAGAACCAATGTGTACATCTCCTTATGTCACTTTTAGGTGTCCAAAAGAAAGTAGCCAGACCTTTATGACTTAATATGTGCCAGAGACAATCAGGTTTTTATTATAGCTTCCAAAGCCTCATCGTCTGTATGTTCATTCAGTAACTATAAAAATAATAGTGAAAATAGAATGAAATATAGAAATACGAAATCTATATGAATAGAAATATGAAATAGAATGAAAATAAAAATGTTATACATGTGTTCCAATTCTACTTTCTTATCCTTTTTTTAACTGCCAGGAGGTGGCTGAACCACTTTTGGACCTGAAGGAAGGGATAGATCAATTGGAAAATAATAAAACCCTGGGCTTCATTCTGTCTACTTTGTTAGCCATTGGGAACTTCCTCAATGGTTCTAATGTAAGAATCTTATGATCTTCTCCCTGCTTTTTTCTTAATAGGAATATTTATTCACAAAGATTACAGCTATGATTTCTCATGATGTGTCATTTAACAAAACTCTTAATTTATTATTCAGGGAAATATGGGATATATTATATCCTGAGAATGCATGTAACTACCAGTGCTTCTAATGTAGACCTTTAGCTTTTATGTCAATATATCATCTTGGGAACAGTCTGCACATTTTTCCTAATGTATACTTATTACTGTCAAAGGGGCATCTGTAGTGCCTTTCTCTTTTCAGTTTTTTCCATGATGCATGTTCAAAAATGTTTATGCTTATATGCTAGTCTAACATTTCAAATTAAATTGCAAATGAAAGGAGGTAAAAGAAAAGCTGATAAGATGGGAGGGAGGACGGAGAGAGAGGCTGAGACTGCTAAGTAGCAAGGAACCTAAGGGAGGACATCAGAATACTGGGCACGAAACTGGGTCATCACAGGCACATTTAATTTGCCCTATTCTAAAGATGTTTGGTGAAGGAATAATGGGGAGATGAGTCTTTGTACTGTAGAATAGCCATCCCTGTAATTCCTAAGGATTGGAAAGAAGATGCTTTTAAACCAGGCACAATTTCCTAGTACAGCTTCATGTTCTGTTTAGGAGACTGAGTAAAACAAAACAGGTTTAAGCTTATTCCCTTTGTTCTTTTCTTGCCAAACAGGCCAAAGCGTTTGAGTTGAGCTACCTTGAGAAGGTTCCAGAAGTCAAAGACACTGTGCACAAACAGTCTCTCCTTCACCATGTGTGCACAATGGTGGTGGAAAATTTCCCAGACAGTACAGATCTATATTCCGAGATTGGGGCCATCACTAGGTCAGCCAAGGTATGTCTGTGAACAAGGAAGAAAACTTTTGCCTTTGCTACAGATGTTGGATCTTAAACAGTCTTCTCCAGAACAAATGCTGAAGTGTCACTTTCACTCTTTCTACTCTGGTACCTATTATGAATGTGACTTCCTAATGAACTTTAAAGGCACTTCCTTCACCTCTGGTTCTCTGTCAGACTGTTTCCCACTGAGGTCTTTAAGACAATCATGCAGTCCCCTGCTAATTTTTACTTAATACCTTGGCACAATAACAATACTCTGAGAAAATCCCAGAGTTTGATTTATTGGTAAACAGAATGAATTGCCATCTCCTTGATTCAAATGTTTCCTGCATTGCAGCAGATTGTGACCATCCATGCCTGAGCATTGTGCAGAGCTCTTGTCAATATCCTTCCATCAGTGCACTGTAAAAGGAAATGGAGAGAAGGGGGAGACATCCAGTGAGTTTAAAGTCCTCTTGATTTCTCCTGACATCAAGAGCATACTAGTAGAGCGCTTTGACTGTTCACCCATCACCCCTTACTCTTGTCAATCCAGGATTTGACAGTTGGTTGCTATGGAGGTTAAGAGTGAGGAGTTTGAGGTGACAATGGAATGGCAAAGTTGGGGGCATGGTCATGCCCTAGACAGCAATGCAGACGTCTGAAATAAGAGAAAGTTTGGGAGGAAAGATAAGAAGTTGTCTTTTGGATATGATAATCATAGCCCTCACTGTTGTCATGTCACCAACCCATCCTCTCTTCCTATCATACATTTCCCTGATGACAACTTTTACTCCTGCTCTTCTTCCAGGTTTCTCATTGGTTGCTATCAGTAATATTGGTTTTCTAAACTGCTCGCCTTAAGCTTCACACCAAACACAGGACATTGTCCTAGGGCATAAAACTAAAAAGAGTAGCTGTATTCTTCCACCTTCCCTCTCTCCAAACCCCTTTTATCACCTGGGAATAAGAAAATATCAGGTTCGTGTAGTGTTGGGTCTGAGGGCAGCAGGCCTTTATAGAGTGGAGCCATTGAAATGAAGTGTGTGCCATGAAGGAGGAGAGAGTGAGGAAGAAAGTAGGAAAGGAAAAAGGATAAAAAAAGAGACACTCATTTCTCGTTTGAGCAACTGAGTCCTTCATTTTCCTTCATTTCACCTTCAGAGTTGGCTGGTGGTAATTCTTAGCTTGTCGTTGGAGGTCAGGGCAATCATGTGATGGTCTTCACTGCATCACTGTGTTTAAAGCAAATGAGATCATATAGTAAACCATTTTGTAAACCATAAAATGCCATATAAATATGAATTTCAAACAATTACACATTTTTCTAACCTATAATTAGTGAAACGTCACTTTAGAGGAAGAAGAGATTATCTTGCTTCACTATATGTGGAAGAGTCTCAGACCAGACATTTAGCCCTTTCATCTTGCTGTGCAAAGTTTGAGTTTTGGTATTTTCTTTCAAAGCATGACATAAAAATGTATCTCTATTCCATAGGTTTCACTTGGAGAATAGTTTTACAGCCAAATTATCAGTGTCAACATGCATATGAATGATTTTCAAATTATCATTCCCAGCATTAATCAGAAAATGTTGTTGGCATTTTCACTTTTTGACTATTTTCTTACGGGAACTGAATATTATAGCCCAAATGGCCCATGTACAGATTTGGTGGTCATTTATGACAGAGAGTTTATTAATGTCTCCTTTGTTTTCAGGTTGACTTTGATCAACTTCAAGACAACTTGTGTCAGATGGAACGAAGGTGCAAAGCGTCCTGGGATCACCTCAAGGCAATTGCTAAACATGAAATGAAACCAGTTTTAAAGCAAAGAATGTCTGAGTTCCTGAAAGACTGTGCAGAAAGAATTATAATTCTGAAGATTGTTCACAGAAGAATAATCAATAGGTAAGAGAGTTGGGACATCAGCATATTGCTACTTTGAAAATACTCATTAAACTAGAATGTCATAAATAAGTGTACTAAAATTTGTGCTATAAATTTAAGGCAAGAAGTACTTATTTGTCCTGGATGATCACTCATTTCATCTGTACAATAGGTTTTTTCTGAGGAAAATAATCATACTATTTCATAGATTCAGAGGATTATATTATTGAATTGGTACCCAGAACCATCATTGCAAACGGAATCTTGACTAGGGCTTCTCTGTGTGAGGGGTTCCCTTCTCCTTGAAGAGCAAAAGGAATTTCCAACTTCTTGGCTAACATCTCCATTCATTAGGTCTTGTACTACAGCCTGCAGTCTGTCTCTGGAGGATATTAACAAAGGCAGAGTTCCTAAGTCTTTCAAAGTCATTTGTCTTTACAATATTGCTTTCATTCTATAATTTGTTCTACTGTTTCTGCTCACCTCACTCTGGATCATACAAGTCTTCACCATTTCTTATAGCATAGTAGTATTCCATTATATTTATATATTGTAACTTGTTCAGTTACTGAACTGATGGGCATCCCTCGCTTTTCAGACTGATGATGTTGTTTACTTCTTGTCAGAGAGGTTATGGGCTCAAGATGTACAATGCGACTGAAGTTGTTGGGCATGGCCAATGTGGGAACTATTTTTAAACTATGCATATGTCTTACAAGGGTTTTTTTTCTTTCTTTATCTTTTTTTCAGAGGAGAGAGACTTGGAAGGAAAAGAAAATAAATGCTTGTTAATTGAAAAAAATAAAATTTTAAAGGGTTGAAAAAGGAACAAGGGCAGAATTGGCAGGATACTTGATTTCATGATCCATTTCAGTCATGAACACCTTTAACAGACCATGTGTTTCTTTACTGGTAAAAGTATTGTGTAATCAGACACAGAACCCCTCATTTTACAAATGAGGAAACCGAGGCCCTAGGAAGTTAAGGAAGTCATACAATGCTTAAAAGCTGTTAGGGCAGAGCAATCTTTGTAGAGATCAGACAGTTTTGTCACGTAGACAACATGCACAACTCATATATTTTTCCTTAGGGGAAAAGGGTATGTTATAGGAGTATAATTTCACAGAGTATATAATTAGATAGAAACATCATACATTTAATATAGCACCATATGTTTTAAATTGCTGATTCTCTAAGCAGCAAGTGACTCAGAAGCATCCATGTATATATAGATGAGGCTTTCAATATGAATATCAAGTTTCCAGTATCACTAAAATGAACTTTAAAGACACAGTCTATAGGGTCTGGATTATTTTTTCTTTCCATGAACAAAGTAAGCTAAAGACAGAGAGAGACAAACATCAAGTTATGGGGCATTTATTCACTTTACCTTACCTTTTAAACAGCATTTTTAGCATATGACACTAAATACATTATCTCGTTTGTGTGGCAACATATACGATGCCACATACATTATCTTATTTTATGAGACAGTCTGTAAAGGTATTATTTTTGCTTTATAGATGAATAAACCCAAATCTAAGGTCATAGAACCAGTCAGAACTAAGAAATGAAGATATACATCGCCAAGGCAATATTCACAGCAACAAGGGCAACTATGAATATGCTGGTGTAGTTCTGAATCACAAAGTATAACAGGCTCTCCATGTAGAAGGCAGAAGAAAAACATTTCTTCAGACACCAGAAAGTCAAATCCTAACACTAGAAAACCAAATCCATGATAATAACAAAGAAGTCCATCATAGTAACCAAGAAATCTATACACATTATCAGGCCTTCCCACAAATGAACACACTCAAGGAAAATTCCCTTCTCTCACCCACAAGCAACTGCCTGCTTCCTCTCTCTCTCCCAGCTCTGACTAGTCTACTTCCTTTCAGCTGTGCTCTAGCTCTGCCTCTTCTGTTCCACCCATTCAGCAAGCTCCTCCCCTCACCAGTGACTTAGACTTCCATGTGATTTAAGCAGATTACATGGGCCTATTAATGGATGGGAAAGATCTTCAAATTTAGCTAAAAATATATTAACAATACAAGGTACTGACTCATTCCTTGTCTCTTTGAAATCATGCTAGTTTCTTGGCTTCACACAAACATTGAACAGATTTGCTTCATTTCACTTCAACCAAAACAGTGGTTTGGTACCCATTCCCTGCCAAGTGCTATGCTAGATGCCTGGGATACAAAAATACAAACAAAATAGCCCTTGCCTTTAAGGAGCTTACATTCTTCTGAGAAGATAAAGCAAGATTCTTTTAAGTTCTTGACTACCCGGGTGCATTTAAAATATTGGTAAATGCCACCCCAAAAAAATATTTTAAAATCAACTTTTTAAGAGCATTTCTCTTGCTAACAGAGAGGTACTCATGCATGTCTCATATATAAATAAATACATATATACACACATATATACATGAGATGATTTTTTATTATTCTTAGTATAATAGGTAGAATTAAGATAAAATGAATTTTTTTATTTACAAATATCAGTAATAGTTACATAGATAGTTTTTCCTTTCTTTCTTCCCTCAATATCTTCCTTCTCCCCATCAGTCCTATTTCATATTCTGATGACTAACAGAATTGGGCATAATCCAAAGGTTCCATCAAAACTAAGACTGTAGGTGACTAGATGTTCTGCATTAGGTAGGATGACTTCCTGTCCTTACTGGCACATCCATCAAAATGTCCCTCATCAACGCCATTTCCATCCCACAGAGCTACTATCACCTCTTTCTTTCTCTTTCTATCCTCAATGAGAGTAATATCTGTATGTGAAATTGAAGCTCTTTTATTTCCTATACAGTTGAATCTATTTAGTTCAAAATCCAGTATTCAAAACATGTAAACATTCAAACAAGGGAAGGGAAGCGGAAATAAACAAGCATTTATATAGAAGCTACTATGTGCCAAGCACTGTGCTGAGAACTTTGGAAATATTTCATTTAATTCTCAAAAACTTTGGGAAGCATTTTCTGTTATTTTCCCATTTGACAATTGAAGAAACTGAGGCAAACAGAGGCTAAAGGACTAGCCCAGTGTCACACAGCTAGTAAGTATTTGGTTTAAATTTGAACTCAGTTTTTTCTGACTTCAGACCTAGTGCTCTTTCCACTCTACCACCTAACTGCAAAGAGCTAAATCAGTTTATCTGTGTATTACCTAGGAGAATCTGTTCAAATTTAAAAATTCATCCCTTAAATACTTAAGAATCACCATTGACTGCAAACTTATACTAATGGAAAATTATTTCTTTTTGTTAAAGTAAGTTCCCTAAAGTTCCCTACTAAGTAATACTTTTTAGCCTGTTTCCAGTCCCTATATAAATTGACTCAACAAATGCTTATTGAGTACCTATGATATATTCAAGGCTCTGTTCTGGGAATCAAGAGAGATACAGGGAAGAGTAGTGAGTGTCTAGTTGGAAAGACAGGTCAAAGTTAGATCACAGAGGGATATGAGACTATAATCCATAAGCAAACCATCAAAGGTTTTTGATTTGGAAAGTTAACCTGACCTGATCTGCTGTGTAGGATAGATTAAAGGGATGAAAGACTGAAGATCAGTTAGGCCATTGTAGTTATTCAGATAAGAAATGATGAGAGCCCAAACTTAAGTGAGGGCATGGATAATAGAAAGGAGAAAATAGATATGAAAGTCAGTGTAGAAAGAGAATCTACAAGGACACTGGAAGTAGGAGAGAAGGAAAAGGAAGAGTATTAAATGACAGAGATTTCTAGCATTTGGTAACTGATAGAAAAGTAGCATTATTAACAGAAACAAGGGAACTAGAAGGAAAAGTTAAGTTTAGGAGAAAAGAAGGTAAGTTCAGTTTTATACTTGTTAAGCCTTTCTAGTAAACATTTGGAATAAGGGTCTTAATCTCAGGAAGTAAATCAGAGCTGATCTTAGAAGTCTTTTTTGTCTTTTCCAGGTTAGATACCCTAATCCTAAAATCCTTAGATTCCCAAAGAACACCTGAGGGATGAATTGTCTCACTGGGTGATCACAAAATTCTCCACATTCACATACTCCATCTTACATTGAGATGCTGAGTCAGAAATAAAAAACACTGGGGCTAACTTAAGCCACCATGTTGCCATATCAATAAAGCTATACTTGGTGTACTCCAATTGGATGTTCTCAAGGTCAGAAAGAAAATTGGAGGAAGCAATGGAAGGAGATGGAGTCTTAGCCTTACAGTTGATCATTTTAGCTATATACTGCTCTCTATTTCTGACTCCCTTGTCTCCCTGTCCTGTCTGTTGTGACCCCTGGGTTACCCCCCACTGTCTACTTTCTCTGCCTTTACCCCTGAGCTACAGAACCCTGATGGGGGAACTCAGATTCCCATGGTAGCTGTATCTACTACAAATGCATGTTATCTAACCTTAAATAGACTATCTGTGCTACATGGCAATATTTTTATTCTTCTCTGATTAATCCTCTTTTTTACTTGCTTTAGAAGCTGTTCCAACCTTATCTTCTCAAAGTTCTGTTGCCTCTGCTACTACCACCTCTTACTCTTATTTCACCAGAGACTACCTACCAAGAGTACCCATGTTTCCCTCACCTCATTAATCAGAACTCCCTACATCCTCACCCCTACTTTCCTCTATTTTCCTACGTAAAATAGAAGTTTTTCCACCAAGTTCATTAGAAACATACAATCCATACCCAGGATAGAGATTTTCACACACTCACACACACACATACACACAATTGTTCCAGTAGTCATTCTGATCATAAACCTCTAGCCAGACAAATTGGTACTGCCTGTCTACACTAATATGGTTCATGAAGATTAGTGGGTCTGATCCATACACATTGAAAGTGCATTGTGGCATCCAATTCACAGTGAGAATTGATGTGATTTATGGGACCGTCTTATTGCTTAGCATATGACAAGCCACATACTAATAGAAAAATTATTGATGGTACTTTTTACTCAAAGTTGCTGGTGCATGATGGAGGTATCAGAGAAAGAGCAGATGGATCTTTATTAATTAAAAATCAGTAGTCAAAAATATTTTATTGAAAAAAGAAGTAAGCTAAGAATTTGTATCCAGTTTTGGAAGCAGGACATCTGTCTCTGTGGATATCTTAGTAAACAGTATTATGATATTGGATATCACTCAGAATAACAGATCTTGAGAGTTGGGCGGGACATCAGTGGCCATTTGTTCATCTTATGCCAGAAAAGAATTACAATTACAAAATAAGCCAAATTGGTCATTTAGCCTCTGTTTAAGACTCCAAAGAAAGAGAATCCACTACCTCTTCTGGCAGCTCAATCCATTTTTTGACAGCTCTGTTAGGAGGAGCCAGCTGATGGCACAGTGGAGAGAGCACTGGGCCTAGAGTCAGGAAGACCTAAGTTCAAATCCAGCCCCAAATACTTATTAGCTGTGTGTCCCTGGACAAGTCCTGTTTGCCTCAGTTTCCTCATTTGTAAAATGAGCTGGAGAGGGAAATGGCAAACCACTCTAGTATCTCTAGAAAACCCCATGGACAGTTTGATCCACAGAGTCAGAAAAAGTCAGGACTGAACAATTATTAGAAAAATGCTTGACATCAAGCCTAGATTGATCTCTGCAACACCCCCTTGGTAATCTTACTTCTTCCTTTTGGGGCCAAAAAGAATAACTCCACTATCTCTTCCACTTGGCAACTTTTACATACTTGAAAACTGTTATCATGCCCCTACCTCATTCTTCCCTTCTGCAGGTTAAACATGTCCAGTTTTTTTTTCAGCCTCATATGGAAAGGACTCAAGGCCACTCTGGTTGAACTCCCCCAGATACTCTTCAGATTATCAATATCCTTCTTAAACTGCATTGACTGGGTTTTAGATTGTCTGAGTCCTTCATGTCCTAAGGACTTCGGAAGCTTTCTAAGCTGACCTCTGTTTCTTTTTTCTCAGTTCATAGACATTGTGGGGAGGGATTGTTGTCATTTGGCTTTGTTTTTTGAAGAAGCGTTGATAAATCTATAGTCCTGTGCTTCGAAGCAAGAACCTAGGCTCAACCAATGTGTTCACATGTTAATTGATACTTGTAGTTCAGGTTAAGAGTCTTATTTGAGTTAAATTATTTCAGCCTTCATAGCAGCAGGAATAACCACAAGTCTGATGTGGGAATGTGCTTTCTCTCCTGAACCTTGTTCATCTTTAACTGCACCTGACATTTCATTTGGATGTATGTTTTATTTTAAAGCAGAACCCATTATTTGGCCATTTTGCAGATTCCTGTAAAGTAGGAATTCTTTCCTTCCTGTATTGCTGAGGTGGCATGGAAAACTTCTGTCCTCTTCTCTAAAAATTTCCTAAGTTTAGTCATCCTTTTAAAGTGGTTTAAGTTAAAGGAAACTTATGAATGAATATTTTCATTGTTAAATTTTAAATGTTTTATATATATATATATATATATATATATATATATATATATATGTATATGTATACATATCAATTAATATAGTAATGCAAATAAATGGGATCCTGGAAATATCACCATCATAAGTCTGAGAAAGCGGGCTGGATTTTTCAGTTATTTGCATTTTGTATTTAATCAGATCATACCAGTAATGTTTCATTATCCAAAATCTTTGCAATAGCAAAAAAAGATTTGCCAACTGAAGAATGTATCGGACAAGGAAAAGGGAAAAGGGAATGGGCTGGATTTCTTTTTACTGGGAGTTTTTAGAAAAGGGAATCATTTTCCTTAAAAAAGAAAATAGTTTTCTTTTCTTTTTTTTTTTTTATAAATTATAGATTCCACTCCTTCTTACTGTTTATGGGTCATCCCCCGTACGCAATCCGTGATGTGAACATTAATAAGTTCTGTAGAATCATCAGCGAGTTTGCCCTGGAATATCGCACTACCCGGGAACGGGCTTTACAGCAGAAACAGAAACGAGCAAACCACAGAGAGAGAAACAAGACCCGAGGGAAAATGATCACTGATGTAAGTGCCAAGAAATCTGCCTCCTGCCAAAGAGTTTGCTTTTGAGTAAAATAAATAAACACAGCTCTCTGAATGCCAAACACAGGAGCCTTGCTCTAACATTTGGATTTGAGAGCTTTACCTTAAACCAATATTTATAATAAGATCCTTTGGGGAACGAAATTTCCTCCAAGGTCCAAGACTGCATTCTGGTTCCTGTTACCATCTTTGTTCCTTATGTGAGGTTGCTCTGTCTCGTAAATTGTTAGGGCAAGGTTTCTTAGTGGTTTAAGATTAATTCACGTAGACAGTATTGTGATATGTGGAATCATAGAGTCTTTATAATCATGTTAAGCTATTCCATGATCTTTTCCCATGTCAGTTCATTTGAATCAAATAAGAAAACGTATTTTAAGTTTGCGTATGTAAAGGTGCTGTATAAATGAGTTTTTATTGCTGTTATCATCAGTGTTACTGTTACTCATGGGCCTGACCAGGACAAGTCATGAGGAATAAACTTAAAGGAAATGTCAGATCATGTAATAAATGAAGATATCAGCTGTGCCTATATACCATGACAGATTGCCTGGTGTAAGGGTTGATCCCTATGACTTAAACTTCCAAACAGTGGAGTTCTGTGATCTAGCAAATGGACAGCCTAGTCCTGTTGTTTGAACAACAATGAAATTATACGTCCCATTTATTTTTAGTTGTTCAGAAAATAACTTGAGCTTGGCTCTGCAGGCCACACAATTCAGACCTAGAAAGTTGGAAAGGATCTTAGGGATGACCCTCAAACTCCTTGCCAAAGTAGGCATCCCCTCCTACAACATCCCAGAGAGAGTCATTCAGCTTCTGCTGAAATACTTCAGGGATTTTGCCATGGGCTAGTCATTTTTGTAATTGATTTAACTGTAAAATAGGGATCGTAGGTGGACTAGCTAGGTGGTAGGAGCACTGCATTGAGTGTGGATAGATCTGAGTTCAAGTCTCACCTTAAATACTCACTAGCTGTGTGAGCCTGGGCAAAGAATTAACCTCTGTCAGCCTTAATGTTCTCATGAGGATACCTTGGGAGCCTGTTGTGAGGATAAAACGAAATATTTGTAAACCATTTCGCATAATACTTGACTTCGCAAACCTTAAAGGTCTATATAGATGTTATTTATTACCATAAAGATTATTGAGAGGGAAATGCTATATAAACTTTAAACTGCTACGTAGTGAGTTACACAGATGTAGGTTATTATAGTATTTTTATGATCATTCAGTTTTGGACCTCTCTGTCAGAAAAGTTTTTTTGCTTTGTTTTTTGTTCATTTTGAACCAACATCTGTCCAATCCACCCCCATAATTTTCATTAATCTTAGTTCTTTCCTATAGAAGTATAGAGAATAAATCTGCTCCCTCTTCAATTTTGTTAATTGGAAAGCAGTACATAAATAATTCATTTACATACTAGAGATACATGTTTACACTGTATAACTTAGCATTGAAATTTTTCCCCTGTCAAACATCCCTCCACCAACCTTTACTATATAGGGAGTCACATGTTCATAGAAGAATGTGTAGGACCTGGTTCCAAAACCACTTGACCAAACCTTGGAAAATGAGTCCATACTTCCAAGTGAATGGTTCCCATAAGGACTCTATTCCCCAGACAGGAGAGAGAAAACCTATTTCAGATGGCAACCAGTATTGGAGGCAATGACATTCATTGCTCAGAATTTCATTTCTAGATCAACAGACTCATGTCTTCATCTCTAACTCTGTGGAATTCTAAGCCATCCTTTGGGAGTCAAGATTAAACTTGCTTTCCAAGAATCCTTGTAATACTTCAAGAGAACTAGGGCTTCCAAGCATCAGTCAGGCCAAAGGAACTAAAGATGCTTGGACACCTTTCTTAATGTCAGTGACAACTGAGTTTTCCCTTTAGTATTCACACTTCTTGACTTCTGTATCCAAAGGATGATAAGCATCTTTCTACCTGCAGACAAAAAAAGCATGAAAATAAACTGAGGTCAGGTGGGAAACTCCTTGCCCAAATTTCACCTCCAGGGGAACTGAAAAGATAGAAGTTCTCCCTCAATTTAGTCAAGTCCTAAGCGTCAGGAAATTTGAATGGAGAGAAGTTACTACTCAGCTGACGCTCCTTAGGAAGAGTGAATGAAAGGAGTAGCACCAGAACTGAGCCTTGAAAGGAGAATTTTAACAAGATAATGATATAATAACACTAATATTTCTATAGTATTTGCTACATTCCAGGCAGCATGCGAAGTGCCTTATAATTACACTGTCGTAGGAGCCTCACAACAACCCAGGGAGGTAGGCACAATTATCATCCCCATTTTACAGGTAAGGAAACTGAGGCAGAAGTTATTTGACTTGTCCAGGGTCACATAGCTAGGAAGTATATGAGGCTGGATTTGAACCTAGGTCTTCCTATTCCCAGGTCACATAATCATCACACTATGCCACTTAGCTGACGGTGAAATAAAATGACTGGCAAGGGCTCCATTATGAGCTCAGTGACCTACTTTGTGCCTGTTGTCTCAGGTTTGGCCTAGTTATATTCATAGAGAGATTAGTAGAAGTAGAACCTGGGTTTTCCTGACTCCAGGCCCAGAACTCTGTTTCACTGTGCCATAACAAATCACTGTGGAAAACCATTTTTAAAAATATCTGCTATATTTTTGCAAGTTCTGTTAAAGCACTATTTTTTGCCATATACATAAGAATAAAAACTAGGTAATGTACTAAATCTTCCTTTTTCAGATTAGAAACACAAGAGGACATTTCTAAAAATTTTATTTATGTTGTATTAAATACATTTATATTAAATTATATTTTGAAATTTCATATCAAATTATATTTTATATTCTATATAATTAAAGTATTTATGAGTATGGATGTTGCTGGGAAGGTCAGGGCAAGGAATGACCAGAATCTTATCCATCTTTTAGTTTTTCAAAGCAGGAAAATACTCCAGCCTTCCTGCTGTCGGAAGAGACAGCATCTGTCACTTTTCTCTATGTAGTCTTCATTCACATAGCCATATCCCCATCTGCTGGAACTTCAGGATATTACCTTTAAAGACTTTTTAAGGAAAATGGTGCCATCTTATGCTTTGTCTACCTGTGTGAATCACAGAGTCTCATAATGGTTAGCTGGAACCCAAATGAAAGGGAGTACTCCATTTCCTGAAGCAGCCCATTCCACTTTTGAATATTGCTCTATCCATTTTAAAAGATTATTATTTTTTTGTTAAATGTCAAATGTAGATTTGCCTTTTGGCAACTTGTAAAAAATATTTTTAAAATTTTATCAATTATAGGTATTATATATAATATATATTATTATAATTTATTATTATAATATTTTTTAATATTAATATTTATTTCCCCCCAATTACATGTTAAAACAATTCTTAACATTTTTAAAATTTTTTTTTTAATTTTGAGAACCAGATTCTATCCTTCCTTCCCCTCCGTCCTCCCTGAGGTGGCAAGTATTTGAGGCCAAGCAGAGGAAATACCCCTCTCTATAGGATTCCTCTTTACACACTCTGTCATGTCTCTGTTAAGTCTAATCACCTCTAATTCCTTCAAATAACATCATCTCAAGACCCTTTACCATTTGGATTACTCTCTTCTGGACAACACCAGCATATTGATGTCCTTCTGAATTATGGCACTCAGAGCGGAATGCAGCGTATCAACTGTGGTATGACACAGGCAGGTGGAGCAGGACTCTCACCTGCATTTGCTATGTCTCTCTTAATGATGCCCAAAATGCTATTAGTTTTCTTGACTGCCATATCATAGTGTTAACTTGTTTTGAGCTTGCAGTCCATTAAACCTCAAGATGTTTTCTAGATGACCTGCTCTCTAATCATACCTCCCCTGTCTTCTGTTTTTAATGTTGACTTTTAAAATCCAAGTGTAAAATTTTACATTTATCCCACCGAATTTCATTCAGTTAAACGTGATCCAGTAATCTAGATTATTTCAAGATATATTTGGATGCTCTCTCTCATGGCATGTTAACTATCCTTCCCATGTTTGGAGCATCTGCAGACTTAATGCACATACTATGTCTTTATTCAATTCAATGATAAAAATATTAAACAGGGCCAATCACAGATTCCTGAAGCATTCCAATGGAAACTTCCTTAAAAGCCAGTTTCTTCAGACTGAGTCATTTAAGCAGTTCCAGATTCACCTAATTATACTATGATAAAAATCTTTCAAGGGATCCAGCCCTATCCTGTGTAAGGTATTGAAGAGGGGAAAAAAAAAGAAACTCATCCTTTCCTCAAAGAGGTTACAGCCTATTCGAGGAAATAAAATGTATTTCTGTGAAACAATCAAAGAATATTATAAAGCTTTTATTAACTCATGTGAGTCTGAAATACTTTGATTAAAAGACTACACAGGGTTGGAAAGGACCTCCAAGGTTCTCTAATAGGAGTCATATCTAAGCAGGAATCTTGTCTGCAACATTCATGACAAGTAGTCATCCAGATTGCTCATTGAGGACCACCACTGGCAGGGAATTCACAATGGATTTGGAGTTTGAACCCAGCTGGTTCAAGGCTCTTTCCATTACATCTTGCTTCAGTATCCATCAGAAATAAACTTGGTAACATTACTAAACCCAAACTTACTAAATCACCAACACAACTACATTCTAAGTAAAACTAAAAAAATAAAGTTTCAAAATAGGAAGATTTCAGTAGTTTGCACTCAGATATTTTGATATCCTTTTGAAGTAATATTCAACACAGCCAGACCAACGGGAGAGTTGAGTAAATCCTATGTGACAAATGCTGCTATTTTCAACCATGTTACAGTTTGTGCTTCCAAAAGAAGTTTATTTCTCAATAAAATTAAACTACACAAAAGTCTAAGCAGTAAAACATGTCATAAGTATATTTTAGATAAGAAAACAGTTAACATTCTTTATTAAGGTGAGAAGAAAAGCTAATGCATGATAACTATTAAAATGAAAAATTATATTATTCAATCAACAGTCAATAAATTTTTTAAGTATTACTATATGCAAAGGACTGTGCTATTCCATTAACTAGGATATCAGGCCAAAACCAAGATAAAACTTAAAAGGTAAATATGTAAAGTTCTGCATTTGTACTAAAAAAAAAAAAAAAGATCAGATTGTACAACTGTGAGATTATACAGTTCCACAATGTGTGAGATCTTGCCTTGGAAGCCATTTTTATGAACAAAACCTAGGAGTCTTAATTGACCGTAAAGTCAGTATGAGCCACAATTCACAGCAGAAGTTATGAAAAGGTAAAGGTACTTTAGATGGCATGAAGAGAAGTTTAGTGCCCAGATTTCAGAAGATAATTCATCTCACTGTACCCTGTGCTGGTCCGACCACATTCATAGGGACAACATTGAGAATACCTACAGGAGGCCATTGACACCTTGGAACACATCCAGATTAAGGCAGCCAGGATAGGGAAGAGTCTGGAAACCACATCATTCAAGGAAAGAAGACTTTCTGTAAGGCAAATGATAGTGGAACATGGAAAAGGAAATTACATTCATCCTGTGTGGCTCCAGGGAGCAAAACTGAAATGGTTGATTTTTGGAAGGTCATTTTGACTCAGTTATACAAAAGAGCTTCCAAAAATTAAAACTAAGCAAAATTATAATAATTAAAATTTCTATATCATGTCAAAAATTACAAAGCCCTTTCCTCATAACAACTCCTTGATTTAGATAGTACGATTAAAATTATTCCTATTTTGAAGGTAAGAAAATTGAGTTTAAGAAAAGTTTTTATAAGTAACTTGTACAAGGTCACAGAGCTAATAAATGACATAATAGGAACTTGAACCCAGATGTCATTTCATTATTCCTAGTCCAGTAGTTGTAGGGTTTGACCTCTAAGGGACGCAATGGGCTTGGAATAGAAGAGCACTGGGCTTGGATTCAGGAAAATATGTATGACCCTGGGCAAATCACTTAATCCTGTTTGCCTCCGTTTCTTCATCTATAAAATGAACTAGAGAAGAAATTGGCAAACGACTTCAATATCTTTGCCAGAAAAAAATGAAATCACAAAGAGTAGAACACAACTGAAAAACATCTAAACAACATCACTAGAATTATTCAGTGAGCAGTGAAATGACCACATATTATGGATATGAGAGAGAAGTTTCCTGCCTCAGGATGGGAGATTAAGATCTGGTGCCTACCTTCCCAGTTCTTTCACATTCTAAGATAGAATGATTCTTTTTGTTCCTGTCAAGCACTGTATGTATCACCTCCTGTGAGGGATACTATAGAAACATAAAATCCTTGCCCTCAAGTAGTTTATAATCTTCTTGGGGAAATAAACACTCAAGAAAAAGCTATACAAGGTATACAAGCTATATTACTAAGTGCTGAATTGTATAGCACTGACTTGACATGCTCTAAGAGGTCTCTAGATGGTTCCTGAAGCAGGCTTCCTGTAAATCTTGGGTCAGAGCTGAATTGGAGGATAGTTAGAGTTCTAAGAATAGAGGAGGAGGATATTATAGGCACCAGGAGCAATCCAAGCAAAGGCACAAGAGGAGGAAAGGTGAGCATGGCATGTCCATAGGACGGGATGGAAACTGACCAGACTATTGAGAAATAATGGGAAATGAAAGAAAATCTTCTATGAGACTCTAAGCTCCCTGAGAGCTTCACGGTCCATGTCTGTTTCACCTTTGCAGTACCTGTAGTTTTTAATAGAGCATCTGCTACAAATTAGGTGCCCAGTAAATGTTTGTTGGATTGAATCAGCGAATGAAAGTAAGGCTAGGGTCTCAGCATGGAGAATCTCCAGATAGGAAAGGAGAATTACGAAATTTGAGATTGAAAAGGTAGCTTAAAAATCATTTCATCTAGTTGTAGAATTCACAGAAGAGCCTTCACTAGGTTGCCCAAGGACACACAAGTAGCTGATAGCAGATTTGACTAGAATCAGTCTCCAAATGCCAGTTCATCATCACACGTTCTGCCACATTATGAATACACTTGATGAGGTAGGCAGTGGGGATCCACTTAGAAAATTGCCATTGTTTTTATGTTTACTGAGTTTATTTGGGAAATGAGGAAAATGTCAAGAACATGCTTTGCTTTTGTAATCGCTAAGAATCCTTTCTATCTTCTGTGTATGATTTGTTCCTTTCTGATAGACTGATGAAGAGGATGAAGTTGAGGTATGTTTACTTACAAAGCTTGGAATGATGCTTTTGACCTCTTTGGGGTGTGCTGTGAAGTCTGTTCCTAACATCAGCAGCGTGAAGTGCTCAGCATCTGAAACTTAGGGGCTTGAAACCCTACACTTGGAATTTTGTGTTTGGTTGACAGTTTTATTATTAAAAGCTTTTTATGGGGGTTTTCATTGTTCCCTCTCATTCAACCATGAGGCAGGATTTCAGGAATTTCAGGCCGAATCCTATTATGTTTTCCTTTCCACTGGAAGTAAACAGAAACCAGGAAAAATGCCCCCTGACCCTCGGGGTAACACAGCCCTTTTTGGTGAAATAAGGGGCCAAAGATTTAAATTTTGACTCTTAAACATTCTTGAACATGAAATATTTCCAGAAATATGGAAAAGAAATCTCAGAAATCTATTCTTGCTCTTTTGACTCTCCTGTTTTGTTTCTTGAAATCTAAATTGTCTGATATTTGCATTAATTGAACCTAGTAATACAAGTAGAAATAAAATAAGGTGAAGATAACAAGAGAGGGGGCTTATCATTGGAAGATATAAATGACAGCCATCGAGTCTTCAGGCAATTGTTGTGGACCTAAAATTTTGTAGAATGATTTATGAAACTGCCTTACTACCATGGCCAGGGCTGGATCTATAGAATGCCAAACTACTGGGTAAAAAGGAAAAAAGTCAAATTATGGAAATGCAATGTTTCCCCCGCCAAAATCTAGATAATTGAATTTTTCAGGATTCAGCTAGATATTTAGCATCATGGAGCCATTCCATGAAGTATTAGCTTGCCTCCTTCAAAGTGCTACTGTGATTGGTCTAGAATTTATGATTCATAGAACAAGAAAACACCAGTTTGCATGTTTTTTATAGAGATGATTGTTAAAACTACTAAATGTCTGTCACTACCAAAAGCAGTGGATATTGTCTCACTGTTTCAGCATGAGTTTACATGTAATATAACACGTATATATCTTTCCACAGATTTTTTTCTTTGCCCATCACTACCTCTAGGTTAAATTCCTTTTTCAAATATTGAGCTAGTACATACCATCCAGAATTACACTGTGTTGGGTGGAGGGAACACTGTACCTCACCACAGATATTTGGAAACTCATAGATGCTTTAATTTTTCCATATTCACTGGATATTCAATGTAAGTCATAATCTCAGGTGTAGCTACTACCTAAGTCCTTATAGTATAGAAATAGTATGGTACCTCATCCTAATGTCTAACTTAGACCCCAAAATTTGAGCCAATATTAATGATGCTTCTCTACTATGAAAGGATGAACCTTGAAAACAGAATCCCTGGAACTGCTTACTCCTTTTACTCATTTATCCATACGTAAAAATATATTATATATATATATATATATATATATATATATATATATATATGCATACATACACATATAAAATATATACACACCTACACCTACATACATACATATGTGTGTAAGGATGTGTGTGTGTATATATATATCCCCACATGAGAACTTTGATCTGTTCTGTTTCCATCATGGGCCAGTTTCCCTCCTTAGGAAGCTTAATGTCTCCCTCCACAGCTCAGACATTCATCATATTGGGTTAATTCGCATACCACATTGACTGAGTACACAGCCTCCACCTCCACATTAACACTAACATCTTCAAGCATGAAGGACAAAAACAACATGAGGGATTTACACTCTGTGCCGCCACACCCAGTTATCTATGTACATCCTAACTAGGAACAAAGTGATTGCCTGGATACAATAGAAACCCAGTGAATAAGAAAATCAGTTATTCCACAGGCAATTCATTTTTTTCACTATCATATCAATCAGTAACCCAAGTCAATAGGGTTTTCATTCATCCATTCATTTATTCAATAAACATTTATTAAGTGCCTATTAAATTCTATGAAGATCAGTATGCTAAGCACAGGGGAGGTAGGAAGTCTAAGTGAGATGTAGTGCCTGTCCCCAGAGGAGATAAGACACAGGCACAAACAATCATAATATAGAGAGTTATGGGCATTTGTGGTCAGTCTATTCATGCTCATTTTAGACAGTGACCAATCAAATCAACTATATGCTATCCTGTCGATCGCATAAATGATTAGATGTTACTGTAGGGGCTCTTTAAGGCCTTCTTGGCAAGAAAATTGACCCCCTTTTCAGGAATGCTAAATCATTGTGACCTAATCTGCCAAACTTACCCTCTACTAACTTGAGTTCCAACCCTGCTTCTGTCATATGTTGGCTGTGGGACACTGGGCAGTACTCTCAAACTACAAGATATTGACCTGCCCTAATAAGAGTTTCTTTATCCTAGAACTCCCTATACCTTTGAAATTAGAGATCCAAGCCTGTCCCCACCCTTCACTGCAATATAACTTTTTTTTCTTAACAGGAAGTCTGTTACCTCAAGCTAATTTTACAGAAACACAAGATTGTTTCTGTAAAATTAGCACTCCTTCCTTTTCCCCTACAGTAGTCAGTTGGAGTCAGTCAATCCACCATATGTGTGCTATATGATGAGAACTGAGTCAAACCCCTGTATAGGAGGCAGCTGCACAAAGAAATTTAAGACATCAAGGAATGGGTGATTTCCTGAGGGAGACACAATAGAGATACAGAAAGATGGTAGAATGGTTACAAAGAAGCATGAGTCAGTGTTTGGCTGGTTAGTCATACAAAAAGAGATAGAGAAATACATAGATGGATGGATGGATGGAGAAAGGAACAGAGGAAGAAAGGAAGAAAAGAAAGGAAGGAAGGAAGGAAGAAAAGCAGAAAGAAAACAAAGAAAGAAAGACTAGAATTGATAGATTTGTTGGTCTTCTCAGCAACTCTCTAAATTAAAGAGAGAGTGCCAACCTCCAGTGGGGGATGGAGTTCATTCTATACAAGTTCCCATACTAGTGAAATCACAGGTCCAATCCCTATACTGTCCCCCAACAAGTTCCTTCTTGTGGCAAACCAAAGAGCCAAGAGCTCTTCTCTCACACAACAGAACTTGTCACGCAGATGTTTTCACAAAATAAGATAATATTTGTGGAGCATTTTGTAAACATAAAAGCACTATGTAAATGCTCTTATTATTCCTATCTCCCAACAGAAAACCCCTGTAAACCGCAGTAATAGCTGAATCTGCAGAGGCAGCTGTCTTCTGTTTTGATTTTTCTTTTCTAATGGAATTCAGCTATGTATTTCTTCTTCCCTCTTGAACAGCTGTTTCAGAAAGGTGACACATATCTTGACTCTGGTTGCCTCTTTGCAGACTGGAAAATTCTCCAACACTTCCACTCCCTCCCAGAGCCAACCGCAGGGACTGGAATATGCAGAAGATGCAGCTGAACATGAGAACATGAAGGCTGTGCTGAAAACCTCCTCCATTGGTGAAGAGGGCACTTCGATGCTGGGTGTGAGGACACGAAGCCGAGCCAGCAGAGGTAATTGGCCACTTCTTTCCTTATAGCACTCTCCTCATTATACAAGCTTCAGTGGGATTGACTCTCAGGTCACAGATCTAGGGTTCATGACCTGGGGTCTGTGAACTTGGTTTAACATTATTTCAGTATAATTGGTTTTCTGCGTAATCCAGTGTATTTGATTTTGTGCACTCAAGCGTTATTCTGACGAGTGATCCCTTAGCTGCCAAAGGGGTCTGTGACATAGAAAAGGTTAAAGGCCCCCATCAGAGGAAAGAACTTCAAAGGCCATTTGTGTCTAATCTCATTTTAAAGATGAGGAAATTGGGACTCAGAGAGATTATAAATGACTTGTTCAAGGTCAAGCTATAAAACAACTTGAAAAGCAGAAAGTTCTATACTGAAATAGTACCTGCTATTATGGTCAACTGACAGTGGAAAAGGAGGAAGCATCATTTTCACAGACAGATGAAGATACACTTGTATCATTACCATTGTATGACATGAAAGAAATGCTCAGCAAAACAGAACACCCTCCATTTTCTGGCTCTACATTTTACATCTATTGTTCGTGCTCCCCCAGGGCATACCTCCTCCTGTCAGTGCCAACCTCCTTCCTATCCGTTGGTGAATAGCAAGTAAACTGGGGGATGGAGTTTACTTACCAGGGAGTTCCTGTTTCAGTGAACTCCCTCTCTTTAAAGGTCCATTATGGCTTTTCCATATACGCCCAACCTACCAATCTTTTCCTCCTCTGAATTCATGACACTGATAATAACGGCTGACATTTTTTAAGCTCTCTAAGGTTTATGTGCATTATCTCATTAAGCCTCATACTAGCCCTTTTTACTAAGTGTTATTAGGTCCATTTTACAGATGAGGAAATCGGGTCTCAGAAAGATTATATGACTTGACCACATAGCTGCAGAGATGGGATGTGAATAATTCCAAGTCCAGCATTATAGTCACTCCTATATGTTGCCTCACACTTACTGTCTGTTCCACTTGTCTGACCCTTTGGTTATGCCATTTGGTAACATCTCTTGTGCTGTTATTTAACTTTTTACATGTGCATATCTTCCCTTAATAAAAATTTAAATATGGAGTGGAGAGAGGGAAAGCAAACAGGTGATTTCACAAAACTACTCATCCTAAGTGAGTTTGGAAAAGCATAATGCAGAAGCCTTCCTGGCAGTGGCAAAGGAAATATCTTTACGCTTTCTAGGTCAGAGAAAGATTACACTAATTAGCAGCCAGCAGGCAGTTTTAAACCACCAGTCCTGACCCTTCAACACAGGCCTCCTAGGCAAGCCATACATTTTGTTCCTCAAGAATTGCTGATGAAATTCTTATAACCTTGAAGATCCTCATGGATTAAATAAAGGGAATGACAATGTGGAGACAGCTTCCCTTGATGGGTTCCCAGCAGCCTAGCCTTTGACTGCCTGAGGAATGGGGATAATTATCTTGTAATGTCTTTTTGTACATAAAATTTATTTTCTTGTGTAATTGCAAGAGGGGAAGAAATGTAACAGTGGCAAGCTTTCAAAAGGCCTGGTCAGGGAACAAAGCCAATGAAAAACCACTAAAGGGCCTTCCCACAGGATTCCCCAGAGGATAGTCAATAAAGGTCCAGATTTAGCAGTCTGGTTCCTGGCTCATATGAAAGGTGGCCTCATCGCTAACATTTTGGTTTGACTCAGCCTAGTTCCACCTCTTTTAGTCTTTAAAGCAACAATAATGGCAGACAACCTGCATGTACTCACTGAATGGCCCTAATTAGGTGACTTGCTGGGGGAAAAAAGTCTGTATTGAGTTTGGGGTTTTTTTTTAATCTCATCTGGATTCATCACTGTTAACAGTTTTTTAATTGGTGCTCATGAAATATCCTCATGGCACAGGGCTAGTCATTAAACCTACCCCTTGCTCCTTGTCACAGCTTTGTGGCAAAAAGGCAGGGGTAGACTCTGTATGAGTCTAAGTGTGGGCATATGATGGTAAATATAAGGAAGGAATAATCAGCTAATGGCCGCATACACTGTTGGCACAATTTCCAGGGAAGATCTTTTCTCCCTTGAGAGTTAAACATCTACCTACTCAGAAGTGTATGCTGTTTTTCTGGTATTATTTTCACCTATATAGCAGTTAGGTAGCGCAACAGATAGAGTATGGAGCCTGGAGTCAGGTAGACACCCATCTTCCTGAGTTCAGATCTGGCCTCAGACACTTACTAGCTGTATGACCCTGGGCAAGTCACTTAACCTTGTTTGCCTTAGTTTCCTCATTTGCAGAATGAACCAGAGAAGGAAATGGGTAAACCACTCTAGTAGCTTTGCTAAGAAAACCCCAAAAGGGGTCACAAAGAGTCAGACTGAGTGAATAACAAGAACAGTTTGCTAAAAGGGCTAAGAATTAATTACGCATTTATCATTCACTACTAGAAAACCAATCTGAAGAGGCAGCTGAAGTCTAGTGAAAAGTTCATGGAACTGTTAGTCCCAAAGCCTCATTTCACCTAGTTCTATGACTTTAGGCATATGATATACCTGAGCTCCAGCTTCCTTGTAGATGTAATAGGATAATGACACCAACTTTACATGTCTCATAGGATTCATTCATGCATGTAATGAATATTTAATAACATGTACGATGTATGTAGTTCTAACTTGGGCACTGAGAAAATAATAATAGCTAATGTTTATGTAATACAGGCATTGGGAGGAAAGTGCTCTTACTATCTTCATTTTTCAGAGGGGTAAACTGAGGCAAAAGGAAGTTAAGTGACTTGCCCAGGGTCACATGGCTAGTAAGAATCTGAGACTAGATTTAAATACAAGTTCTTCTAGACTCTAGACCCAGCACCCTTTCAAGATGGTTATCCAAGAAATGCCAGACCTGGTCCCTCGTCTTTAAAGCTCAACATTAGCTGGAAGGTGCTTGGAGTATTCTGATATCATTTGAAATAGTGAATGCAAATGCAACTATTTGAGAATTCAGTGTATTAACCTCTCAGTTGGACTTTTACTAGGACAATTCTCAGGAGGATATGACCCAGTTTTCATACAGCTTCTAGATGAAAAGTTCACTTTGTCTTGTTATTTTTCTTTTCTTTTTCACAACCTCGTGTCTTTTGGGGTTCTTTCTGTCTAGGCTCTGCTAGCAGCACGTGGCACGCTGGCATTGATGACTCACCCAATGTTACGGATGATGCAGCGGATGAAATCATGGATCGCATCGTCAAATCGGCCACCCAAGTGCCCAGTCAACGAGTGGTGCCAAGAGAAAGGAAACGATCACGGGCAAATAGAAAATCATGTAAGTCCATTAAAGCTGACCTCCCCCATCCAGTCTGCAGAGAGGAATGAGAGGGACCAGGGCAGGGGCATGAGCTCCATGCTTTGGCCTGTGGTAGCGTCATGCTGTAAAGAACTCTGGGGCCATAGCTCAAGAGAAGAGATATGTCATGCATCCACCCCAGCAGGGTCAGTCTGCAACAAGAGGGCCCTGTTAGAACTCTGAGGACTTCCAGGGGTCCTAAAAATCAGTTCAGTATTGCAGAACTCAAATCCCCTCGGGATTCCCCAAGAGCTCTGCCAGAGGAAGACGCAATCCAGGGGCTACAGCCTGAAGCTATTTTCCTAAGGCTGCTTTGACTCATACTTTTAGTCAAGGAAGGCCACAGGCATCCTTAGCCAGGACAGTATGAGGTATTGAATAAACAATGGAGCTGAAATCAGAGTCCCTCACTTCCAGCCTCTGCTCTGTTGAGTATTATGCATGTGACCTTAAACAAGTCCCTTCAACTCTTTGGTTCTCAGTTTCCACATGTGTAAAAGGACGAGGGAGAGGTAGGGCTAGATGTTCCTTAAAACCCCTTCCAGCTCTCAATTCTATACACAGCACTGGAGATCAGAGGTATGGGCCAAGGATAGCTTATGCTCAGGTTGTGAAAGGTAGTGTATTCTTTAAGCCCTAGTTTCTCTCAATTCCAGATCCAGCATCTCTTTACTCCCCAGAACTGTTTAGTGTTATCACTGCACTAGGAGATATTGCTGTGTGCTCCCTCTTACAGATAATTTATAAAGATATTAATTAGTAGGGCACCATGGATAGAGCACTTGGTCTGGACACAGGAAGACTCGTCTTTCTGAGTTCAAATCTGGCATCAGACACTTACTAGCTATGTGACCCTGGGCAAGTCACTTTACCCTGTTTGCCTCAGTTTCCTCATATGTTAAATGACCTGAAGAAGGAAATGGCAAACCACTTGGCAGTATCTCTGCCAAAAAAAACCCAAATGAACATCTGGACCTTACAGAAAATGACTGGGCAACCCAACTACTAATACGATTTCAAGTAGCAGTCCATAAGGAAGACAAATCTATATACTTTTCCGTCCAGAGAAGCACTGATTTGTCCTTAGGTGGCATAATTGAGATAGTCCTGGATTCTGCAGGATCTGAGTTTGAATCCTGCCTCAGGTACTCACTTTGTGACACTAGGGAAGTCACCTCACCTCACCAGGCCTCAGTTTCCCGAAAATGGGTATAAAGACAGCACCCACTTCTCAGAATTATTGTAGGGTTCAGATGAGATATCATGTGCAAAATGCTCCAAAATCTATAAAGCACGATCCGAAATCTGCCCTTTCTTTTCCCTAGAATTCTTCATTATTTTAGACAAAACTATTTTGCTCAGTCCTTAAACCCACTATGACTCAGAATCGTATATAGCCTTTGGTATGGGGCTTCGTCAAAGGCATTAGATTGTACCACTCATTCTTCTCTATTTACTGATCCCCAAGCAATGAAGACATCATAGCCAGTTCCCTACTATCTCATCTAGGAATCACCTGTTTCTGATACAGAGTGAAGTCTAGGGAAGAGACAGAGATAAGTGACAGCTTGGCACAGAGAAAAGAACGAAGAGCCTAGATTTAACATGTGGAAGAAAAGACAAATGTTAGCCCTTGTTCAGAAAAGAGCCACAAGACCAGAATGCCTTCCTAAAACTAAGGCAGCATGAGACTGAGTCAGCTAGGTTAGTCTACCAATCCTTCAACAAAGATTTATTAAGCACCTACTGTGTGCTAGGCCTGTGGATACAAATTCAAAAGGGGAACAGTACCTACCCTCAAGGAGTTTACAATCTAAACAAGAGAATCTGTGTGTGTGTGTGTGTGTGTGTGTGTGTGTGTGTGTGTGTGTGTATGCTACATAAGTATATAGAACATGTATAAGATGAATATGGGATAGTTTTGGGAGAGAGGACTTTATTAATTTTTTCCAATAGAAGCAATATATACAACCCTTTCCATATCAAAATTGCCCATGTTGAACTATCTTTTAGTTTATCATTAGGCATGCTGAAAGTTGCAATATCCATTTCATGGCACTAAATGCTATTTGGGAAAAATAGAGCCCTAATCAATTCATTGGTATGTTGTGGCCTTCTTGGACTTACATAGTCACGAGTATTGTCTGCCGTAGAGTTCCTAGTGAGCCATCAGAAGTTTTGGTTCTTTAGATATCACTTTGAATGGGTATCATAAAAACGTACCAGTAAACATTATTTATAAGTTTTGGTTTTCTTACTTGGTCTTTTAATAAAGATATGATCCATTTTAGAAAAGCATGACCTAACTCTCTAAATTCTCTTTTGTTCTGTGCTCAAAGAGATCCTATGTTAGCGCACAGGAGTTTTCTGCACTGGGTGGGAGGTTGGACCAGATGGTCCCTTCCGGCTCTCAAGATTCCAAGATCTAGTTCCCACATGCCTGTGGTTTGCCTTTCCCTAAGATAATTCTCTGTTTTATCAGTTTTCTTCCATACTTGCACAAAAGAGCCATCTATTGTTTCATCTGACCAAGCACATTTCACTCAGCGAAACTGTTTATTTCCATAGAGCTGGTTTTAATTTGAGTGTAGTGGAAACCAAGAAAAACTCAGGACCCAGTAAAAGTTTAGGTTGACCCCGATTTCCTTTGTAATATGTGATTGATAAATTCCAGCCTTTCAAAGTCTCAACATGGTGTTTCAGCGAATCGAAAACAACTGAAAAATGAATGTAAAGTTCCATAGTTCAGGGCCTCAGGCTTCAGTTCATTGCCTTTAGTTGCTGAACAGTGGCACTGAGGTAAATGGATACTGAAGTAGACAATGAATGACACAAACAGTCTGGCTATAAACTCATTTGTCTGGAAGAGAGAATCATTTAACACTTTAACAAGAAGTATTCACACCATTTCCAAGAAACTGAACAGTATCCTTCCAGTAACCCAGGAATTTATGATATGAAAATAATTTGAGGGCTGCTAAGATAATTAAGTGTCTGCTTTTGGATTTGAAGCTTATGGCTCTACCTACACAGTGCCAGACATCCTGTTGAAAAGTCAAAAACTTGTTCAATTTAGAGACATAGAAGGGCATCCAAATCACTGTAGTAAATCCTCTTTTTTCCAACTGTTGTTGATTTTTTTTCATCCAGTCCAGTTAGTTTCTTATTGATCTTACTTGGTTACATTTGCTCCTGGCCAAACTCCAATCTCTGCTCTCTGATGGGCTTGTTACATAACCAGCAGGCCCTTACGACCAATGTCAGTCACATCACATAGCAGGGCCTCAATTTCCATATCTGTTAAATGGGTTAGGTGACCTCCAGGATTGCTGTTTGAGAATGTCTGACATCTCAATTCAGAGGATCATAGATCTGAAGTTGAAAGAGGACGTCAGAGGCCCTTGAGTCTGACTCTGATTTTACTAATGAAAGTGAGGTTGAAGTGGATGAAGTGATTTGTCCAAGGTCCCGTAGGCAGTAAGTGGCAGAGGGAGGATTTGAACCTGAAACCCCTGTCTTGAGAGCCAGTGCTTTTTCTACTATACAACGATGCCTTCTGTCACTCCATTAATCACTGTTCTTTATTGAATTTCCTTTATAAAAGCCTGGAGGCCATATGGCCTCTCTTTTACATTTATTTCACATAAGCAAAATATATTTGAGCCAGCATGCCTTTGACTTTCTTCTTTCATATAGTATGGAGGAATGCAACAGTGACATCTGAAGAGTAGAATTTCCTAAAAAGAGAGAATGATGGAGTCTGAGAAATCCTTTAGAGAAAGCAGAAGGTCCTCGCTGGGCAATATCTTTCTTTCACTTTCCTGACCCTCTGGGCCTACCAGTCTCCCAACACATTTCAGTTACCACCAACCTTTTTTTCCAGTAGTATTTGATGCTATCCAGGAATCTGCCCACAAATCCCATTAAGAAAACTCTTAATGTTACTCGCCTGAGTTTATCTTCAGCAGTTTCCACTTACTTCTTTCTCCAAAACAATGTATTTTATTCCTTTGTAGGTCAAGTTACCCAAAGCAGTAAATCCATCCATACTTGTTACCTTATAGACAAAGGGGAAAAAAAAGGTTGTGCTTCTTGTGTAGACTTTTACTTTTTCATTTTCAGCAGTAGCAAGAGAATTTTCTGAGCACAGAATAGCTTGCATTCAGTTGTGCTAGGGCCTGAACAAGCTGTGATACTGTACTCCAGTTCCCTTTCTCAAATGTATGTTAAAAGCCAATCAGACAATTGAAGTCATACAGTATTGACCCATAACACCTGCATGAGCATACCATTGATGGGATAAAATAATTGGCCAGGACATGGGTCTGTGTGTCAAAAATAGCGTTGAAATTAAATGGATTGTACAAGTATGAGGACTGGGATTAAGTGTAAGCATGGAGGAATATTGGAGCAGTAAAGCCATCAGCTTCCTAGGGAGATTATGTGGATAAAATACCTAGAAAATGTTGCTGTTCAGTCATGTCCTACTCTGTGACCCCATTTTGGGTTTTCTTGGTAATGATACTGGAGAGGTTTTGGTTCTGATTGCCATTTAAACCTGCCCAAGTGAATCAAGTCTGACCCATATACCCCTATTTTTGGTAAGACTTAGGAAATTATACTATTAAAGGAGACCATGTTGTAGTCAGATATTTTTTTCCATTTATTTAAATAAACAGAACATTGCCGTCACAATGATGCTTAAATGCCATGTGAACCCAAGTGCCAAATATTTTCTCAATGTGTGCCCAGAGTGTAGCGAGCGTTCAAAAATGCCCTTAGATCTGTGAAGTTTACTTCTCTACTTATTTGACCAGGCATTTTCCATTAAATGAACTAAGATTACCATTCATGGACATCTGTATTCTACCTTCTAGTGAGATAGCTAAATTTAATTAAATTTAAGATGCCTTACGGTACAGTAAGTTATGCCCTCCTGACCTTCTTAAGGCAGTATTTTGTGTCTTAGTTATGAGATCTCCGCAGGCCTTTCTCGTTAAGAACAAGGAGGTATTTTTATCTTATTCTAACCTATTAAAGTCTATTTCTTCAACAAATGCTTTAAGGATTGCTTAAAGAACATAAAAGGTCATTAGAAAGTTTTCCTTTTATTGCTATGCATAGAATGCATTCCTTTACTCAATTAAATGTAATCTGCCTTGAGACAAGACCTTTAAGAGCCAAAATATTATGTCTAGTCAAGTTAGACATACATCTAGAGTTTAACGGCAAAGAAAGAAGAGATTGTTATAGCTTCTAGGAGTCTAAAGCACAGAAGGAAAATGCCTGAGTCTCAGGGCCATCATGTATCGTGAGGGGTCAGGTGAGCATGGTCCTCCCCCATAGGCTATGACTGATGATATCTGCTAAAGGAGTTTCTTATGGAGGCTGATAGGTGGCGCAATGCATAGAGCACTGGACTTGGAATTAGGAAAACTCATCTTCCACATCTGGCCTCAGACCCTTGGCAAGTCACTGTTTGCCTCAGTTTCCTCATTTGTAAGATGAGCTAGAGAAGAAAATGGCAAACCACTCCATTATCTTTACCAAGAAAACCCCAAATGGGGTCAAGAAGAGTTGCACAGGACTGAACAACAAAAACAAGGATCCATACTGTTTCAGAAAATTCATTATCAGATAACTTCAAAAGGGACAAATACAGAAAGCTACTATTAGTCATAAACACTATAGTTGGAAATAACTTATCAGTTCCTTTTCTTTTTGAGTGATTGCCACACAACACAAGTCATAAGCATGGTTAAGCTAAGACATGAACATTCTTAAAACATCTAAGCTTAAAGAATAGAGGGAGGGACACAGGGATCTAAAGGAAAACTACCACTCTTCCAGGGCCCTTAAACAAAAGCCTAAGCATGATGAATTCTCTTTTCCTGATAGTTTTGGGTATTTGTAGCCCACTGAGCCCATCTGAAAAAACACATTGTTACCAAGGGATGTTATTTACATCTATACCTTTGAACAATTAATACACAGTAATCTTCCAATTTGTAGCCAGATGCTTCTAAGCATAGTGTATATAAACTACAGGTTGTATTAGTAACATTTACTATAGTCTTTCAAAACTGGATTAATTACACAATCTACATTTATGTTACAAGAACTACATAAGAGTTTCCCCTCCTGGACTTTTGGAAGGAGTGATTTAAATGCCCTAAGGACCGTTTTCTGGCTCAAAGCCTCCCTGATGTCTGAACAAGTTATTTCCTTGATGCTCTTACATTTATTCTGTGTGCTCACACAGCACTGATGGGAAACTGGGTGTAAGTGTTGTCTAACATGTACCTGAGGATGCTCTCTACAACTCACTCATACTGGTTAGTCAAGTTCCCAAAGGAAGGATGATCATTTCTGGTCCCCCCACACCCCCAGGTTACAGGGATAATCCTGAAGGTCTGGTTGTTTTTTCTAATATTGTAACTCACTGAGTTACACAGCTAGTGTGCTCTCCATTAATTATCCAGTTGATATCAGTTAGCCAGCAAGAGTTGAATAGCTTTTAGTTAGGAATATTTACAAAATATCCCCCTTAAAAAGCTACAATATACTCTCACATGAGTACATGCAGAGACTGTTACAAAGTTTCGAGAACACATGATCAAACATAACTCCCAGTTCCTTCCTTTTAGAAGTTCTTTTATCCTTTTTTGGGTCTCCATAAAGTTCTTACAGGTACAGCTTTCTCTTGGGTTCCAAGGGTTGGGGTGGAGAATCCTAGAGCTGAAGAGGTGACTATCTCCAAAGCTGCCTTTTCCTCAGTGTGCCTCATTTGTCCTAGATGTATTATTTGGCATGGTCACATGAGGGGGGTGGGGCAGGCGAAGAGAAAGTATGCTGCTTTCTCTGTGCTTACTGCCACCCCACTTCCCACCTTGTTTTTCGCAGGTGGAGGCAAAAGAGATTTCCTTTCTCAAAGAGCTCCCAAAACTTGATTCTGGAAGTAGTTGCTGGAATCTTTTGAATAGAATATTCTTCTCTAGTATACATACGTCCAGAAATGGATCTCATTCTTTCAACCAATCCCAGTACATTTCAACATCAGATTTCTGTTAATGACTGAAGCACTTCATTCCTTCCCAACTTGATTAATTAGGTTGTCCTTACTTAGTGTATGCTTTTGATTGGTAGATTAAATAAAAATATTTAGAAATTGTTCCCATCTAGTTTATACCTTTGGTTGGTTCTTTGATTCTAAACTCAATCTAAGAGGCATTTTCACCTGATAAATGTACCAGCAGGTAGTGTATCTTGTTAGTTAATTAACTGAGGCAACTAAGTGACACAGTAGATGAAGAGCTAGGCCTGGAGTTAGGTAGACCTAAGTTCAAATATGACCTCATACACTCCCTATCTGTGTTACCCTGGTTTGCCTAGGTTTCCTCGACTGTAAAATGGGAATAACAACACCTACCTCATAGGACTGTTGTGAGGATCAAATGAAGTTTTTTAAGAAGCACTTAGCACAGTGCCTGGCACAAAGTAGGTATTATATAAAAGCTTATTCCCTTGTCTTAATTGGGGTTGGACATCTTACGAGACAGATGTCCTATCTTCAGGGATATCACTCTAGGCTGAATGTCTTCTTCATGGAGTGGATAGAAGAAAAGATAACAGAAGAAAATAGGTTAAGTCGATACTCCCTTGTTTTCCATCCCGTCTCTGCCCTATTCTGAGTCTGGAAGTTGTTGCCTGTTACAGTTGATTTAAAAAAAGAGAATCTATAGCTGTGAACAGCTAAGAGGAGTAACTGTCTTTGTAGTGGCAGAATTTCAATGTCAATTACAAAACACCATAGTGCATCTGTAATGTTTTTCTACCATGGGCCATATAGACAGACACCCATATCCATTTCTAATCCTGCTGGTCGAAGGCATTTCTGTAGGAGCCAAGTATGGGGTGGCAGGCAGGGGGAAGGAGCAAGATGAGTTTCTGAAAAGGTTAAAAGATTATTCACACCCATGGGCATTATAATCTGTCTTTGTAGTCTGCTTAGAAAGCAATATAGTCTACCAACTAACCTGGGATTGTACTTTTAATCACCTGGTTTTTTGTTGTTGTCTTCCCATGCCTGATGTTTCCATGGCACTGTAGTAAGAAGAACTCTGAAGAGTGGATTAACCCCAGAAGAAGCCAGAGCACTAGGCCTCGTCAGCACTTCTGAAATGCAGCTGTGACATCGGCAGAGGTGATAACAAGAACTCTCTCCTCCCTAAGATCAAGATAAACTCTTCCACATGGCACCTCCCCGGGTCTGTGGGTGCACAACCTAGTGGCCCATGTGGTTTAATTGTTACAAAATGTATAGCTGGGATAAAAGGGGGTATCCCCATGCCCCACAAAAATCAATCAGACAGTTATGAAAAGGAGTGTCTGTATTTCTAGGCAACTTCACACGGCTTGTTCTCTCAGTATAGATGAGCATGGGTACCACACATCTCCTTTGCCTCACCTCTTTACCATGTCAGCTCTGTTCGTGTTGGTTTTCTATGTGATTTGATTCAATAGCTCTGATATGTGACATCTTTTCAGTGTAGGCAGCAGGCCTCCCAGATATAAATGTCTTCTGTTATCACTCCCATGATGTGTTGTGTAAGACATGGTCTATCCAACACCAATGTATCTGGATCAGAAATGAAAAGCTGCACACCAGAGAAAGCCCAGATGTCTGCTTCGGGAATTCTAGATGTTGTAAATGTTTATGCAAATTCAGAAATGCACGCCACATTTCAAATATTAAATAAATAGAGTTCAGTGATATTATTGGTTTCCTTCACCTGGATAAAGTCCTTAATATTCGTCTAGCCTGTAATCCTTCTTTGGAGTCTTGTGTCTCAGAACAAAGACCATTGCAATGAACAGGGAATCTTCAGAGGCCTTTTAGGTTTGCTTTGGGGTAGTCCATGGCGGGGGAGAATAAAGATAAACAAATGAAGGAAGTAACCCTGAGATGAGTTATTAATACTCCTGATTTCATAAAGCAGGAAGAATTTTCAGGTTCTTATCATGATTAACATTAGCATCGAGGGTATCTTCTATGCCACCTTGCTGGACACCATAGTGATTAAAGTGATCTGTCACACCCCACTGAGCTCCCTCCAGCCCATAGCTTTATCATAATGGTTGAACTTGTATGAAATAAAGTGCTTTGACATACCCCCATAAAGGACTTCTTCCCCTCCTTCCCACAACTCTGACTGTCTGAAACTGAAACTTTACTCAGGGTCCCCCCAATTTCATTCTTTCAAAAAAAAAATACCAACAAAAAAATTTTTTTAAATGTTAAGCAGTGTACAGGACCACTAGATTAAATACTGCTGTCATTTGGGGGCACTCAGTGAGTGTGCAACCAAAAAAAAAAGCCTTCAGATTAATGTCACTTAACTCAGTTACCCCAGAGAGCTATCCATGTGGAAGCTGTACAAAGGTCCTTTTGACAAAGAATTTGTCATAGTTTTTAGTCAGTTTTAACCACTAGCTAGCCTATCAGGAACCAGACCAAGGCAGGGTGGTGGTAGAAATGGCAGGGGCCTGGAGTAGGGGAGGGGAATCACCCTCTTGAGGATTTCTTAAGGGCTCAATCCTTTTCTATTATTTGGGACCAATGGTAGAGCCAATAGATCAGTTGTGTCTAACATTGAATATTTGGGATGTCTTAACGATCATTAAATTACAGATCCATCATTGTTTCACTTTTCAAATAGATTTGACCTGTTTATAGGCCGGCTTTAAGGATATTGAGAATGCATTTAGAAGGCATAATCCTTCCCCTGCAAACTAAAGCTAATGTTCTACTCATAAGCATCAGTGAATGTATCTTTCCTGTGTCTGCATTCCACTTTGTTGGGAGATAGGTGGAATTTTTTTAAAGCAACCATTTGTCAAATAGTTTATGAAATATATGCCCCAGGATGACCTAAATACTGTAAAAGTCATGGAATAGGCCTGAGTACTATAAAAAACCAAGTTTTATTTAATTATGTTCCTTATTTAAGAAGAAAAAAAACCAGGGTATTACTATTTATTAACATCAAGGTTCTAAAGCAAATGTGTTGCATGTTGCTTTGCTTATGGTTTGATAATTTGCTATAACCCCTAGCCATAAGCTGCATGATGGGCCTGCTTGGTAGAGAGAGTAGAGCTCTGTGGCCGTGTAAAGAAGGTGGATCAGGGGTTAGGTTGCTTGGTTAGCTTTAGCTTTTGAACCTCCAAATGCCACATTCATGACTGAAAACAGAATCATTCTCATGACAGCATAGCTTACATTCAGAAGGAAATGTCTGAATACTTCAATATTCCTCTTCAGAGTTAATAATTTATTTAAAGGATTTTTTTAAGAATAAAAGAAAAACATAAAGAAACCAGACAAATTAATTTCTACATGAAAACTAGGGAAGAGGCATTGTGCCGTTAGGATGGCAGTATGGTGGTATGGTAGAAAGCACCTGGGATTTAGTGAAAGGGTATCAGTTCAGATCCCAGCTGGGATATTTTCCACCTGTGTGTTCTTGGCAAAATTATTTAAGCCCTCCAAAGTCCTTTTCTGTTTTAAATTTTAGAACATCCAAGACCACCTAGTCTAACCCAACTTTTTTCAGAGAAGAGAAATGAAACATAGAGAAATGAAATAACACCCAAGACCCTACAACCAGTGAGAAGGAGGAGGATTCAAAGCCAAACCCTTCCAACTAAATTCAGGATTCTTTGCAGGGGCTACACTGTCTCTCCAACTCCAGGCCCTATGACAAGGTTAGATGGCTGACTGAGACTGACAATTGGCACTCCCTGAGGGGTTTGGGAATAAGACAACAGACCATTTGTGTTTGATTTTTGTTTGCAATAGTAGAAAAAAAATGTCAAAAAGCCATGATTGTGTGAATCTGCACAAATCTAAATCCTAACATATAATTCAGATGAACATAGTGCTTTAAAGTTTATGAAAGGCTTTCCTCCCCAGTATAATTTTGAAAACAAGGATGTGTTTTTTTAATATAAATTTATTTATTTAACTTTTTACATTCATTTTCACAAAATTTTGGGTTCCAAATTTTCTCCCCATTTGTCCCCACCCCATACCCCAATACACTGAGTATTCTAATTTCTCCTATCACCAATCTGCCCTCTCTTCTATCATCCCTCCCTTCCCTTGTCCCCATCTTCTCTTTTGTCCTGTAGGGCCAGATAACTTTCTATTCCCCATTACCTGTATTTCTTATTTCCTAGTAGCAAGAACAGTGCTCGACAGTTATTCCTAAAACATTGAGTTCCAACTTCTCCCCATTCCTCCCTCCCCACCCATTCCCTTTGGGAAGGCAGGCAATTCAATATAGGCCATATCTGTGTAGTTTTGCAAATGACTTCCATAATGGTCATGTTGTGTAAGACTAACTATATTTCCCTCCATCCTATCCTGCCCCCCATTGCTTCTATTCTCTCTTTTGATCCTGTCCCTCCCCAAGAGTGTTGACTTCAAATTGCTCCCTCCTCCTATTGCCCTCCCTTCCAT
>CM053769.1:604027819-604050154 GCA_028658325.1 Potorous gilbertii | reverse complement strand
GGTTTTGTTTTGTGATTTCTTGGTTTCTCAGAAAGTCATTAGCCTCCATCTGTTCCATTCTAATTTTGAGAGAACTATTTTCTTCAGTGAGCTTTTGCACCTCTTTTTCCACTTGGCTAATTCTGCTTTTGAAAGCATTCTTCTCCTCATTGGCTTTTTGAATCTCTTTTGCCAATTGAGTTTGCCAGTTGAGCTATTTTTCAAGGTGTTATTTTCTTCAGCATTTTTTTGGGCCTCCTTTATTAAGGTATTGACCCGTTTTTCATGCTCTTCTTGCATCTCTCTCATTTTTCTTCCCAGTTTTTCCTCCACCTGTCTAACTTGATTTTCAAAATCCTTTTTGAGCTCTTCCATGGCCTGAGACCATTGAATATCTGTTTCGGGTGTTTGGGATACAGAGGCCTTGACTCTTATGTCTTTACCTGATGGTAAGCATTTTTCTTCCTCATCAGAAAGGAAGGGAGCTAATATCTGTTCACCAAAAAAGTAACCTTCTATGGTCTTATTATTTTTCCCTTTCCTGGGCATTTTCCCAGCCAGTTATTTGACTTCTGAGTTTCCTCACCACACCCACCCCACCTCCAGATCTGCCCAGCTAGTGCTTGGGGGCTGAGCTTCAAATGCTGCTTCCCAACCTCAGGGCTTTCAGCGGGGCGGGGGGGGGGGTGCTGTTCAGTAGGATTAAGTTCAGGTTCTCAGGTGGGGTTAGGGCCGCTGCCCAGGCTCAGTTCCCTCAGGGGGTTTATGTAGAGACCTTCAGTTATGGATCCGAGCTCTGGCCTGCTTTGGGAGCCCCTGTCCACTGCTTTGCCCCCGCTGCCGCCTTCCGAGGGGGCCTGAGTTATGGAGATTCCCAGCTCCCCTCTCGACCAGCTCTCTCACTGACCTGTGCGCCTGTGGGTTGAGGGAAACCTATGTGGCCGCTGGAGATTCCATCCCTGAAGCCTGCTTGGATCTGCTCCTCTTGGTGCCACACCGGGCTCTGCTCCGGGTCTGGTGCGTGATGGACCTTTGGTGTTGGTTTTTCAGGGATCTCTGGAACCCAAATCTCCTCCACTCCATTGTTGTGCAGCTTCTGCTGCTCGAGAATTTGTTGGGAGTTCCTTTTTACAGGTAATTTATGGGCTGTGGGTTCGGAGCTAGCATGTGTGAATCTTTCTACTCTGCCATCTTGGCTCCTCCCCCCAAGGATGTGTTTTTACCTGTTTCCAGTGTCTCCTACTCACCTGGCCTTACTCAAGTATCATTGGATACAGGAGCTCCATGGGAAACAGCAGTCTTATTGGTTAGTCACACAAGCTCACAACTTAGCCTTTTTGGTGGGTGAGGGAAAGGATAATTTAACCCTTTCAGTATCTTCTTTCCATGTACAAAAATATTGGCTCAGAGGAGAAAGGAAGGGGTTTAAAAAAGAGATATAGTATGTGATAGTAAAAACATAGAATTTATAAAAAATACCAAAGACCCATCCTAACCTACTGTTAATTATTCTCAGTGCAAACATGAGCCCATTTATTTAACCTTACCTTGGATCTAAAAAGGTTCATTGGTAGAGAATCCTGTAGGAAAACAAAGCTCCCCAAATTAAGAAATCTTTGATTTAAAGTGTATATAACAATCATAGTTAAGGAGACTGAATGCTCTGAACCTCCTCCTCCTCCTCTCCCACCTGAAATATTGACTCACACTTGCTCTCTAGTAGTGCTCTCTGATATACAAAGCACTTCGCTGTCTATTATCACAATCCTCCTTAAAACAACACAGTGAGGTAGGTCCTGCCTCTGAGACCCACAGGCATGTTACCTTGGGTATGCTGACTCAAACTCTCAGTGCCCTGGATAATTAAGACCCTAAGTTATACAGAGGGTGCCAACCTGCATTGGTAGAGGGACTTTCCTCACCTGGGCATTTTTTATACCAATGAAATCACAAGTCTAATCTCTGTCTTCAAGATGAATGGATTTAGAATGAGAATATTCTTTCCCTTTTGCCTTTTCTCCTCTGTCATCAGGATCATCATTAATACTGGATCTTTCTCTTTGGGTATTGCTTTGGTGGGCAGAGCTGGGTTAGCCCCTAAGAAACTCTCTAATAGTGCTTGGAAAGGATTAAGTATAGAAAATGAATTGCACCTTGAATTTTCCACATGTGAAAAATTCCTTCTATTCCCCACATTCAAATATAGAGCACCCAAGATACCTTTTTCTCACCTCTTCTTGGTATATGATTAAAATAAAAAGAACTGTTTTAAATAGGCAACAAAATAGGAAGTTAGAAGGCAACTCTCTGCTAAGCAAGACAAGATCTGAGTTTTATTTGTTTATCACCTTTGCGGGGTTTAAGAAGTTTTTGCTTCATTATTAATTGACCCAGTTTTTTCTCCTCCTCTTTATATGGTATGAAGCGTAAAGAATGCTGAAGAAATGCCCAGGAAATCCAGGTTATTAGTAGCTGTGCCTTACCCCTAAATATGCTAAACCCTAATGCCCACTGGGGTCTGTGCCACCAACTATACTCGTTTTCCTTCTCTTTAAAATAGTAAACTGGACTGGATCATTGTAAGTCTCAGGATCTTATAAATCCATGCAGGGTATTGAGATGCACAGCTATCATCAGATTTGTTCGTGTTCAATCATTTCAGTTATGTCCAATTCTTTGTGGCCCATTTGGGGTTTTCTTGGCAAAGATACTGGAGTGGTTTGCCATTTCCTTTTCCAGATCATTTTACAAATGATGAAACTGAAGTAAAGAGGGTTAAGCATCAAACAGCTAGTGTCTGAGGCCAGATTAGAACTCAGGGAAATGAGTCTTCCTAACTCCAGACCCAACGCTCTATCTAGGTCATGAGATACCCACAAACTAATAAATGCTAGAATTGAAATCTAAGTTTTTTCCCAACAGGTCACCCTCTGGCTCTTTCTACAGTACAACAGAGACCTGGATGGACATCACTATCAAATGCAATAAGGATATCAGTCTAAGAATAAAACAGGGAATTGATTGCTTTGTTTTAATCACCCAGTTGGGGGGAAGGGAAACCACTTGCTTGGCATCACTAAACAAAAATAACAACAAGGTGACATCATTTTCCAAGTTTTAAATAATTGTTTTCATGTTCCCAACTCAATTTAGCTAGTTGGTTAAACCTCTCTTTCAACAGGTACCAGCCAATGGAGTTGTATGATTACATAATGACAGCCCAGAGGCTGTCTAATGCAATTCCCTTGTTTTACTGACTAGGAAACTGAGGAGTGATGGAACTGGCACATGAACCCAGACGCCTGACTCCAAACCCACACAGTTTCTGCTTTTCCAAGTTCTCTGGATCCCCTTGATTTCTGATGCTTTAACGGATCTGATCTCATTGTATAGATTTGTTTTAGGTCCCTTAGCGTCCTGTTACACACACTTTGTTGTGGTGACCCCTTTAGGGCTGCATTTGGTTGCATAAGGTAGCTTTTGTGTCTTTCATTGGGTCCTCCTGGTACATCCCACTCTTTAAATATTGTTTTTGAATAAACCTTTAGGTTATCCCTTAACAAAAGGCATTGTGGGCACTTGTCAGAACTAACATACATATTTTACCATTGAGGATGATGGAGGAGTTGTATCTGGGAATATTTCAAGGGCTCATTTAAATGGTATTCATTTTAAAGATCAATTTTCTCAGATTGCCTAGAACCTTTTACAAAGTCACCCTCATCCCTTAATCATTCCCAGTAAAGAATCTTTAAGTCAATCAGCAGAAAGGATCCTCAACAAGGTGATCAGATTTACATTTCTAAGTCAAAAAGACCCTCTGGGGACCTCTCCAGGCTCTGCCCACCTTCCCACACAAGCATAGAGAGAGTCATCAATATTCTGCTGGAAGCTCTTGATTAACACTAATATCAAGAGCCTCTGACTGGGATCACATGGTGATCAGTCATAGGTTTCAGCTGATGCACATATGGAGCAGGGCCTGAAATCCCACTGAAACCAGGAGCAGCTTATGTGAGTCTGTAGGTAAAACTATAATCATACATTTACTCAGCATCAGAGCCTGCAGTCAACTGGACACATCTACAAAGATAAGGTTTGGGTGTTCTCCCTTTGCAAAGGACTTCAAATGAAATTATCTCCTTTGAGCTAGCTTACAATAACCCTGTGAGGTGTGTGCTAAAAGTAGTATCTGTTTTTCAGATAAGGAAACTGAGGTCCAAGGAGGCTGTTCCTTAAAAGTGGTCATACAGTTAGTATCAGAGGTAGGGTTAAACTCAAATCTAGTACTCTATCTGCTTTGTCCTGCATCTTTTCAGCATCTACACAGTCCAAGGGAACCAACAAGAATGTTCCCTATCTTCATGAAGATATAGTGATCCTCCTGATAAGGAGATTCTGATCTGGGTAGCATCAATCAGGTGGACAAAGGAATTGGAGCCAAGTAACTGGCACTGCTTTCATGAGTACTAGGAACATAATAGGCAGCTTTTCTTAAAAGAAGAAACATGGCAGGCAGCTGAGTGGTACAGTGGAGAGTGAGCCAAGTCAATTAGACCCAAGTTCAAATTCAGCCTCAGATGCTTACTAGCCATGGGACCTTGGGCAAGTCACTTAATCTCAATTTCCTCAACTGTAAAATGGTACTAATAATCATACCTATCTCCCAGGGTTGTTATGGGGAGCAAATGAGATATCTATAAAGTGCCTTAGCACTGCGAATAGGACATAGTAACACTATATTTTGTTGTTTAGTCTTTCTCAATTGTTTCTGACTCTTTGTGACCCCATTCAAGGTTTTCTTCGCAGAGATACTGGGGTGGTTTGCTATACCTTTCTCCAGCTTATTTTACAGATGAGGAAACTGAGGCAAACAAGTTTAAGTGACTTGCCCAGGGTCACATAGCTAGTAAGTGTCTGAGGCCAGATTTGACCTCCAGGTCCTGTGTACTATGACACCACCTAGCTGTCCTAGATGCTATAATATACTAGAAAGTATTACTATAAAAAAATGGTTTAACAGCTATCTAAAGCAAACTTTTCAGATCCTGTTGATACTCCACTGTGAGCTCTCCCTCCCATATGCTTTGGAAATGCTTGGTAAGCAGCAGGTGTATATAGCTATGTAGCAATAGTGTCATGTAGGTACAGGCTAAAATTTAAACAGATTGGATAATTGGAATAAAACCTGCCATTCTAAAATAATATACTGGAATGGATTTGATAAATGTATACATGTCTGAAGAATCCAACCAAGAAACATGTTCCACTCCTGAAAGAGCTCAGTTCACAATATTCCTGTTGAAATGATACTCCTACATCTCGAGGGAGGGAAGAAAGGAATATTATTGCACTGTAACCAAAGCAGAAATGGAAGTCATTTTGAAGGATCCTGTGGTAGCAAAATTGGCATCACCACCAGGCCCATCGGTCCACTTCAGTGGAGGGCCTCCATAGGTCACCATCAGAAATAGCAGTTTGATCTAGGCCTAAACTGGCAATTCTGCCTTTGAAGGAATGGAACCAGCTGCAGCTTAATTATATAGCTAAAGAGGTATCCAAGGGACAGGCACAGAGCCTGGAGAGCCGTTGAGCTACCACTTAAAAAACAAAGTACAAAAATCAGCCACAAGGCAAAATGGTCCAATTAAAATGAAGTCTCTTAAGTGCTAGCCTGCATCCCCCACGTCACCATAACCTAAGCTATGGCTGTAGCTTTTCAGTTTGATTCATTCCATTAGCAGTTTATTGGATGAGACAGCTTTGTAGTCATGGGAGAACATAGGTCTCAGAGTCAGATGATTTGGGTTCTAGTTCTGGATCTTCCACTAATTGTCCTTTAATTTGTCATTTCTCCTTTATGGAATTCCATGTGTTCATGTGTAAAATGAAAAGCTTGATTTAGATGATTTCTTAAGTCCATTATATACATACATACACACATATATATAAATACATATATACATATGTGTGTATACACACACACACACACACACACACACACACACACACATGCAATTTTTCCCTTTGGAAAGATTCATTGCCTTTCTGCAAGACCTGTGATTGGTTCATTCACTGGGGCTACAACTAGATTGTCCAAGGAAAGGATTCTGATTTTTAGTTGGGGAACATGGTAGTTTTTAACATTTCTAGTTTTCATGAACTATGAAATCAGAGAAACCACCTCCTTTCTCGACTACCTTTGGACTGGGCAGCCAAGAGTCCACCATTAAAATGGAAAGTCATATCAAGACAATAAGTCCCCAGAAATAGTACAAGCAAGGATAACTGGCCAACATAGCCCCAGAGCTAACCAACACAGCTAAAGGAAAAGGTGGGCAGGTGTCAATAACCACAAGATACAGAAATTATAGGGAGGAAATCCCCAATTATCTGAATGGGGTAGGCAAAGTGAGATTTGTCTTGGATTTTGTTATGGTTGCTGTTAGTGATGTTTACTGGAATCATGTAGGCACCTTATAAAGACAAAGGTTTTTAAAATTAACGTTTGACATCCAGAAATGCTTCTCTTGTGGGCAGTTAAAGTTAAAAGGAAACTGAGGAATATGAGAACAGCTGTGAGAAAGGGAAGGAGGATGGATGGATAGATGGTCAAAGCACTGAGTACACTCTTTGCAGTAATTTTTTTGAAGTAATTTTGATGGACTTTGTGGCACTAGGAGTGGTTATCACCACCACCTGCCCCACAGCTCCACTTCAGGAGAGGGATTCCAGTGAAGAAGACATGAGCAGAAAAGTCAGCTCAACAAGAAGCACTCGGAAAATAGTGACTCCATGATGCAGCTCAAGAAACAAATATTCTGGACACTAGGGAGAAAAAACCGAATGCAACTATCTCTGTCAAATGAGAAGTGCTCCCATAAGTAACATAGACATTTAAGCTGCTGCCTCCATACTAGAAAGATGATCATCTGTGCTGGCATGTTTCCATGAAATGTACATTTGGAGCTAACTTTCTGGAATAACTGTGCTCTTGGGAGGGAAAAAAAGGCTGTAAAAGCAGCCTTCTATAATTCAAATCATATTTTCCCTTTGACTTCCATTGTAATATTGGAAGTGTGCTTCTGTTTTTGAAAAGTTGGCGTAAGGATATGGTTTTTTTTAAAATAAAGAAGACTACAGTAATACTCTTGAACCAATATTTTTCTTCTTTTTTAAAATAATATTTTATTTTTCTCACTTGTATGTAAAAACAACTTTTATCATTCATTTTTGAAAATTTTGAGTCCCAAATTCTCCTTTTCCTATTTCCTTCACCTCTCCTCACCCTGAGATGGTAACAATTTTATATAGGTTATACATGTGCAATCATGCAAAACATATTTCCATATCAGTCATGTTGTAAAGGAAAACACAGACCAAAAAAAAAAAAGAGAAAAATAAAGTAAAAAATAGTATGCTTCGAACTGCATTCAGACTCCATTGGTTCTTTCTCTGGAGATGGATAACATTTTTCATCATGAATTTTTTGAGATTGTCTTGGATTTGTATGGCTACGAATAGCTAAGTGATTCAGACTTCTTCACTGTACAATATTGCTGTTACTGTGTACCATTGGTAGTAAGGTCCAGTGAAGGGGAATGCTGGATTTGGTCACAGAAGCTTGAGGTTCCAATTCTGCCTCTGACACGGTGCTGGTGTAACTTTGAGCAAGTCACATAGGCTTTCTGGGACTTGGTTTTCTCATCTGTAAAATGAGGGAGTCTGACTCCAAATCTACGATGCAAAGAAAATGATTTAGAACATCACACAGTACAAATGCTGTACCAGGAACTGTGTAGCCTTTAGGTGAAAACTCAGTGAGAAAAAGAAGTGCCTTGTTGACTTCCTGACCTCCTCTCGAGGTAGTCTATAAGGTGAGCCCTCAGTCTAGTCACTCTCAGACTGAAGATCCTAAGCTACAGATCCCCACAGCTTTCGGTTGAGTATGTGTTCCGCAGGGCTTTATTGTGTGCTTTGCTTTCTGTTGTCTTCTACCCTATCTCCATCATCCAAGGATTTTCCATTTTTCTGCCTTGCTTGGCACGTTTTACATTTGAAGGGGTGTTTACACTTTTGCTCTTTTTCTTCTTTGTGAATTCTTTATGTTGTAAAAAAATGAAATAAAATAGAAATCTTTTTTTTATCATCAGCACAGAGGAGTATAGGGGCCTGCTTAAAAGAATTGTTTCTTGAATTTCTTATTTCTGTAAGTTTGGATTGACACAAAGTGAGTTCCCCTTAAACGAGGGACACCTATGAGGGAGGGCTGTGTGTAAATAAAGCTCTGTTATGATAGATGGGAAGAAAAGAAGAAAATCACTATCTCCTCATTTGGAATGTGTCTTCACCTCTGGAGTCCCAAGAGGTGCTCAAAGGCTCCATGTAGCTGACGGGCCACATGTAGAGACCAGAAGTCTAGAAGCCTCATGGGAAGAGGTCGTCCGCGGCGTAAGGACTTTTTCCTTTTGGGGGAGGGCCTTCAGGCAGACTCAGTGTCTGGGTTGTTTGTTTTTTGTTCTGTAAGCTGAAGGTTGTAAAAAATAAAATTAACAGTTGTAAAGCAGAAAAAGATGCTTTAAGAAAAGGTAAAAAGAGAAAAGCTGTACAGTTGTGTAAATGTCACTACTCATTGTGTAAAATAGACTTCTTGGCAGTGTTATTCTGTGAACTATAATTTAAAACGAGCCTTGCATGTTAAAAGATAATACCCTGTGTGCCTCCGGTCACTGTGGATCCTATCATGGTCTTTGTTACTGCTGTTGTTTACTCATTTTAGGTAAAAGGTTTTTGATTGTTTTTAATGTGACGTGGTCTATAAAGTTGCTTTGTCTGTTCTTGTTCTGACACGTGACTCTATAAAGAACTTGAAACAGTATTTGAGAATTTGTTAGCCCACCAGCAAGTCCATAATCGTCTCCTGAGCCATTTGGACACACCGACCCCATGTGGAGATGAACCAAGAGGCATTTTCAATGTTCTGAAGTCCGTGTTCTTTTTCTTCCAATATGCCCCACCTAGGAAATTGCAGTCTTGCTTTTCTTGACAATATAGAGTCCAACTGGGAAATCTGAATTGAGACTCACGTCCCAAACTTTTTGATATATGCAACACAATGCTGATCTCTTCAGCAGTATCTAAACTCATCTTGCAATGAAGCTTTATAAAACACCATCTATGTTCTTGTTTACTTCACAGTTGAAGAATGATGCACAGTTCTTTGAAAGGTAGTGTTGGAGTCAGGAGGCCTAGATCCATGCCCAGTTTCAGGGACTTCCTATTGTGTGACTTTGTCAGAAACTTAAACCTCCAAGCTTCACTGCAGGATAGCCATGCAAAACACAGTGCCCTGAGAGAATTAATACTGATAGGGTTAGCCTCCAGTGCATCCTGCAGATAGATGCTAAAATGATTTTCATAAAGTACAGGTCAGACCATGTCACTCCCACACTCAATCAACTCCAGTGACTCCCTATTTACTGTAAGATCATACATTATTTTTGCCTTTATCTCTTCCTTTTTAGATTTCCATTTTTTGGTATTTTGTTTTATATTGTACATAAGTAATATAAATTATATAACTTATAAATATATACACACAATATGTGTGTGTGTGTGTGTGTGTGTGTGTGTATCAGACTTTTTACTGGTAGGGAGGAGCAATGAAAAATGTTTGGCGACTACTTACCTGAAATAGCTGACTGGGAAATGCTGTGCTAGGATAAAAATTCAACTTAAATAAAAGTCTACCTCTTTCCCTGGAGGGCAGCTAACACCGGGCCTGGAGTCAGTTCAAATCTGGCCTTAGACATTTACTAGGTGTATGAATCTTGGCAAGTCACTTAACCCTGTTTGCCTCCCTTTCCTCATCTGTAAAATGAGAAAGCACATTACCAATGTTTGATCCCTTAAGAGTCAGGCCAACTCCTTCCAACTCTCGGTCCCAAAGTCTAGGCTCTATACCTCTGAAGTCTGCTTAATATTGTACTTAGCAGCAAGTAAGAGCTATTAATTTAGCATTCCTGAACCTGAGTCCAGTTGTCCATAATTCAATTAGAGAAGGGTCTCCTGAGTTGAGAGAACTTGTTTCTTTAACTGGATTAGTTCTGAGCTGGAAAAAAGGTGGGGGTTTGAAGGGATAGTCATCCTTAGAATAAAGGCAGCACCAGGCCTGGGAGCCTAGGAGTGTATACAGATGAGGAGAGAACTTCCCCAGAAAGCCATTTCTACTAATAGTCTTTCAAGGCCAGAAAGCAGAAGTAGCTCTTCGATGAGGGATACCTGCAAACCTGGGTTCCCTACCTACTACGTCAGTCTCCCTTCTCCATTGGCCTAACCTTCTTAGCCCTCTTGTACTGAGTGCTAAGCTGCCTCTAACCTTGACTATGAGGAATTCCAACATCACTATCAAGTCACAGTGGGGTACAATATTCCTCTTTATTAACAGCTCCCTAATTTATGCAAGTGTTATCTTCCTGGTAGAATGTGAGCTTCTTGAAGCCTGGCACTATTTATTTATGTTTTTGTAGCATGATTTCCTAGCACAGAGCCTGGCATATAACTTCTTACTGGTGATTACTTCCTATTACAAAGTTGGTCAGTGAGAATTAGAGTCTTATCTGGGCTCAGCCTCCTTTCCTACTAGGAAAACGTCTCCCATTTATTATATGTATCACTAACTGTGTGCATCTGTAAGACACTTAACAAAACATATTGTAAAGATAAAGAGAATCTACCTCTTACCTACTAGAAAAAAAATGTTTCAAAGGAAAAGTTCCAAGAATGCTCATAGCCAAAATCCAGAGCTCCCACATCAAAGAAAAAATACTGCCAGAAAAAAGGAAAGAGCTCAACTTCCAAAAAACTGCAGTCAGGATCACACAAGTCCTAGTAGTTTCTACTATAAATGAAAGGGAATATAATATTCCAAAAGGCTAAAGATGTAGGATTACAACACGCAAAAATCACTTCTGCTTCAAAGCTATGTATAATCCTACAGGAAAAACTGTGGATTTTTAATGTAACAGGACTTGTAAGCATTATTTCTGATGAAAAGAACAGAGCCAAGTAGGAACTTTAAAATATAAATATGCGTCTACAGGAACCAAGAAAGATAATTTTTGAACAATTGGAAAGAGGTTTATGATGTTGAAATGTTAATATTCTAATGAGGAGGACTTGGGGAATGAGAAGAAACAAGTGTTTGAGGGAATGAAGTAAGATGGCCAGAGTTCCTAGGGGTGGGTCAGTTCTGGTCAGAGAATGTGAAGGCAGAATAAAAGTAATATACTGAGTACAAACAATATAGTGCTATAGGACAGAGTCATTCCTGGGATGCATGGAAAGAGCGTTGGAACATGGGAGGTCAGAGTGGGCATCATGCGAATTTCACTTTGAGCTGAGGAGGACAATGGAAAATTGAACACATGCACACACGCACGCACACACACGCACACACCCAGGAATGTCTAAATACATTCAACTCAAGAAAACAGGAAGGTATGATGGTATGTTTTGGGAGTGAGGGGAAGGTTAAGAGTGGGCACCTAGGTGACACAGTAGAGTACTGAATATGAAGTCAGGAAGACTCATCTTCCTGAGTTCAAATCCAGCTTTAGTATGTCTTAGCCATGTGACCCTGGGCAGCCAAGTCACTTAACCCTGTTTGCCTCAGTTTCCTCCTCTATAAAATGAGCTGGAGAAGAAAATAGCAAACTAATCCGGTATCTTTGCCAGGAAAACCTCAAATGGGATCATGAAGAGTCAGACACAACTGAAAAATAACTGAGCAATAAAAGGAGGGTTAAGGAGAGTAAGACCAAGGGAGGAAAGAGTCACAAGGAAAACAAACTTCCTGGTGTTGAAGCAGAGATTAAAAGGGGGGGAAACAAAGGAAAGCAAAGAACAAAAATCTAAGGGAGTGCCTTGGCTTGCCTCTTAGATGTTGGGAATGGCTGAATAAATTGTAGTATATAATGACATATTATTGTATTATAAAAATTCAAGTTAACAAACATTTGTTAAGCACTTACTCTGTGCCACATGCTCTGACAAATGAGATGATTTCAGAGAATCCTGGGTAGACTGGAGTGATGCAGAGTGAAATGAACAGAACCAGAAGAACAAGCCATACAAGTCCAACAATATTGTACAAGAGAATTTGGAAGGCTTTAGAGACTCTGATCAATGCAATGACCAACCATATCCCCAGAGGACTTAGGATGTTATGCATCTCCTGACAAAGAGATGATGAACACAAGTTGCTGAAACATACTTTTGTGGACTTTGCCACTCTATAGACCAGGGGTGGGGAACCTGCAGCCTTGAGGCTACATGTGGCCTTCTAGGTCCTTGGATGCTGCCTTTTGACCAAATCCAAATTTTACAGAAGATTTGTTTTGTCAAATATGGATTCTGTCAAAGTGATACACTTGAGGACCTAGAGGGCCACATGTGGTCTCGAGGCCCCAGGCTCCCCACCCTGGATAGGCTTTGCTTGACTATGTTTCTTTGCCACAAAGGTTTTTTTCTCTTTCTTTTGCTTAATTTTAAGGAGGGGGGGGGCTATGGTAGGAGGGAAAAGAGCAGGAATAGGGGAGGTTAGCCATAGCAAAAATAACAGGCTCTTAAAACAATTTTAAATGCACAGAAAAGAATATTCAGAAGACAAGACAAGCAGAAATTTCTAAAGTAGCATGTAGAACTTAATTACATACTTAAAAAAAAACTAATGATGCAAAGAGGAGATTGTCGGTTCATATAGAATCTTCTTTTTGTGTCCTGCTATATACATGGAAATATTATCTTTTTTGTCATTCAAATTGAGGATTTTGGAACTTTTTAAAAAAGTGCACAGAAGAGCATAAAAGGAAAGCCAGAGAGAATCCCAAACAAGCAGGATAGCTCAGGAAGTTCTATGTTGATGTGCAACCTGGATGAAATTATTTCCCATCTCAGGGAGGCAAGGTCTGGGGAGGCAGAGCAGGGAGGAGGGGAGAGAATGCAGGATTCAAAAAATAAATGTTAAAAATGATTGTCCATGTATCTGGAGAAATAATAAAATATTTAGAAAAGCAGGTTATATGTTGAATTTAGTACGTTTAAAAAGAAAAGCAAGCTACATCTAATGAACTTCAGTTTCATTTATCATCCTTCTGTTTTTGTTCTGTTTGTAGAAATGCCTCTTTTACTTGGTGTTTTTTAAGGTCAGAATAAAAAGGGGAAAAAACCCACCCATGGGCATAAGGAAAGCTTGAAATTGGTCAAGACTTGGTGATTTCCTTAAGTGTTCTGAATCTGAATGCTGGCAGACACCTCGGAGATGGAAGTAGGCCATAATCATCCTTGTCTTGGTCATAGCAGTTGTGACCAGTTGTGCTCTTATGTGTTCCCCAGAGAGAAAGTGTAGGCATGGATTTGTAATGGGGCCTGGTGTCCATCGAATGCAATGCTAACATATTCAGGGGTTGCACACTTGGAAGGGACCCACTTGGAACTAAAACATGGAGATAAAAAATGCAGAGAAATTAGGGAGTGGGATACTTGGAGAAAAACCACTTTCTTTTGGTGTTTCCTCCATGAGGCCATAACCATATAATTTGGTGTGGTCCAAACAAATGTGACCTTCCCAAACTACCAATACATTTGGCCCTAGGTTTCTTTGGACTAGACCTCCTAAGGGGAAATTTCCATTAATGTCTGCAACACAGAAGGAGAAAAGACTACGTGACTGGATTTCAATTAACTTTCCTGTGATGAAATTGACTTTAATTCATCCTAGAAAATTGTTCCACCCACCTGTGTGCAACTTGGAACAGTGTTAAAAAAATTACAGCAATGTGTATAGTCTGGATTCTCACTAATTCTGATGGGAATGCTTCCTTTGATGTAGGAAGGAAAATTATTCTTTCTATATAACCACCAAATATTTTCTATGTCCTTGTTTTTGATTTTGTTAGGATTTCTCATTTTTAGTGTTTTTGTGCTTATCATTTGTGGGTGTGGATAGTTTGTATAAGAAAAGATTAAATAGAGCTGAAATATAGTTTACATAAGAAAAGATGAAATATAGTTGAAATATTAATTAGTGGCTCCACCTCTCTGTGTTACCAGTCAAGCTGAGGAATGAGACAGGCTTAGCATGTTCCTTTTGACCCCAGAGAGAAGGGAGGATAGCCCCAAAATAAGTCATTTATACAACTATTAAGCATCGAAGAAATTAGAGCAATTCAGTTAAGCACCAGCACCTGGCCCAATCTGTATTCATTAACACACCAGAAGAGCTTGTTTTCTCTCAAGTCGAAAGATACATAAATGGAGGCAGAGCTAGTCAGCCCTTGATTGAAATTCATATGTGATATCTCAGCATAACTCCGGATCAGGACAAAAGGCCAGGACTCAGAGTGGCTATGTCACACAAGTACACACAGCCTAACTGCATCTTCTGTTGTTAATAAATCATAGTCAGGTATATTCCCAGAGTGAGAACTGTTTCTCTTCCTTGAGCTATGAGTAAACTATTATACAATAAACTCCAGTTAGGTCAATGATCTAATTATTTCTAAAATCATAGAGGAAATTAGAAGAAAACAAAATTATATATCTACTGCAGTTGTATAGAAGGAAAATCTTTATCTGGTCAACAAGTAAATTAAATTATTGAAGGCAAAGGCCACAGAAGCTCTTGAATACTGTAATTCAAGTAGATGGATGGTGATCTGTGTTAGCAGAGAGTATGCACACCACTGAAACTACAGATAATTGATTCTTTGAAGTATTAAAGCTCAGGAGACAAAATAGATGAATTTGATTATACAAGACATAGCTTTTGCACAACCAAGAACACATGTAAAAATAAAAAGGGAAACAACAGATTGGGAGGGAAATCATTTAGTAATCACATTTGAGAAGACTGACATCCAAAACTATAAGGAATTAACTCAAAGTTATAAGATTAAAATCTTGTCTCTTGGGTAAGTAGGTCAAAGGATATGAATAGGCAGTTCTTAAAAGGAGAAACACAATTACCAATCAAAAACTGCTCAAAATTTCTAATAATTGGACAAATTTAGAAGAAAATAACTGACATATTGACTAATGTCCATGTCTTTGGCAAAGTTAATTAATAGTGATAAAATGCAATGCTAGTAAAAATGTGGAGAGACAAGCACATTATGACACCAGCATGGAGTGGTAAATTCCATCTTTTCAGAAAGGAAAATGATATTGCACAAAAAAACTGCAAAAATGTTTATACTATCTGATCCAGTGATCCCTAAGGATAATATTGAAAAGGAAAGATGTTCATATATTCTCATGGAAGTATTATTTGTTATGGATTATTAATGTACCCTAAGAAACATGAATGTAATGGGGCCTAACAATGCCTGAGGAAGTATATAGCACTCATTCCCTGTCAAATTACTGATGTTTCAGCAATTTGAATAAAATAGACAATTGTGGAGAGATCCTAACCTAATGGAGGCACAGAGGAAAAGAGTATGTCCCAGGTGGAGGTAGTATATCAAAATATGATGTTACCCTCTGCAAACACAGAATTGTCTGGAAAACCTTCTTTATAAGGTATAAAGTTGGTTCCCCTACATCTCTCATAAGGTTTATAGAAATAATAGAACACCAGGTGGCCCAGAACTACAGGCAACCCTGGCTACATTTTTTTTAGTTATAGCATTGGTTATCAATAATTCTAATTCTGGAGATGGAGAAGGTAAAAATAAACAAACAAACAAACAAAAAAACCAGTGCCTGCTAAGAGTTGCCAGTGTTTGCAAGGGTGTAGGCTACAAGTGAAATGACACAAGAGGGAAAAAAGGAGCCATAACTGGGGTAGTATCTGCTGAGAACCACAGGAGAAAGGAGTTGGAACAAGGACAAGGCACTGATGCGTAGGGACAATCCTTAGGTGCCTCCTCATAGAGCCCTACTGAGACTTTACAAGCCTAACTAAGTATCCCTCATTGGTGAGTACTGTCACATTTTTTGGATTCTGATAGTTCTGTTTTTTGGGGTTTTTTTAGACTATAGTTAAACTTACTCATTTTTCGAGTTCTGTGAGCCTTGATGCCTGACCAGCGTGTTGGTGGTGACTACATCTTGGTGTCTGATATTTAAGTTTACACATTATTTAGGTGAGGGCAGTAAGCCAGAGAAGTAGGCAGAGCCCAAAGTGTGCTCAGCTTCTCTGTGTCAGGAGGGAGCTTTGGACACACAAGTTACATGAAGAATAACAAAAAATGGAAAGACATAAAACAATGCATTACAAAGCAAGCTTCATTGAGCAACATAATCATGCATATAACTGGCATGCTTGTTTGAGACAGAAACAGTGCAATCCAGGACAAGATATACTAGAGAAAGGTTCAGAAGTGGACACAGAGGCATAGCTCATGTTTGTTAACTATATTATTAAAAACAAGAGGCAATGTGATGTAATGGATAGATTGCTAGACTTGGTGTTAGGAAATTGTGTGTTCAAGTCCCAGGTCAAACGTTTAATTGGAACTTAACTACAAATAAATCACTTAATTTCTTTGTACTTTGTACAATGCTGAAAGACCTTGAGGTACAGATTGTAATGAGCAACAGGAAGGGTCCCCCTCCCTACTAATAAGTAAGCATTTTACAGAGTCAGCTGTAGATGACAGAGTTTATGGTTTTACTCATGGTTTTTTTTTTATTCTTGTTTGTTCATTTGAATGGTTTTGTTGACTTAATGAACGTAGGGGAAGAATACACAATACTAAAGATGTTACGGTACCAATTCATAGTTTTGGCAACTCAGCATTCTCATATGGTGACATATCAGTCATATGTCATATGGTGACATATCTCATCAGTGACATGTCAGTCAATAATTAGTGTTTCCATCATCATTTCTCATGTGGAGTCATACAAAATAGTCTGAGGTGGATTTAAGGTGACCACTAAAAGAAAGTACAGCAGTGTCGCCTCCTCTTTAAAAAGCTAGGAAGAAAATGTAACATTGGCAACTGGAGAGAAATTTGATGAAATAACAGGAAGGCAAATAACTAAGGCAGCAAAGAATAAAGTGAGATGTTTTAGAGGTAATTGCTCCAAGGAAAGAACCAATGTATTCCCAGTAGGTTTTTCATGGAAGGAGGGATGTTAAAACACTCAAGGCATCATCAGTACCTGGCAACAAAATCTTCACGGTCTAACTTGGGATGTACTTTATTGCTTGTTGCTTTAAGGCAGGACGTGTGTGTGTGTGTGTGTGTGTGTGTGTGTGTGTGTGTGAAATAGGGCATGGAGCGTGAAGGGAGAATGCTGGGTTTCAAAAGATGTTTCTTTTCACTTGCTCTATTATAAACTCAGAGGCCTAGGGATAGAACCCAATCTCTGATTCTTGGCATGAACTCCAATTCTGATGAAAAAAAATATCCCTTCAATTACCTACACACAGCCAGTGAGAGTCACACCACCACCATCTTGGTCCTGGGGCTGTTCATTCATTCTTGGAAAGTCAAAAGTCAGGAGGGGGTTGGGGAGGAGGGGAGGGGGAAGGGGAGTGGGAATACTCATTTCCGGGCAGGGTTCCCAGGGAGAGGGGATGGCTTGATGCCTGGAGAAGCTGAGGAACCTCTCTGGGAGTTTGGGTTCTGTAGAGATGACCGTTTTTTAGAGACTAAGGTTTTGCTCTTGCTCTTGAACACCTTGCTCGGGTCCAGCTTATTCAGGAAGATGCAGTCCTCTTCAGCAAGGACAGCTGTGTTGTAGATGATGGGTTTGTACATGTTGAACCATTGCTGTGGAAGAGAGAGAGATGCACAGTCATCAAGTGAGAGACGATGCCTAGACTCTGGCCTGACTTGTCAGTGCCAGAAGGAAAGAAGCTCAGCAGGAAAACAGGGGAAGGGAAAGATAAATGAGAAGCTTCCACAAACTACGTAGAAAATGAGATCTGTTTATCTTTAGTGCTCCAGAGACCATATTTTTGTCATGTCTCACATGTCTTAAAATGAAAGCACCTGATAACAGCTGATCTCAGAGTCGAGAGGCCCTTTTTTGACTCACAAGTCATCTGAGAGAACAGCTGCAAGCTGAACATTGTGGCTTTTGCTCCAGCCCCGAGGATCTCTAAGAAGCTGGGAGGATAACGTCATGTGTCTGTAGAGTTCTCATATCTGTTATTTTCTTATTTTTCCACAGAATCACAGAGAATCGGTAGAGCAGGTATTACGGTTATAAGGAAACTGAGTCTAGCAGAAATGAAAGGATTAAGGTCGTCCTTCAATGCATGAGTAGAGCTCAAATCTCCTGGCTCCCCCATCTAGTACTCTTTCCACTGGATCACTAATGAAGGCTACTGAAAACAAAGGAGCCTATCAAGGGTAGTAAAGTCTTGGGAGAAATGATTTAGGGACAAGAAGGCACAAGAATCTACTTCCTCTTACCCTTGCCTGTGGGCTAATGCCATAGCTGGTGAAGGCATATTGCCACTGGGGGAGGCCCAGATGAGTGATCAGTAGTCGATAGTAGGTAGTAAAAGAGTCACTGAGAAAATGCCAATATAAAGCTCTGTCCAGAAACCAGATCTCAGCATCTTGGGGTGCTATTACAATTAAAAAAAAAAGGAAAATAGCTAATTAAGAATAGTAATTTTCAGTATAACTAAAACAGTAATTGCTGGGCTTTTGTGGGCCAGAGAAAGGAAACAGTTTCAAGGGAAGTTCTTTGCATAGTCAAACTCTAATTCGAAACACCTACATGAAGGAATTCTATGGTTGCCTTCTTAGAGGAAATTTGGTATCTACATGTTTGTAAATCAAGTTCGGACCAAAGATGTCAAAAACCATCACCTGATTTCATTGAGTATTTGACTCATAGTTGTTTTTATTTGCATTTTTCTAATTTTTAGATGAGAGTTGCTAGGCAGTACAATGGATAGAGTGCCAAATATGGAGTCAGGAAGACTCATGTTCCTGAGTTCAGATCTGACCTTAAGACACTTACTATGTGACCCTGGGCAAGTCACTTAACCCTGTTTCCCTTAGTTGTTCATCTGTAAAATGAGCTAGAGAAAGAAATGGCAAATCACTCCAGTATCTTTGCCAAGAACTGCAAAGTGAGGTCATGAAGAGTCAGGCATGACTGAACAAGGAACAACAATTTTTAGTTACTTGGAGCACATTTTTATGTGTCTGATAATTTAAATTTCTTCTTTTGAAAACTGTATGTTTCCTTTAACAATTTATCAATGGAGGACTGACTCTTGTTTTTATATAGCTGAATCATTTCCTTTTATGTGTGAGAATGGAGTCAGCATCACTCCACCTTATTTTATCTTAGATACTTTAATCAGATGAGTATGTTTCAATCAGGGATGCAACCTTGAGGCCGCATGTGGACTTCTAGGTGCTGCCGTTTGGCTGAGTCTATGTGTTACGGAACAAACATTTTTATTAAGGGAATTTGTTCTGTGACGTTTGGATTCAGTCAAAGGGCTGCACTTGAGGACCTAGAGGGCCACATGTGACCTTGAGACTGCAGGTTCTCCAACCCTGAAAGTGTTTAATAGCTAGTATTTATATAGCACTTTAAGGTTTATAAATCACTTTAAAGAATGTAAAAAGAACTAACACACACACCTCATTTCAGCCTCACAACAGTTTTCTGAGGGGGATGCTATTATATTCTCTTTTACAGCTGAGTAAGCGGAGTTACACAGGTTAAATGACTTGCCAAGAATCACTCAGCTTCTAACTATCTGAAGCAGGATATGAATTCAGGTTTTCCTAACTCCAAGTCTTGTTCACTATCCACTACACCACCTAAATGCCAAAAAATTAAAAGGCTTTAGACCAAACACAAATATTTCTTCCAAACTGGAATAATTGTCCAAGAATCACATTCAGATAGTGGTCATTCTAGATGATGGAGTGAATGTAAAACCCCTGAGAATGAATTGCATGGCATGTGTGGGGCAGGGGGTAAGGAAGGAAGGAGAGGCCTCAGTTTTGGCTGGGCATTTCCCTTATTCATTTTTGGCTGTAGAGGCCTTGCAAGTTCAAAGGATGCAGAGGATATTGAACTTCCATCCTCCTATCAGTGTCCTAGAAGCATTCCCAGATCAAGTCATGGTATTGGTAGCCAAGGCCAAATAGAACATAGATTTAGGACTCCATAAAGAACTCAGCAAAGAAACTACTCCATGCCTAAGTGGAAGTTTTAAGGCATCCCATGAACAGGATAAGGACTTATAGCAACTAGGAGCTGTGAGTTACCCTTTGCCCCATGTGATCTCAAAACTTGAACCCAAGGATTCTGTATGTACTTGTGGGACAGTATGTCACAATAGTTTTTTTTTTTTGGAGGAGGGGAAGAGAATGTTTTATACCAACTATTCTACTATACCACCTTAAGAAATGCCTCTTTCTAAAGTCCACTTAAGGCTGGTTGAATAAATTTTCAATCACAAATCTTGAGGGAAAGCATACCAATGGAGGCTATTAAAGAATTACCCACAATTCCACAGCAGTACCCCAGAGAGAGAGATAAAACCCTGCTCTGGAGCCCACAATTCATCTCTGAGGATGAGTTGGGAAAAAAAAATCTCATGACTTATTTGGGCTATATGGATCTGGGATATGAGACCGTTAGTAGAAAACTTAGAGCAAATTTCCTTTTCTCAGTTTTTCCTTCTAATTCTAAATTGATAACTGTGTTTGTGTAAAAGCAATTCAATTATATGTAATCAAAATTGTCCATGTTATCTTCTCAATTCCTTGTTTATGAATGCTTTCCCAGGCCATTTTCCAGTTTTCCCAGAAGTCTACAGTACCTCTATAACCCAGGTATAATAAACTACTATGCTTGCATCTATATGGTGTATAACTTCTCTTCCATAAACAGTTTCTGTTTTTTTTAACTGGTATATAACAGTGTCGTTGATTTTAACTTTGTGGTATAGCTTGATATCTAATACTGTTTGGTCCCTTTCCCACTGTTTTTCATTATTTCCTTTGAAATACTTGACCTTTTGTTTCTCCATATGAATTTCACTAACATTTTTTTTCTAGATGTATATAAATTCTTTGGTAGCATGATGGGTATGACACTGAATAAGTAAATTCATGTAGAAAATATTGTCATTTTTATTATAGCTTAAACCACCCATGAGCAATTGCTTACTACAACAATTGAGTCTGTCTTTATTTCCATAGAGAATGTTTTATAGATGTATTTATATAGTTCCTGTGTGTGTGTGTGTGTCTTGATGGCCTAACTCCCCCAAATTTTTACTTGTGTAATTATTTTGAATAAAATCTTTTTCTGTTGGGTTTTGCTGGTAACACACAGAATGCTGGTGATTATGTGAGTTTATTTTATATGCTGGAACTTTGCTGAGGTTATTGTTTCTAATATTTCAGGTTACTTTTTAGGGTTCTCTAAATAGATAGTCATATCATCTGTAAAATGTGAGAGTATTGTTTCTTTTTTGCCTATGGTTATTCCTTCAAGTTCTTTTTATGTTTCCTTTTCCCAGTAGTTTCTGTTAAATAGTAAGTCCTTTCCCCAGTAACTGATATCATTGGATTGATTGACCACTATACTGCTACGTTCATTTACTGCTGTATACTTAATTTATCACTGATCAAATCTCGCTATTCTTTAATGAATGCCAAATCACTTTATTAATGATGATTACTTAGTAGATGCCTACTTTTTTCCTTGTTACTATTTCTTCAACATCTCTTATTACTTTGGCTAGCATTTCTAAGATTATGTTAAGTAGCAGTAATGATGAGCATCTTTGCTCTATCCTCGATTTTTTTTTTGAACGTTGGGAAAACGACATAAGTATGAAAGCATTTTATTTTAATTTTTAAATTTCACCTAACAATTTTTATTTTATTTTTTTAAAATAAATTTATTTAACTTTTTACATTCATTTTCACAAAATTTTGGGTTCCATTTCTCCCCATTTGTTCCCTCCCCTCACCCCAATACACTGAGCATTCTAATCACCCCTATCACCAATCTGCCCTCTCTTCTATCATCCCTCCCTTCCCTTATCCCCATCTTCTCTTTTGTCCTGTAGGGCCAGATAACTTTCTATTCCCCATTACCTGCATTTCTTATTTCCTAGTAGCAAGAAAAATACTCAACGGTTGTTCCTAAAACTTTTGAGTTCCAACTTCTCCCCATTCCTCCCTCCCCACCCATTCCCTTTGGGAAGGCAGGCAATTCAATATAGGCCATATCTGTGTAGGTTTGCAAATGACTTCCATAATAGTCGTGTTGTGTAAGACTAACTATATTTCCCTCCATACTATCCTGCCCCCACATTGCTTCTATTCTCTCTTTTGATCCTAT
>CM053769.1:603951681-604026101 GCA_028658325.1 Potorous gilbertii | reverse complement strand
CAACTTGAAAAACTGCACATAGTTATTTACTCATATTTATCAATACAATCAATTGTCCATGAAGCACACAGTCTATTCAAAGTGCATGAGGAACCACATTTTAAACTAGTGTCTAGAGCCCTAATACCTAATGAATTCCATCAGTGCAGATTATAACACCTATGTTACATCATTTTCATTTTAAAAATCTGTCAATTATATAGGAAATTTCACATAATGTGGCATTTCCTTCAATAATTTCACAAGTAACAAATCTTCCCTGACGATTTCAACAGCATATTGTATGTATGTAACAGAATGAGTATCTTTAATTACATCTGTTGATTCATTTACTTAATAGTACAAAATAGGAAGGTTTTCTCAGTTGATTTATCACTAATGTCTTCACAAATGTGGACAATTACTCCTACAACAGAATATGCAAATCAGGTATTCAAAGCTGTTTTGCATATGATTTTAGTCATTTCAATAGCCATGGGTAATACCAATATATCTATTAGCCAATTAGGCTTTTTATACTTAGCAATTCTTTAATCAACCTTGAGAGATGCAAGCAATCCTGATGTAACAACCATGATTTTTGAAAACCTGTGTTTTTTAATTGATTACTATTAAAAGAATTTAATTTTTCTGGAAAAATGTTCTTGTCTTGCAAAAACATTCCGTTTATATATTTGAAGATATAATCTCAGTTTCTTAGGCTGCACGCTATTTTCAGCTAAAGTATTTGTACAAACACAGCAGTCTTTCTTCTTTGGCAATAACAGTACTTGTGAATTTCAGTGACAAATGTAGTTGTGGTAGGAGGAAGATGACACACCTGATAAATTGACTTCTACCCAGAAGAGTTGATGAAAAAACAGAAGGTAAGCTGCAGGTTAACAGGTGCAATGAAGTTTTAAGTTCTTAAAGTGCAAAGAACTGTCTAGATGTTACCACTTTACAGGATGTGAAGAAGTTCTTTAATCAAGTGAAATTAGAGGCATCTAGCCAATGACTGGCAGGGCATTCATGCATGCCTTCAGGGGCCCTTTAAAAGCAAGATAATTTCTGGGGAATTAGTCAAGGATACAATGAAGAAGATAGCTTTGAGGGGGTGAACTTGGACAATTGAGAAGAAAACCATCTAAAGAAGAATATATAGATATATCTAGCAGGGTCCAGGCCAAGGGAGCCCAGCAGAGCAATATACTCTGCTGAGAAACTGCACTCAAAGGAAACAGTATGAGAATACCAAAAGAAAAGATATTGTTTAGTCCCAGGTAAGAGCTCCTTGGAGGTATGAGTTCCCTTGGCCATGTGTAGGCCCCATGTGTCTCTACTAGGAAACCATATGTGTATCCACTCTTCCCAATGATACCATGGGTAGTTATGGGACAGTGTTTGTGAGATGAATGACTTTTTTTTGCTGCTGTTTGTGTCATATTATTTCAGTCAAGTACTCAACTAATTGAGTCCTTTGGCTATTCTGCTGAAGACTTATGGACTATAGTTTCTTTGAATTATATTTAATTTTTTGAAAAATCAGAAAAAAATCCATCTTCACTCCATCCCACCTCAACCTCCTCTCCCCATGCACAAATTGAGAACAGATGAAAAGCAAAACCACTGTTACAAACATGTATAGTCAACAAATTTCTACATTGATCATTCTACATTGATTTCTACTACCCTATCACTAATTCCACCTTCTTCCATTTATCTTTTGAGTCAGTTGCATTTTTTGTACCCGTGTGTGTATTTTCTCTTCTTCTAACAAATCCAATGTCAGCTCCTCCATCGCTCTCTCCTTGTTTGTATAGATGTCTACTCACCCAACTGGATCATGTGAATTAGTTTTCTTTAGCTTTCCTTTCCCTTTGCCCCCTAGTGTATTCCTCTTCCTTTTCCTAAGATCATCAGGATAGAATAGAACTACTCCTAGATTGTCTAATTAAATTTCATTTATGAACCCTGATGATAATAGAGTTCAAGTGGAGACACATGCATTAGCTCTATATATCAGAATGTAAGCAGTTTGTTCTTGTTTAGTCCTTTATCATTGTCTATTCATGTTTATCTTTTTATTTTTCTGAACTTCAAATTTTCTATATAATGATAGTCTCTTTATCAGGCATACTTTGAAGTCTTCTCTTTAAATAAAGGCTCAATGAAGATGTGGGAGAGTTAGAACACTAAGTTATTGTTGATGGAGCTGTGAGTGGATCCAAGCATTCTGGAGAGCAGTTTGGAACTATGCCCAAAGGGCTACAAAAATGTGCATACTCTTTGACCCAGAAATATTGTTTCCAGGGCTGCATCCCAAAGAGATCATAAAAATGGGAAAAGGACCCACATGTACAAAAATATTTATAGCAGCTCTCTTTGTGGAGGCCAAGAACTGGAAATTGAGGAGATGCCCATCAACTGGGGAATGGCTGAATAAACTGTGGTATATGAATGTAATGGAACGCTACTGTGCTATAAGAAATGAAGAACGGGGGGACTTCAGAAAAACCTGGCAAGACTTACATGAACTGATGTTGAGTGAAGTGAGCAGAACCGAGAGAACGCTGTACACAGTAACAACTGCAGTGTGTGAGGACTATTTCTAACAGACTTAGCCCTTCACAGAAATGCAAGGACCTAAAACATTCCCAAAGGACTCATGATGAAAAATGCCATCCACATCCAGAGAAAGAACTATGGAGTCAGAATGCAGAATGAAACAGACTATTTTCTCCTTTGTTATGTTTTGTTTTTCTCATGGTTTCTCCCATTCGTTTTAATTCTTCTATGCAACATGACTAATGTAAAAATATGTGTAATAGGAATGCATGTGTAGAAAGATTGCATGCCATCTTGGGGGAGAAGGAGGAGAAAATTTGGAACTAATGAAAGTGATTATGAAATTAATTTGGAATAAATAAACGCTCATCCCTCTCCCCTTAAGATTATATTCAGTTTTTCTGGATAAGTTGCTCTTGGCTGTAAGCCTATATCCTTCACCTTCTCAAATATAGTATTCCAAACTCTCTGCTCCTTTATTGAGGTGGCTGCTAAATCACGTGTGATTCTGGCTTTGACTCCTTAGTATCTGAAGTCCTTTTTTCCTGGCTGCTTGTAATATTTTTTCTTTGACCTGCTGCTTTCATGTTGTACTGAGTATTCTGGTTTTAGGAGGGAATCTCATGGATTTTTCATATTGGGGACCTGCAAGCTTTCAGTACTCCCAAAGTGTTCTGATCTGGTATAAGATCTGATTGCTGTCTTCCTGGTCAGAGCTCTGCCAGTTCTTGACCTGGGCTGTGCCACTATCAGTCAGCTGGAAAACTCCACTGGTTCACTGACAGAACTGCAGGCTCCCCTTTGTCTAGAACTTTCACCCTAGTTACTTTTCTGCAAGGCAGAGCTGGGCTACTGCTGCTTGCTTCTGAGTTTGCTCCTTTCTCAGCAGAATACCAGGGGACCTCCCTTCCTGGGAATGCTACCATCAGAGGCTGACCTCTCTCAACAGAATTTGCCCTGGAACTGGGTAGTAAGTTACAAAGCTTCCATTTGGCATTTGTCCCCATCAAGGTGCTAAGGTGTTGAGGTGTGAGTCTGGAGATGTTTTAATAAAGTTCTGGGATCTCTGTTTGTTCTGATTTCTCTGTTCTGGAATGCTCCCCAGATGATGCTTTTGGCCAGGTTCTCTCCTCAGTGTCCAAAGGCCTTTTTCTCTCTTTCCCTGTGCTGACCTGGATTAGAAAAAAATGACTCACTGTATCTAAGATTTTGGTTTTTTACTTTGTATGTCTGATTGCATTTTCACTACTTAAATGTCTCTGTACCAATTTTAGCTGCTCTGGTGAATTTTTCATTTCAAATGAGTTATATATTTATCTACCAGGAAGGGACAGCATTTTACTTTTTAAAAAATGAAATATAATTTGAGAATTTTAAAAATATAATTATAACCATTCTAAAATTATTTTTACTTTTCAAGTTGTAATGTGTTTTCTCATTATCAGCTTATTACATTAAATTTTACCCAAATTAATTATGTGAAATATAAAATGTTATGGTATTTTTACACAAAGATGGCTTAACTTTACATTTAAACACTTCACCTTCAAATCCAGGAAACAAGTAACAATTAATCTGAATTACAAACCTATGAAAACTAACTTCCTTATTTCAAGGAAGGTTCCTCTCCAAAAAGGCATCTGTTAGTAGATGAGAAGTCTAGAAGGAAAACACTGAGGTAAATTTCTGAAACAATTGCTTTAATAAAAAAAAAAACCTTAAATTTGAAACACACTGATTCATATGTGACCTTGTGTTAAATAATCTCTGGACCACATTAGTTGTCAAGTTGAGTATATCATGTTTTTGTTGACTTTGAAGTGAGTTTTGTTTTCACTGAAAAAAGTGAATGTGTTTATTTGTGAACTGTGTTTTAAAATAGCCAATAATTTTGGCCTTTGCTTCGCTCCCACTTTGAGAGAACCTCACATGCCAGGCTAGAGAGCTCTGCTTAAGAGGACTATGAACTTTGTCATCATCTCTCATTAGCCCACTCTTATAAAGACCTGATTTTTTTTTCTAATCTACCTATTTGTATTTTTTTCTTTTAGCATTTCAGTTTCTACAAGTGGGTTTAGAGGGAGTAAAGAATGCACATTCTGAAAAGCACCTAGAACCATCTGATATCAAGGTTACTTTGTGATGTGAGGGGAGATCAAGGTCCTAGTAAAGTCCTAGCATCCTAGGTTTGAGGGTAGAAGAACATTCTACTGACACATAAAGTTCCAAGCCTTTGGTACATGAAAAGTGATGTCGAATGCCTTGAGCTCTGATAATGATTCACATTTCTTGGTAGGACCTAAAAGAAGTCTGTTTTATTGGTGGCAACGTGGTGTGATGGGAGGAGCACTGGACTGAAATTGGGAGGATTTCAGTTCCAATTCTGGTTCATTGAAGTACTACCTTCATGACCTTGGGCATGTCCTTAAGTGCTCTGGGTCAGTCTGTACTATATGATACATAAAGTATCCCTTTTTAGCTCTACATCTATGATTCCATGAAATAAATGATCTCTAAGTTTGTTTACAGATCTAAATCCCAGGATTCTAGGATGTTGAAAAATTCAAAGGATGAAACAAAAAGATCTCCATTTAAAGCCAAAGTCAAATATAATAATGCTTTTAAAAGCTAAGGAGGAAGGTGCTGTTAAGTAAATGCTAAATAGTAGCTAGGAATTCCAACCAAAGTCTTACCTATAGCATAGTATCTTTAATTTACCTGGTTTATCTTTTTTATAAACAAGACAGACTTTCCCATTTCCACTGCAGGAATCCAGTTCAAAAATCTTATTTCTAGAGTCAAAGTGTGGCTTCTCTGGGTCATCCCCATTAGTTACCAATCCTGAAATTGAAAATAAAGTTCAAGGAAGATAAAACATAACATCACTTATGAGATGTTGGGGTTAAATGCCTACAGGATTTTCCTAGGATGAAAATATCAGGAAAATAAAACGCAAATGCATTGAAGTTGGAAATCTTTTTCAAAATATTTTTCAAATTTTAATCAAATGAATTCTACCTATAAAAGAATGATAGGTTTCTCCTGCTTAATGTCTTCTGGTCCTCTCTTCATAATCACAAGTAGATAGGGATAGCAGGGGCATGAGGGAATGGAAATTTGGTCTTTGGGGAATTACTATATCATAGTGCTACTTAAAAACACTGTCACTAAACCAGTCACAGGGGCTCTTCTTAGCATGTTAAATTACTGAACCATGCCAGGGCACAATGTAATAGACTCTCAAGGATGTATTGTGGAATACAGTGGAAAAAAAGTAAGAAAAATTTCTAACTAACTGATGATCTGGGGTCTTTATTATGTAGGAATATGGATGGAAATGGGCCTGTGGTGTAGAACTTTCTGGTGGGTCAGATGTACTTGTAGACAAGCTGCTAGTAGAGAGAGAGAATGGGAAAATTTGCTGCAAATCCAAAGATCTTCCCTTGGCTCTGGCACCACAAGGTGTCTTCAAATGAGACCAGAAACCCTCTTTCTTCAAATGTTATAGCTCTCAGTCTAGCTGTTCTTGGCTCAGGTACCAGTTCTCGGACAAAGTATTATTCCCAAACACGTTCCCACCAAAAAGGGACAAAGAGACTCATCAAAAGTTTCTGGTTATGCATGTTCTTTAGCAAAGGCCAGGATTCATGTGACTCACAGGGTACAGACCCCTCTTCACCCATGTTCCATGAGATGCCCTTTGCTATAATTACAATAATAGGGCAGTTAGGTGGCACAGTGGATTCAGCACCAGGCTTCCTGTCGTCAGGAAGACTCAACTGCCTGAATTCAAATCTGGCCTCAGACATTTACTAGCTGTGTGACCCTGGGCAAGTTACTTGTTTACCTCAGTTTCCTTATCTGTAAAATGAACTGGAGAAGGAAATAGCAAAATACTCGAGTACTTTTGCCAAGAAAACCTCAAATGGGGTCACTAAGAGTCAGACACAACTCAGGGAACTAAACAACAACAATTCTAACAGTCGACAGTTATATAACACTTTAATTTCTAGGAAGCGCTTTTAAATATTTTATTTGATTTGATCCCCACAAGAGCCCTGTGACCTAGGTACTCCAAATATTAACCCCCATCTTAGAGATGAGGAAACAGGTTTAGCAAGATTAAGGGACTTGCCCATGTATTACAGAGCAAGGGAGTGTTTGGAGTAGAATTCAAGCTTCAGGTCTCTTTAGATCCCTTTCTTTACTATACTTTTTGAAAGGAAAGAGAGGGAGAGAAATACAGAGAAATAAACAAACTAAAAAACCTGCCTTGTGAATCTATATCTTCTAGTCCATAACAGTGGTTGTAGTCCTATAGTTTATTCTTTTATAGCTTTATCCTGTTACTTCATTTAAATTATCAAGTTTTTACCTTTAAAGTTTCTTGGAAATTGACCTGTATTTTGTGACATACGTTGATAAGTGTTTTTTCATAAACTTTTCCTATGACTGATATCAAAGCACCTTTTTCTGTACAAGGAAGAAAATTATCTGTTCTGGCTGGCAAGAGTTTGCTTTCACGTACTTTTTGTTTGGTTGGTTTTGGGGAGGCAATCAAGATTAAGTGACTTGTTCAGGATCACGCAGCTCCTAAGTGTCTGAAGCAAGATTTGAACTCAAGTCCTCCTGACTCCAGGTCTGGTGCTCTATCCACTGTGCCGCCTAACTGTACCCTGTGCTTTTGATGCCTATCCAGCCATCTGTTAAAATCCAGCTAAAATCCCATATACTAAAAATGAATTCAGTAAGTATTCAACATGCTCTACTGTGTATAAGATCCTGTGTTAAGCATCAGAGATATAGTGCTGTGTTCATCCTTTGTTTCCAAAGACCATGCTATCAGAGACATAAATACAAAAATGGAACCATCTCAGCTCACAAGGATAACATTATATTCTTCTAGAGGGGATCCAACATGCACACAACTAGGTAAATATAAAATAATTTGAAGAAGAAGAGAGCACAAAAAAATCCCAATTGCTGAGTCCCTGGCAAGGCTTGACATTTTCTGAGGGGTCCCAGCTAGGCCCATGTCACTCCCAGTTCATCTGATTCTCTGGACTGCTCCACCTCGTTGGCAACCATGACAGTAGCCTCATATGCCCTTTCCAACTCCCCTTAGATTGTATTTTCTCCTATTAGAATGTAAACCTTTAAGTGCAGAGAACTATCTAGTTGTCTTATACATATATTTTCAGGGCTTAACATGATTCCTGGTACATAGGATACATACATACATTTAAAAAATGCTTTATCTGTATGTCTGTCTAGTGATCAAAAAAGTAGCAATTGAGGTAACTCTTGAAGGAAACCACAGGTGAGGACAAAGTTCATTCCAGTCTCTGGGCTAGATGACACCACAAGTAATTTTCTAGAATCCTGAAGACATCCTGAAGATCATATTTTAGTGCAGTATCAAGGTGAGCAGTCCCTTTAGTGGTGAGGACTGTTTGATTCAACTACTGTCTATGTCCTAGCATAAATATCTACAGGAGAGTCATCCAACACACCAAGCCTTTCATCTAGATCCTTTAAAGTCCTGTAGATACCAGTGTAGCACAAGGGTTGTCCATCAGCTATCTCTCATTCTCTAAACATAACTGACCTCCTATTACACATTTCCATGGCATTTATAATACTGTTTTTCACACATTGGTAATAAGCTAAAGCCTACCAAGGCCTTCTAATAGTCCTTGGGTTACCTATAACTCTATAGGGATTAGTGTTCCATAATTCACTGCCATATGGTATCACTGAAGCAATACTAGCATTAAAGAGAATATTTCTTTCAGCTGGAAGCTTGGGATGATTAACCATCTACTAAATCACCCAAATAAAATCTATTTTGCTCTCTTCTACCCATCCAATTTTGGGTCCAGTTCAGTGTCTCTCTGCACAATCTGTCCAAGATATATGAATTGACAGGCTAACTCAATGGACTGTCCATCCAAATGTACATCATAATCTGGACAAGAGGTGTTCTTCATCTACTTGGTTTTGTCCTGCACCTATTATTAGACTGAACTCTTCTTAGTGGCTGTGGTTCTTATTTAGTATCTCAGAAATAGATGAAACAAGCAAAACAGCATGAAAAGTGAGATCTTCTGGGACATCCCATCACCTAAGGAGAATGCCTTTTCCATTTGGATTCTGTGATGGGCATTCTCCAAGCAGTCACAAGCAATCTTGGTGAACACATATCTGCCTATTTTATGTTCATCTTGATTACTGAAAGATCACTGAACAGAATTACCTTTGTAATTAAGGAATATGTTAAGGAAACTTATAGTCTTAGAGAAGTATCAATTTTTATAATTAACAAACAACTGAGAAATCGAGATCTTGTGTTCTCTATTAAAGATGTGGTTCACTGTAGGATTTTATTGCAAAAACCTGACCATTTCCTTCTCATATATTTTATAAAGAATGGCCTTGATTCAAGTGCAGATCAATTATTCTAATAATTTTATAAAGTTGACACAAGAGGTATATAAATATGTAGTTTCTGATTAGCTTTCTTAGGTAGTAATACTGCTTATAATTTTTAATCTCTCTAACTCCATCCTTCCTGACTAAAACACTTTAGAACTCCTTTTTGTACTTACTATATTCTAATACAATTAAGTGGTGAGGATTTAAATAACATATTGATTTAGTTTCATGCTTTATGTCCCCTTCTAGATCACAAACTTCTTGAGGACAGGAACTTTGTCTCACTTTATCTTCCTATTTCAACCACCTAGGTGTTATACTTATAGCATATACCTAATAATTGTTTATACAGCTGAATTAGATGCACAATACCATATGAGGTTAGCCACCCACCGTCAGTAAAACAAGCAATATCCATTCTTAATTTATCACTTGGCTCTATTCACTCTACCTTCATCTTCATCTTCCTCCAGGTCCACAAGACTTGGTGAATTGGGAAGCAAATAAACAGAGGTCTGATGGAGCTGCTTCAACTTCATGAGGCTGTTAATCATCAGGCTGCCCAATGGAATGGGATAATCTGTATGAAGATTGAGAAAGGAGACTAGGGCATACAGTACCATGAAGAGTGGGAGGTGCCATCCTGCCCTCTACAATGCAGAGAAACCAAAATGTCTCACTATCCTTAACATGTAACAGTTCATCTCCCACCTTTGTGTCTCTGCCCTGGTTGGCTCATGCCTTGAATGTTTTTCCTTTTCACCTCTGTGTCAGAATCCTTTATTTCCTTCAAGACTTTCTTCAAGCCTCACCTTCTATGTGAGGCCTTTCTTGCTAGTATCTTCTGTCAAAAATATGTTTGCATTTATTTTATATGCAATCTCTCTATATGCTTATAGACGTATCTATTGTCTTCATCAATAGTTCCTGAAAACAGGAACTTTTCCTTTAGATCTTTTGGAACCTTAGCATTGAGTATAGTGCCTAGCACAGAGTAGTTGCTTAATTACGGCTTAATGATTGATGGTTTGATGCCCTCTTGTGCACAACAAAGTGAAGAGAGTTGTCATCTTTTATATCAAATCCTTGCTGATTGCCCATTGCAGCAATCAGACAAATACTAACATGCCACTCAGAAAAATCTGAGGCCCTGAAATGACAAAAATTCCTACCTGCATGTGGGACAGTTTTATGTTTATATGCAATTTCTTTTAAATGACTCTGTGGTAAGAGATAAATTAAGTGTTAATGAGGAATAGGGATAAGCGATCTGAATATTGCTGCCAGGAGAAACAGTAAGTTTACAGTTCCCAGCTTAAATGATAGAATAAAAAACAGAACCAAGTTTTCCAGACAAGACAGTGGGCAGTTATTAGAATAATTAGCTCCTTAAGGGAATAACTAGCTTCTAAGACAACTCATTCCATTTTGGGGTAGCTCAACTGTTAAGAAGCTTTTCTTTATACTAAGCATATTTTGCCCCTATATAATTTCATCCATTGTCCTCTGGGGACAAATATGATAGAATTAATCCCTCTTCCAAAAGATAACACTTCAGATGATGAAAGACAGTTATCAGCCCCACTCTCACCACCCTACACCAACCTTTCCCAAGTTTTCTCTAGACTAACCCTATTTCCTTCTAACAACACTCAGATAGTATGGACTCCAGACCCTCCTCTGGACACTGTAGTTTACCAAAACTCTGGTGCCCAGGATTAAATACAATTCTCTAGATGTGACCTGATCAAGGCAAATATAGCAGGGCTCTCACCTCCTTACTCCTTAAATATCAATGCTGCACAAGATCTTTTTCTTTTTTTTTTTTACCTTTTTCTGGCTGAAATATTGCATTGCTGTTTATAGTGAGATCACATTTCATTAAAATCCAAAAATCTTTTTCAAACTTTTGCCTAATGATCCCTTTCCATCTTATACTTCTAAAGTCAATATTGTGTATTCAAATGTAAGACTTCACATTTATTTGCTGTCAAATTTCTTCTTAATTGGATTCAATCCAACATTCTTTTTTGTGTACAGGAGGGGAACGTTTCCAGTTTTGTGTCATTTGCAATTCTGCCTCCTATGTCTTTATAAAGGTCACTAATATTATCAAACAGCAGTTCCAAGCATAAGGGCACTGTACAGGAGACCTCTCTCTAAGGTGACTTGGAACTGGTCTAACCACTCAACAAGTGCTGAATGTAATTGTACTGTCATGTGATATATCTTTCCATCTTTTCCAGAAAACTAGCATGAGATACTTTATCAACTTCTTTGATAATATCTAGGTAAAGAAATTTATATTATTATATATATTATAAACTTATTCCTTTGATCTAGCTCTGTTACTCTAGGTGAGTCACATATCTTCTTTGTATATCAGTTTTCTCACCTGTAAATGGGAAAAGTACTTTACTACTCACTTTGCAGAATTATTGAGAGGAAAGTGAATGATAGTCCTTAAAACACTACATAAACATGAGCTGCTATTATTACTTAGTTTATATTTTGTTCTATCTTTTCTGCATAAGAGAATAGTTATCCTTAATTTATAAAATCTTCAAAGAACAGTAAAATGAGAGGAATGTCAAGGATGACCTAACTGGAGGAACAAGTCAATAAACCAGCCAGACAATCAAACAACTCACCACAGGGCCTCAGTACTGCCCCCCCTTCCCCCGCCCCAGCGAGGGCTTGAACCTTAAGCCAGTTTTTTTTGTTTGTTTCTTTCTTTTTAGGGATTAATATGTCCCATGTGTCCCAGCTATTTATTTCTGTATATGAAGCAATGAGAAGGCAAGGCAGTTGAGAAGTCTGCAGATTGTCATGAAACAAAAATCTTTATTTTCTGTGCTTATTTCTTTGAAACACATTTTGTGGTTCACTTGTTTTTCAGTCACGTCTGACTCCTCATGACCCCATTTGGGGTTTTTAAGGGCAAAGATACTGGAGTGGTTTGCCATTTTCTTCTCTAGTTCATTTTCTAGATGAGGAAAGGAAGCAAACAAGGTTGAGTGACTTACCCAGGGTCACACAGCTAGTAAGTGTCTGAGACCAGATTTGAAGACAGGAAGATTAGTCTTCCTGATTGCCGGTCCAGCAAGCTATCCATTGTGCCACTTAGTTTCCCTTTGAAACAAGCAGACCAATTATATTTAAGGCTACCAGAGGGTGTTAGACCAATTCACGTTATTGGATGGTCTTCATAGTCCTAATACTTTACTGATTAAGAAAGTACCCGTTCTATAGATTAGGAGGTTGTTTAAGGATCTCAGCTCTTTTATTTGCCCCTGCTTTCTATCAGGTAAACATACTACAGTAGTAGCTTCTGAGCAGAGAGAAGTTAATGTCCAGCACTGAATGAATTTTAAGGAAGCAACTGTGGTTCTCACCATTCCTGGGACATAATCCAATCTTCTAGACATTACATTATAGAAAAACATTCCTAGGAGACCAACAATGCGGGTGGGGGGCAAGAAGGTGTGGTAGGGAAGTGAACTTACTATCTAGTTTCACATTCCACAACATGTGGAAGCCATTTGTCATCAGGTAAAAATTCTTCAGATCTTCTGGCAGCACACAATCATTTTCCTGTAATCATAAAGTACCTGAACATTAGGATAGGAATTGGTGAAGAACATGGAGAAGGGGAAAGGAAGAAAGTGGTTGTGCTTCAAATCAAAATGATTACATATCCAACTAGGAATGTTTACCACCTCCAATGCCCTGAAACAAAATGCAAACTGTCAGATACCCCCCCAAAGGGGGGAAGATTTTAAACACTAGTAAAATTCACATTTAGGTAATTTTTTTTAAAATTTCAAAGCATTTTCCTCACAATCCTGTGAAACAGTTAAAAAATCATTGTAGGACAAATTTACAAAATACTTTATCTGAGTTATATCATTTGCATATTATTTGATTCTCACGGTAACTCTCATTTTAGATTGTAGGGAATGGGCCAGAGAGGATCACGTAACTTGTGGTATCCAACATGGGATTTCAACATGGGCATTCAGACTCGAAGCCCAATATGCTGTCCACTCCACCCACAGCTTCTTCACTATTCAAGCTGAAGATAAAACTCTAAACACAAGGAGTATGTTCACTCTAACAAGTTTATAGCTTCATCTAGGATCATCAGATTTCTGTCAGAAGGCCCTTAAATACAAACTTTATTAATAGTGGTTGCAGGAATCAGGGATGTTTAGCCTGAAGAAAAGGAGATTTAGGAGAGAACTCTCTAAGTATTTGAAGGGTCATCAAAGAATAGAGGAAAAGAGAATAGCACTTACACAGGCTGGGTATTGTCTTCAGCACTTTATAAACATCTTATTTGACCCTCATAATAGCTCTGAAAAGTAGGTGTTGCTATCATCCCCATTTTACAGTTGAAGAAATTGGGGCTTCAGGGGCCCATATATCTGAAGGTCTGCACAGGTCCCTGTGGGACCTACTAGAGAGTAGGGGAGTAAATTATTAGAGAGGAATATAAGGTTTATCCCACAGCAGAAAGGGCTCATTTGGGATAAGATAACATTACATTGTTTTGGATGTAGTCAGCATAGTTTTATGATTTCCTTTAGTTTTATTCAGTATCATATGAATAGGAAGAAAGGAGAAAGATGAGGAGGAAGTAGTTTGGGGTTGGAGTTTGGCAAGTCAGGATCAGTGACAGGACAATGGAATAAGGGATTTAAGGTAGAGTATAGTATAGAGTTAGGCTGGTTCACCAAGGGTTGGCCTGCACTGAGGGGTGGAGAAAAGAGAAGCTATGAATAAAATGACAGATAAGATTATGAGTCATAAGGCTTAGAGAAAGACAGGATAAAAGACTATGAGCAAGTAAAGGAACATCAAAGTTTGTGATCAAAGAAGTGGAACCCTTGTGGATGATAAGATCATGCCCATCTTTCTGCGTAGCTGAGGTGGGATAGAGGAGGTTGAGGAACTATGAAGTGAGAGTGTTTAAATGAGCATAAATATGTTGAAATCCTCTAGTAAGAGAATAGGGTATGGGGAGGAAAGACAATGAGTCAGGCTCTAGATTGTTAATGTATTTTTTGCTTAATTTGAACACCTTTCCCATTCATTAATAGGCCTACGTGACCTGCCTAAATCATGTGGAACCCTAAGTCACACATGGTGGGAGGAACTTGCTGAACAGGTGGAACAGGAAGAGGCGGAGCTGGAGCAGAACTGAGAAGAAGTTGGTCAGACTAGTCAGAGCTGGGAGAGAGAAAGCAGACAGCAACTGTGAGTGGGAGAGCATGCTTGTGATTTTTAATTAAGGGAGCCTATTTGGCTTGGGGATGGTAGTACCCCCTGCATTGTTTGTGTATAGATTTCTTTGTTGTGCTTTCCGGTGTTTGAATAAATATTTTGGTTCTGTCTTTCATGTGGAGAGTCTGTTATATTTTGTGATTCAGAACTATGCTGACATAATCATAGTTGCAGTTGGTGCTGTGAATACTGCCTTGGCAATTCAGGCTCTGAACTTGTTTGAGAAATTGGGAGTCAATAGATAACAACCACTCGGATCTAGACCAACACTTCTTAAACTGTGGTTCACAACCCCACATGGAGTTGTGAAAAACTGGGCAACAACAAAAGGTTTTTCAATGCACAACAACCAAGAAGTAATTAAAAATGAGATGCATGATTCCAAGATGTTTCTGGAAGCACTTGCCCACGTTGCATCATAGAACTTCACTGTAGCCTTGCTTCTGAATACAAAGCATGTGCACTTTGCACTGTGCCTGTCCTCAGGTCATGAAACAAAATGTGAAAAGGGATCTGGAATGAAAAAAGTTTAACAAGCCCTGATTTAGACTGGATGACAAATCTGGATAGAATGAACTTTTGAAACACGGAAAGGTTTCTCAGTAAAAGTGGTAGAGGGAGAATCTGGAAATGGCAATGAAGACCTTATCTGCCACTGCAACCAATGAGTTGGAAGGTATGAAAGCAGTCAGTACTTGAAAGGATGGTAAAGAAAGCAGTGCCATCAGGAAGGAGTTATGTTCCAGTGATGGTCAGGAGAGTAGAGAGAGGAAGAAGTTTTAAGGTGAGAGGAAGTTTGTTAACTGTGGAGCAGATATTCCAAAGGGCACAGTGGAAGGGGCAAAAGTTTTCTTTATCATCACCTCATGGACAATTCTTTTGCTACTTGCAAAAGATCCACCATACTAGAAGAAGGGAACTACCACCTCTTCTAAGATGATAGCTCTTCTTGTGGGTAAGAGACATATTTGGGGGGGAAAGCTTAAAGAGAATTGGCTAGAAAGCTCAAAGAGATGAGATGAGAGGTATAATCAAATGATAGGAAGTAGGAGACCCTAGTTCAAGGGAAATGGTACAAAGTAGACAATCCAACCAATCTCTAATGTGTTCGTAGCAAACCAAGCTACTGGAGAAGTGAGGGGCCATATAACACACTCCTCCTGACCCCAGGTGGTTCCCTTTCCAGAATCTGCCTTGACATTTGACCACTACCCTATCACTGCTGCTATCTCTGGTTCGAGGGTGTGTTGGGGCCTGTTCCAAAGTCTGATGTTTGGGTTTTTTCCTTTCTTAGGAACCGACCATAAAGAAGAGTGAAATAGGAAATTTCAGAATTATTACTGCTGACTCTTCCAGCTCAACATTAAACAATAAAGCGCAGGGAAAAAGGACCAACCTAAGAGTCAAGACAAGGTTTCAAATTCTGCCTCAGACATGTACTAGCTATTTCCTTAATTTCTGCAGTGCTCTAGGCAGATCTTCAAGATTATAAATTGTTAATCTGTTAAACACTTCCATTCCAGAAAACTCTGTCATTAATGATATCTGACCAAAAAGCCAAAAACCATTAAAAAAAAAAGAACCTGGTATCAGCAGAAGGACGGAATCTCTATCTCTTTCCCCGGGTCCATTGGGCGTGGTTAAGAAAGTAAAAGCAATACATCTATGATGAAACTCTTCCCTTGTTGAGCTGTGCTGATAGTGACAATGGCTATTTCTCATGGAAAGCTTACCCAGAATCATTATGTCAGTTCCAAGCAATGACCTGCATTCAGATTTGTAGGAACACTGTGGGCGAAGCACTGTGATTAATCAGGGTCCTAGCCTTAGCTCCTTCATTAATGTAGCCTATAATAAAGGACCTCAGGTTTTCACAGACCAGGTTCAGTCTTGAGGACACACAGATATCTTATGCTTGTACCTCCATATCAAATTTTCCAAGGCAGAATCAAAATGTGGATTGTTTTTCCCCCACCATGCTCCATTGGGCAACTATCAGAATATATACATCATGTCTCAGTTTCTAAATATGTAGGTAAGAGAATTCTCAGTTCATCAGGAAGCACTTTATTTCATACCAAAAGAAGAAGAAGAACAAAGACCAGGATCCTCTAAACTATCAAGACAATGCTCTTTCCCTCTTCATTGAGTCCCACCTCCCCCAGAGACATAACCAGTTCTCCAGACTCTCAACTGCACTCTATGGCTTATATTTCTCAAGAAGGGAAATAAACTTGAGGCTGGCCAATAGATGACCCTACATCTTCATTCTCCTTTAGGGACCTATGCAGTTCTCCAGAGACTCATTGCATTACCACAAGCATTGAGACTCAACTAGAAAGAAGTATTTCACTTGGAGTTAAAGAATCAATACCTTGGGTGCTCCTTCTATTTCCTTTAGGGACCTATACAATCTCAAAGACAAATAGTACTTCCTGAAGAATCCAGGGGCCCCAAGAGGGAATTCTTCATTTGGGGCCACTATAGAAGCAACTCTTCCTTGGGATCTGCACCAATCAAATAGTGCATGGTAGAAGTTGAGGGCAAAGTCCAGATTTATTTTTCTGAATCTTGGCTTTGTCTTTTGCCTCTTCTCACCCCACAGTCCTGTGGTTATTTGTCTTCTTTCCAGAAGGCTGGATACCAGAACCCCCATAAGTCTGACATAAGGTTGAGTATTGCTCCATCACTACTTCCACTTCTTAGGCCATGTGATTTCTTCTTCTCCTGGAAGGCTCACTTGACTTCTCCTCTGGGAACTGTTGTGAGGTTCTGCTACTGCCTCTCTATGGCTATTACATCTGAAGCTCCCTTCCCAGGGACCCAGACATGTTCTCTAGTCTCTGTGCTTGTTCAGCTCTCTCTCCGTCAGGTTCTCTTGCAGATTATTCTTGCTCTTTCTGTTAGCCAGAACTCGAGGATGATTCTTAGATCTAGAACGCTCAGATTGAATAGATCACTTCCAGTGAAGTATAAATGACAACCAAGTTACAATAGCTAGCATTTATACAACTAAGGTTGCAAAGTGATTAAACTGTATAATGCTGTCTCAAAAACAAGCCCAGAAGTAAATGTCAATTCCTGCTTTCATTAAGGTGATATGACCAAAGTCCCAAGGGAGGTGTTATTGGGGGACATTCCCACATATGAATGGCATATAACCTTTAACTTCATCAATCCTTACCAGAACCTCTCAGGATTACATATATTCTATCAGGATGGAGGGTGGGGTGTCAATTTCCTTAAGCATAAAATAAGAGTATTAAATGACTTCCAAGAGAATGTCTAATTCCAAAATGTTATGTTTCTGACCCTGTCGGACATAAAAGGGAGATGGAAAGATACAGATTGACGGGTGAGAAAAGATGCAAAAGATATAATACACAGGTCCCCTAATCTTTGGGCATTTACTCTCTAAGGACATAGAACCAGCAAAAACTGTGGAATAGAGCAAGAGAATTCTGTTCTATTTTGATAATCCTACAACTTAAGGGATACAAATGTAGAGATGGTCTATTAAAGATGTAGAGAATGACATCTAATACCAGAGGATGCTGCAGGCATCAGCCAACCTTGGCAATTCCAGTTTGGCTCTGCCCTCTGTATGAGTGATGCCAGATTTTTCTTGGATTGCATGCTGTTGTCTCCTTTCATGCAACCACTCACTTCATTTGTTCCCACCAGTAGTAGCTCCCTTCAATTCCATCTCTTGCATGAGGCTCACTTAAGCACCTCTACTACAATAACTATTTTGTGAAACTGAATAGGAGATAAGCTGATACATGGAAAGATTTCACCTGGCCCTGCCATCAAACCAGATTAGTCACTGAATTAGTCATTATAAGATATTAAAAAAGATGAAAGGACTGGTAAATTCAAGGATTGGAATACACTATTTTGGATAACAAAACAAAGTATGTTGAATCTGGCAGCAAGAGCACCTAGGTTTGAATTCCATATCTGACATTTTTCTAGCAAGTCCCTCAATGTGGATACTAATGACTTATGATGTTTTTACAAGGCTTCATTGAGCTAAAACACGTAAATCTTATAATACTACATACATATCAGCTACAATGCTACTTATAATGAAATTAGATATTTTCTAGAGACATTGATCATCTTTGAGAATTTCATACATGGTAACTAATACGGTCTCTTGCTGTCATTGTATTACTTGCTCCAACACTACTTAACTGTCTCATTAGACCTGATGTATGAAACTAGCATGTGTGGAGGTTACATCTCCATAACACTGTCTCAGTAGAAGTGCTAAATGAGATCGAGGGTAACCAACAGGCCTCAGAACTTTCGGTGAGTTAGAAGGATGTCTACCCCAAGCGTGTGAAGATGTTCAAAATGGAATGGGTGGACGAGAACAATCTGTTCCAAAAGCCACAGAGGCAGCTGAAGTGGCAGTTATAGCTTGGTCAGACATCAGAGACACCAAGGTCACATCCCAGGGCCATGGTCTTGACTGTTTTCTTGCCTCTGAACTTCAATGACCCTGGAAGAGACAGTGAGGCTGACGACTGCAATTCTCCCTCACTCAAATCCAAGTCATGTGCAAGGCAAGATGTCACATTGTGGAGTCACTGCTTCTCTTCAAGAAATGAAGGATGAATGAACAGCAACTTAAAATACTTCTAGTACTGCAATAAGTTTGTGAAAGCATTTTATCAGATTGGTAACAAACACAGACAAGGAACTATCTGAACGATAGAAGAGCGTATAAAAAGCTGAGATTTTCATTCCACCCTCACACCAACTCCACTGAGCAGGAAAGCATCTCATCTCTTTCAGTTTCCAGCTGTTATCAAAGTCTGGGTCCTAGCACAAGAATTAGTATCTGCTCATAAATATCCTGGATCCTAATAAAATTGGATACATATTGTTAATTCATATCTGGTTTAGACAGCACCATCAAAACTTAGAGTGCCTCTCTGGTTTACAGCTGCAGAGGCAAACAGGGCACCAGCATGCAAGTCAGTTCTGAGTGTTCAGGTATTGCCATTTCTCAGGATCTGAAACTAGGCAGGGCATCAGTCTGTTCCTGAAAACTTCTCAGCCATCTTTCCATGCAGCACAACGTGACATAAGTGTAGAATCCATAACAGTAGGAGGGACTGGCATGACCCTGGCAAACATTAAGTTCCCCAAGGTCTTTCCCTTTCTCCTTCCAAACTCACAATGTCACTCCTGTCTCCCCTCCCTCCAGGTGCTATGAATGTCCAGAAGTAAATCAGTGAAATGAAACCATTCCAATGTCAACATACTATCAGAGAGGCTAGAATGCTGATACAAAAAAATGAATAAATCATTTTCATTTCTGTAACTTAATAAAATATATTCTAATACTACGTTTTATCTTTTGTTCTCCTCGCCCTCAAATTTCAAAGATATGTGAACTCCAAAAGCCTCTACCAAGGCCTTATGCTAATCTTTTTGTTTTCTTTCCTACTTACAAGGTTATTTGGATCTTACTTAACATTCGCTCTGGGTTTCCAATAAATCTGTTATACAAAGTACATGGATAGTACGTGAAAGTAGTAAGTTCTGGTCAATTCGGATATGCATTCAAATTAAATATCCTGCTGCAATGAAACTGGTGGCAGTGAAAATCTTGACCATTTCTAACCACCTTTTAGTGCTTGGTTGCCCGATCAGCAGGGGCCACAGTACTGCCCAGAGTTATAGCTAAAGGTTTGAAGCATATAAAGCACTATTTTGGTCAATACTTCCATCTAGTGGTTATAATATGAAAAGTACTATCTATGCCTTTCAAAAAAATGATTCCATTCTGTTGATCTGTGTCTCCTAGTCCTTATGCTTTCATTTTCTTCAGAAGAATACATAATATAGTATGTACTTGTTACAAAGCTGTCAAAGAAAATATCAACTATTAGTTTCTGCTCTATCCATGGTAAGGCCAAAAACATAGGGAAGTGTAAACTCTATTCCCACAAAACCTTCATAGGGTGGAAGATATAGGATAAAAGGAAGTTCTATTCTCACAAAAGCTTCATGGGGTGAAGGATGTCTATTGCCTTCTGAAAGTTTTAGTTTTATGAATTAGTGTAACCTACTATCCTCTTTCCTCTTTACTAACAGACACCATGGAGAGGAATGAGCAAAAAGGAGACAGTCAGTCCTACAGTAAAGAGAAATGAAGATAAAGCAAATACAGTATTGAGGCAGCGGGTCATGAAAATTTCTTAAGCTATACTGTCCATTCCACTGATAACATGCCTACTGCTCGGCAAAGGATAAAAAAACAAGACAACTTGTAAAATGGAAAGCATCAGCCCTCTTTTAAATTAGAATTCCTAAGTCTCCCCATACAATCACTCTAACTGGGAGTGGAGGGGCAAGCCACAAAATCACTTTGGTATTTAGAAGCATTGGTTGGAGAAAGGTACTCTAGCTTGAGTATTAGGGCAAGAGCCAAGAGATGTGTTTGTGGTTAAAGCTGTGTGACCTTGAGAAAGTCATCCAACATTTATGAACTTCAGTTCTAAATCCACCTTCTCCCAGGATGCTCTAGCCCAGACATGTTTAAAGTGGTTTGTAGTAGGTACATGTGCCAAATAGATTATAAAAATTCTAAACAAATTTGCTTCATGGGCTTAGATTGAGGGGAGATGGAATCCTGGCTCAGTTGTGCCCTTCAGTCTCTGTGTTTTAGTTCTGCCATCAAAAACTGAATTTCAAATTCTTTCATCCTGGGGGGTTGGGAAGTCCAGCTAATCAAGAACCACTATAAAACTTCACCAAAGTGCTTAATAAAAATAAAGCTCTCCTGTTCAAGGACACTGGGAGAATGAATAAGTGGATACTTTCACAGACTTGGGAAGATAAAGAGCTTGGAGCAGATATTAGACATTACTAACTATTGCCATCACAAATGGAAGCGCAGTAGGCAGGAGTCCATGAATCATATCATTGCACAAAATACGGCAGATTGAAACTGTTTTCTGGAGAATAAAAATGAGAGGAAATATATTGAAGTTGATAGAGAAACTGGTCACCTTCTCTTCCAACTTCCGAGTACCTCATCAGTCACCTAACCATTGCATGTTTCAAACTTTAACCCCTTCTGCCCTACCAGTAGCCCTGATTGTGTATCATCTGTTTTTCCTTCTCTCTTCACTAGTGCTGGTAGTCCCAGGGACTTTCATTTGGCCATAGGGGAGTTCTTACACTGAAGAATATATGCGGGCTCCTTCTGTACCCACATTGTTTGCCATGGCGCGGCCTCTGTGCCTCAGGATGACCTTGCCCTAACAAGAGGATTTATTCCCTCTCTATCATTCCAACTAACCTCTTTCTTGGCACAAGGTTATTTGTTAAAACTGCATTCCATGACGGTAAGAGGCTGAGGACATCTATCTGGTGTAGCAGAAAGTAATGAATAAATCACAGAATGTTAGAGCTGGAAGAAACTTTAAACATTACCAAGTTCAGCCCCACAATTGCAGAAGCTAACTTCTGGAAGAGAGTGCTGAGGCCCTCTAGTTATCCTGACCAAGAATCCCTTTAATAACATCCACAATAAGTAATATTTTCTGCCTTGAAGGCCTCCACCCACCCCTAGTGGCGCATTCTGCTCTTGGATAGCTCTCTTTGTTAAGGAGTTTTTCCTTACATCAAGCTAAAATCTAATTTGCAATTTTTACCCTCTTCTTCTAAGTTCAGTCTTTTGGGGTAACCAGAATAAGTGTAATTACTTGTACACATGATAGTCCTTCAAAATACTTAAAGACAGCTATCATTCATTCTCTCTCTAAAACTTCTTTTCTTCTTCAGTCTAAAAACTCCTTTTCTTCAATTAATTCTCCCACTATGCCTTCTCCAATCCTTTGAATATGCTTTGGATATATTTTGTCTTTATTTCCTAAAATTGAAAACTTTACACAGTACTAGAGATGTGGCCTGCCCAAGACAGAACATAGAAGAATTATCACTTCTCTTCTGGACATCATGCCTATCTTAATTCAGCCTAGGATGGTAGAAAGGTTTTTTGGTGACCATTTCAGACTGTTGATTCCAATTGATCTTGTAGTTCACTAAACCCCTCAGATCTTTTTCATGTGAACTACTGTTAAATCATGCCTTCTCTGTCTTATATTTATGAAGCTGAATTTTGGAACTCAAGTGCAGAGCTTTTCATTGACCAATATTTAAATTTCTTATTTGATTCAACTCATTATCCTAACCTACTGAGATCTTAATAGATACTGGCTCTGAGTGCTGAACTTCAAATCAGGGAGATATAGGTTCAAATCCTATTTCAGACACTTAATAGCTATTTGACCGTGAACAAATGGTTTAACCTCTCCATGTCTCAGTTACCTCATAGAACTCAATGGCTGCTAAGGTCCCCTTCAGCTTTAAATTGATGATCCCTCCAAGGTTTATGTTATCTACAAAGCTGGTAAGTACAACATTTATGCCTCCATTCCTGCCATTGATAAAAACGTTGAGCAAAGGACAAAACCCTGGGAACTTTAGTAGACTTTCAGCCAGTTAGTCATTCAATCAGTTCCAAATCTTCCTAACTGGACCAGTCACTAGCCCATATTCTACCATCTTATCAACAAACAGTATGAGAAATGTTGTCTTGAGCCTTCTATCGCCGTACATTTTTCTTAACTAGCACTTCCACAATACTTTAAAGTTTGAAAGGTGCTTTACATACGTCCACTCGTTTGATCCCTGCAATAGCCTTGGGAGGTAGGCGCGATTACTATTCCCATTCTATAGAGAAGGAAACTGAGGAACAGAGAGATTAAGTGACTTGCCTCCAGCATCACACAGGGAGCAAGTTTCAGGGTCTGTACTGGGGTCTTCTTGACTTCAAGTCTTATCCTCTCACACAGTGCTTCTTAAACTCAGGTTGGAGACCCCATATTTTTCTATTGAATAGTTCAGCAATAGTAAAAGGTTTCTGAATGTGCAACGACCAAAAATTAATTAAAAATCAAGTGTGTAATGAATCTAAGGTGCTTTTGGCACCTGTGTTGCATTGTACAACTTCACTGCAGCCTTGGTTCTGAACACAAAACACAAGGCATGTGCACTTTGCACTGAGCATGCCCTCAGCAATACCAATAAAAGCTGCCCAAACATGAAAAGGGTGGCAAGTGGAAGAAGTTTAAGAAGCCCTGGCTAGCCACTGTACCACCCATCTTTTAATTCTCTTTACTTTCACAGCCAAACTATTAGAAAAAGCTTTCACTTTACTTCTCAACCCTTTCTTCTCTAGCTTTGGACCTCTCAATTGAAACTACTTTCTCCAGACTTACTAACCTAGTGTGCCCATTTCTCTTTTCTCTGCTGAGTTGTTATCCAGATTTTGTTCCTTAACCACAGGCCCTCTTTTCTTTCACTATGCCCTCTCTTTGGGTCATCTCATCTCTCATAAGTCTTATTCTCACTATGAAGATCACTCAGACAGCTACATACACATCTTAGTTTTTCTCCAAAGCTTTAGTCCCATATTACCAACTACTTGAAGGATACCTCCACCTGGATTTCCAAAGGCACTTGAAATTCAGTAGGCCCAAAAGGAATTTCTTCCTTCATCTCTTGAATCTCACTGATTCTCTAAATTTCCTTATTCCTTATTTCCTTACTATCCTTCCAGTTATCAAAGTTTGCAACCATAGGGTTATCTGTGACTCTTCTTGTCCCCTTATCCCCCCAATTCCAATTGCTTGCCAAATATTTTCAATTCTCCATACACATGTTGCATGTCCACTGTCCATCATCATATCTGATTGGCTTCCACTCCACAGAATATCAAAGATTCCTCCCCCTTCCCTCCACTTCTCCTGTTTCCTTTTGTATATAGTCTTCCTTCAAGAGATTTTAAGCTCCTTGAGGGCAGGGACTGTCTTTTTCTTATTTGAATGCTCAGCTCTTAGCGTAATACCTGGCACAAAGGAGATACTTAATAGTTTTTAGGACTATATTGAAAAACATTGTCCTCTTGCTCTTCCAATAGCCACCACACTTGTTCAGGCCCTTATCACTTCTTTCTTCCTAACTGGCTTTTAGTCTTTCCCTTCTCCAACCCCTCCTCCACACAAATGCAAAATTATCTTCCTAAAGCAAAAGTTTGCCCTTGTCATTCCACTTTCATTGGCTCTATATTGTTTCTGGGAAAAAATACAAAATTGTTCTATGTCACTTGTGGGCACAGTTTGGTTTTCATTTTGAACTTGCTAATACAGTGCTCTGAACATAGTAGATGCTTAATAAATGCTTCATTCATTAGACGGGCTAATCAAATCCTTTGCTTAAATCTAAGTATATACTATCTACACCATCCTCTTTATCTGGCTGCCTAGTTATCCTGTGAAAAGAGGAAATGAGTTCAGCCTGAAGCTACGTTTTCCTTGAATAATCAGTTTCCCTTCTACTTGATGATGAGTCACACCCTCATTGTGTTCTAGAATCTTCCAAGAACAGAAGTCAAGTTTGCTCTCTACACAGTGTAGACTTTGACCTCTTCACTTTTTGGAAAATCGGACCATCGGCCCTCTCCCAACCCTGCAGTGTCTCTCCTTGTCTCCAAGGTCGTTAAAAGATCATCGACTTTGATCCAAAGAGTACTCTCCATTACATCTTCAGTAAACTAGATGTAGCTCATCCAAGAATACTGGTATGAACCAAGAGTAGCTACAATGTCTGTTGAACCCAAACCTAAACCACAGTGGACTAGTGAAGAAAGTAAAGAAATGGCATCCTCCAGAGTCAGTTTGTGTTCTTTGGCTATAAGCTATCTTGCTGACCTTCAGAAAGGCAAGATACATCATTGGCCAAAAACACTGGGTATGAGAAAAACTGGGCCTGGAGTTAGGAAGACCTGAGTTCAAATCCTGCCTCAGATATTTATTAGCTATGTGAACCTGGTTAAGTCAATTAACCTCTGTATGCCTCAGTTTCCTCCCCGTAAAATAAGGACAGTAATAGTTACCTGCCTCCCAGAGTTGCCGTAGGAATCAAAAGAGATAAAAATTGCAAACCTCGTAGCACAGTGCCTGGCAAAAAGTAAGTCCTATGTTATTAGTTGTTGTTGTAACTTTCCACACAATTACTGCTAAAATCTGAGACCTTGAATACTTTGTTAAGACTTTCAAATAAAGAGTTCTCTATATTAGATTGCTTGCTTCTTAGGGAGGGGAAGGAAGGTGGGAAGGAGAAAAAAAACTGGAACTCAAAATCTTATAAAACTGAACGTTGAAAACTATCTTTACATGTAATTGGAAAACATAAAATACTATTTAGTGAGAAAAAAATAAAGGACTCTACTTTAAACTCCAAATCCATCAATGCATCATATTATTCTGGAGGCAGGTATCTACTTCTAAGAAACTTCCCTTAATTAAAAAACTGTGAGATAATAGTTCATTAAGTGTCTGACTTAGTAGTTTAATGAGTACCTTAGTTAAAAATCTCTCTCTTTCTTTCTCTTAGTATTTACCTCTTAATTCTCAGGAAAGTTTGCTACTATTTATCTGGCTTTGTAACTACATTATCTTAAGTGTTCCAACATACAGTGAAAGAGAAATGCTAAACCAAATGAAAGTCTACTACTATCCTGTTGTTCTGGTGTGTCCTACTTTTTTGTGACCCCATTTGGGGTTTTCTTGGCAAACACACTTGAGTGATTTGCCATTTCCTTCTCTAGCCCATTTTACAAGGGAAGCACCTGAGGCAAACAGGGTCAAGTGACTTGCCCAGAGTCACACAGCAAGTAAGTGTCCGAGGCCACATTTGAACTCAAGAAGATGCATTTTCTTGACTCCAGAGCTTGAGCTCTACAATTCTACTAGAAAAATACTCAATGAGGTCTAGATGGTAGCTAAGGAATGACTATTCCCAATCTATAAAGTGCTGTAAAGTAGACGATCAACAGAAAAAATAAAATGGGGAGAATAAAGTTTCTGCTTTAACAAACAGAGGATTTCAAAAGAATATCTAGTACATGGAAGGAATGTAGAATGTTCCTCAGGAAACAATTCACAAAAACGAAAAAGGCATACCTCCCTAGAACTGTCAGCTTGTGTTTCTCAGTTATTTGTAACCCTCCATTACTGAGGGCAAGAGTCAAGATTTCCCTTTCACAAAGGAGCTCCCATACCAGTTCTTAAAACACTGCTTCTGGGCAACCACAGAAGCTGAATGATATCTTAAAAGAAACACAGCAAGTGCATTGCATCAGAATTTATTTCCAGTCTAATTATATCTCCTAAAATGCCTGAAGTTCTGGGAGCATTAGTAGGGGGAAACCGTACACCAAGAGGCCAACTTAAAGTCCCCAACGCCTGCCTACAAGAGTCTATGAAAGTCATAGGAACTCCGTATCTATACTTGAAAAAGAACAACTCTTCACCTTGGGGAGGGTGGGGTAGGAATCTGAAATCTCAATAGAGGTGAAGAAAGTGATTAAGATAAATCTTTGTAGGGACAGAGCCCAGCAAATAGGAGATAAAGGAGTTGGAGAGACAAGCTGAGGCTACCTCAAGCTGTGCCTGCTTTCACGAAAGTGAACTTGCAGGAAAGAGAGAATGATGAACGAAGGTACAGACAGAAGCTAAATTCCCATCTTCTGTGAATTACACAATGCCTTGTTTTCTACTTTCTATTCCTTTTTCCTTTCAATCAGTCTGTTTATTTTCATTACTAGTCAAGTGTTCTCACAAAAGAAGCAAGATTGAACTGATTGTTAAGTATTTATTAGCTTATGCTACTTCATATATGTTGCTGTTGTTCAGTCATCTTTGACTCTGTGACTCCAGTTAGGATCTTGGCAGAGATACTGGAGTAATAAGCCATTTCCTATTCCAGCTCAGTTTGAAGATAAGAAAATTGAGGTAAATGGGGTTAGGTGACTTGCCCAAAGTCACACAGTTGGTGAGTGTCTGAGGCCAGATTTGAACTCGAGAAGATGAGTCTTCCTCACTCCAAGCCTGGCACTCTATCCACTGTACCACCAACTGCCCTATTACTTCACAGGATTGGCTTTTACCTAGCAGAGAACAGAGTTTTAGGAAAATGACATACAAAACGTGTTTATGTGTCCATAAAATGTGGACAAATGGATATAGGAAAAATCTGGAACACAGAAGTGTTGTCCACAGGGTAGAGTACCATAATAGAGGTCATTGGACAACTAGGGAAAAAATAAGGACAGTGAGCACAGGGCAGGGAGGGAAAAGGGAAAGAATTAAAGTGGGCACCAAAGTGTAACTTTGCCTCCATTACATTTTTTTTCTAGGGTCAACCCTGTTGTTGCTGAGTGGAAAAGGTAGAATAAAACATATACATAAAAATCAAAGATTTCTTTGTAATAGCAAAAGTTAGCAGTTTATTTTAGAAGCATAGTTATATGACATTTCTTTCCATTTATAGTTTCATCAATGCAGCTGTTTGTTGATTATGTATGATTAATTTCTTATTCCTTAACATGAACAATTTCCTCTCCCAACTCAACCTATTGTTGTAGTGAATAATTGCTGCAAAACAGTTTTAAATTGTGATTAAGCATTATGATCTATTATTTCAAATAGTTAATTACTCCTCCCCTCCTGCCTCCACAATATCTTGCTTTCTTTTTTTACTGTTGGAAATAATTAAAAATGAAGTAATGGAAAGTAAAAAAAAAAAAAAAAAGTAGTATTCTTCAAGCTGTCCTTCTCTTTGTGTGGGTGTGTCTGTGGGAAGGAAGGAAGACAGGACATGGTTGTGGATGCTCTGGAATATACAAGAGAGAAAGAAGCAATTTCTTGGTTCAGATTGTTCAGGCCTCCAACTAGGAGCTGGGGATGAATCAGAGATTTTACTGATAATTTAACTCTCCAAAAGAAAAAAAAAGCCTTATGAATCCCATCCTCATGGACTCCCCAGGGCAAAAAGAATGCGCTAAGCAGTGGGATACCAAGGAATGGAAAGCTTGGTAAATAGGACTAGAAGTCACTTTCCTCAGGAGCAGTGGCCTTCAGTGCCTCAGTGATCCCTTGATTCTGACCAGGAAGGTTTTTAAAAACCCTTTCACGGGGTGCTCACTAGAAAGTAAGTCAAGACTAAGAGGTCTGCTTTTAAAGGCTTTGGGAAAAGAGAGCTATGTCCACACAAGTAAGAGATCAGTGGGAGGGGAATAGTTTTCTTGATAGACCAAACTAGCCACTAGCAGACATTGATTATTGGGAGAAATTTCCACGACTCTTTTTTTCAAAGAGTAGGAGCAGCAAGGGGGTTGCAGAGTTAAAGGGGAATTGTGTTATATTGGTAGGTCCCCAGGTAGGATGCTTTGAAATATATTAATTTTTGGCTTTATTCTAAACTTAAAACATCAAAAAGAATGGGTATTGGCATATACATAGAATAGAAAAAGAGGATTATATATAAAACTGCAGGGTTTTTTAATATAAAACTTGCTTTTCTTTTTAGGTATATAATAAGATATATTATTAATATAGAATATAACATATAATAAGATATATACCCTGTAGCTTTCAAAAGTTCATGATTATCAAAAAATGTTTATGGATGCTGATGAATCAACCCAAGTCTATTTATATTAGTATGACAATAAGGCTTTTTAACCTTTTTCATATTCTGGACCCCTCTGGCAGTCTGGTGAAGCCTATGAACTTCTCAGAATGTTTTCAAATGCATTAAATATGTAATATTACAAAGAGAGTCAATTATATTGAACTACATTACCAAATAAAAAGAAAAAAAACAAAACCAAGTTCATTAACTCCAGGTTAAGAACCCTTGCATTCATTAAGGTTTGGGTTTTGTTTTGTTTTTTTCTTAAGGGCTAATCTGTAAATTGGTGATGTTTTTTTTCTCCTAAAGTGAATTCTATTACCCACAAGGCAAGTTTATTCAAGTTTACTCAACTGGGTATTGAACTAATTATAATTGTGTTAAGGTAACATTTTGAGAAAGTCACATAGTTTGTAAAATGGTAAGTGTTAAATGGTAGTTGTATATCACATATTTATGTGCTTATGAAACTAATATGGCTACTATGATATTGAAGAACTCATGTTCCATTGTACTACTACTAGTCTCATTAGGGATTAATGATTTGGTGGATACTCACTGGATATGACAAATATAGCAGAGATTTTGCCATACATCCTTTGGGAGTATAGAAAGGACTAAGAAAAGCATATAGGAAAGAGGCAGTGGCTATGCTATGTGAGCATAATGATGGTGATGGTGATAAAACCTTTGTTTGTATAGTGCTTTAAGGTTTGCAGAACACTTCACTCATTTACCCTTGTAACAAACCAGTAAGGTAGGTGCTATTATTTTACAGAAGAGGAAACTGACGCAGAGAGAGATTTACATATCTTGCCCAGGGTCACATAACTAGCGAATATCCAAGGCAGGATTTGAATTTAGGTCTTTTTGACTCCAGGTCCTACACTGTATTCATTACATGACTTAGCTGACTCTAAACTTGGACTATGGGATATTCTCAAAGAGATAACTTTTGAGTTTGGGTACATGGAAAATGTCAAATAACAATGCCATGGTACTCAGTGGCATGGAGAGTGCACAAGACAGTTATGTAAAGTTCCTTAATACCCTCCAGGAGGAGGGGTAAAAGGCTGTCAGGCTTAGTTCAGAGGGAGAGTATTGTCTGTGGAGAGCATGAACCATACCACCCTGTTCGAAGTGATAACAAGACTGACAGATGATGTACTCTGCGTACAACTAGTTTTGTGCACATGTCAAAAGTCTTTCAGTTATAACAACTGGTTCATGATTTACTTCTGGCACACAACTAAAACTTGGGGAGAAGATGTTGATCTACATTGGTAGATTGTAGATTGAGAGTCCCTATAGCACTGAAATCACAATTCCAATACCTATCCCCTACAGTTAGTTAAGGATCTCATGATAGCAAGACTAAGAGTAGGCAGAAGAGACAAGAATTGGTCCTGCATTGCTTCAAGGCATCTCATTTGATTAAAAGGCCAAAAGTAAGAATAACTCAGGAAAAATCAGATCTCACAGAAAGTCAGGCCAGCCCTGCTAGAAGACAGAAAGCATTCAGGAGTTACTCTTCCTGATCAAAAAAGGTCGGGACCAACAGTGAGGTAGCTCAATTTGAGAATAATACATTGTACCAAAAGAAATCAAGTTATATTTGGCTAAAAAATATGGACTAGACGGGTAGATATATGCTGAAGATACTTAAGGACACTTCTCATTAACTTGCTAAAGATGAATTCCAATCAAACTGGAATGGGGAAATGCAGACCCTGGAAAAACCCCTATCTGCTTCCAACTTCTTTACACTTTACACCTGTGCAGCAGCGACACTGAGGACTAAAAATGCACTGTCTTGTTGCACTGGGCAGCAGATCCCAAGTGACAATTATATTCTCATCGTTTTGTGAAAGTTACCTCTAGAGTCAATTTGCAGATATCTCTACGGTCTATTAGGGGGCAAGTCCTCAGGGTACTGGTTGAAGATGATTACTTCTATTCTGGATATATTATAATGAGTGTAGCATTAAGGAAGTTGTTGGTGTAGAGTAAATGTACATCGTGGTCCTGCTATATCAATATTTAGCAAAAGTCTCTGAGTTTCATCATTCATGGGACCAACCTTAGTCTATTTGAAGAACTGGCAGTGTACGGCTGGCAACAAACTGAGGCTTGGGACCTAAACACCCTGATAATTCCTACCTCTTCTACAGAAACTTACAGGGAGAAAGAAAATAACAGGCAGAGACCATCAAGGAAGCACTAATCTTTCCAACTAAGAAGAGAATACATAAAAGTGTAACTTTGGTAACTCCAGTGCCTGAAGAATAGAAGGATTATCTGAGGAAGAAATTCAGTGAAAATCAGAGGGTTCTTATTGCATGAATGGATGAACGTGACATAAGGGGCCCACATGCCAGCTCAACAATTCCTGACCACTTTGAGAGCAATTTTGGAAAACTGATTATAAATGAAGGATCTCAGAAACCAGAAAGACTGCTAACTAAAGGCATCATTATCAAATCTCATAGTTTCTATGCCTTACCACAGTGTAGTATGGAAGAAGACTGGAAAGACTTGAATGTGTGGATGATTTGACTTTGAATAAAAAACAAAGATCTAACCAAGGTCACTCCCCTACTCAAAAATATTCATGGTTTCCTGTAGTCTGTAGGTTAAAATACAAAATCTGCAACCCAGCATTTAAAGCTCTGTGTAATCTAGCTCCCACCCGTATTTCCAGTCTTATTTCATATTATTAAGAGGCACTTTTGATATAAGAATACTTCATATAATTGTAAGGTATCCATAGCATAATGGATAGAAAGCCAACCTCAGTCAAGAAGACCCAAGGTCAAGTTTACCTCTGACACACACTGGCATTATGATCCTGGGCAAATTACAACCTCTCAGTATACCCCCAGGCAACTTTCTATTCCTATAAATTTCAGAGTAGATGTGGATGTATCTTAATATAGGGAGTTTCTTATACAATGGAAATCACAAGTCTGGCTCAAAACAGCAACAACACTCTACAATCTAGTCAAATTCGCATACTAGCTGTTCTCATATGTGACACCCTATCCCCTTTCTCTCTGCCTTTGCACAGGTGGTACCCCATGACTGGAAGGTATTCTTTCTTCAGTTTTGCATTTTAGAATCCCTACCTTCTTACTGCTTCCTACATAGGTCATATCCACAGTTGTTAGTACTCTCATAAAATCACCTTTTTCAGTGACTTCCCAATCTTCTTACATTGTTTCCCACCATACAGACACACTAGTCCTCTGCCTATTCCTTGGACATAATCTTCCATTTCCCATCACCATGCTTTTGCTCTAGCTGTTCCCCATATCTGGAATGTTCTCCTTCTCAACCTCCAACTTTTTAGAATCTCTGATATTCTTTAAGATGTAACTCAAGTCCTACTTCCTTCAGGAGGCCTTTCCTGGTCCTCCCAAACTCCCTTTTATGGTTACCTTCTCTGTATTCTGATTTATATGTGTTGTCTCCCCTAAGATACTGTAAGTTCTTTGAGGACAGGGACTCTGTTTGTTTTTTCTTTATATCTATAGAACTTAGGAAAGTAGATGCTTAAAAATGTTTTTTTGTAATTATTTATCTATGTACATGTTGTGTCTTTAGAGTAGAATGTAAATTCCTTGAGGAGGGACAAGATTGCTTCATTTACATTTGTGTCTCCAGTACCTACACAGAGTGACTCATGTACAATTGACACTTAATGGTTGTGGAATTGAATGCCATACCCAGAACCTTAGATCCCTAAGACTGTGTAGTGGGAATCCAGCATTTTTCAGATGTGGACTTGTGAAGTCAATACTGTCAGATTCCCACAGCTGAAGAAGATAAGGAAAAGATAGCCTTTATCTGTCTATTGACATTTCAGAATTTCTATGAAATTCAGCAAATGCCCCCAGGGATTTCTGGGAATACTGCTATTTTTTAGCTCTTCATGAAAAAATCATTAGTGACATAAGTTACTTAGAGGTTGATGTATCTGGATGACCACATCATGTTTGGGAAGATATCATAAAAGCATTAAAAATGACTATTAAAGGTATTAGATTGGCAAGGGATTCTAGTCTAAAACTATCAATTAAAAAGCAGGCATTGTGTAGAGTCTCTGTCAAGTAGTATCAATCCCAAGAGGACAGAAAGTCATCATTAGGCCACATTCAAAGAATTATCAAGAACTGACAAGCTTTCTAGGAGGAGACAGCTACTCTCAAAAACTTGTGAAGAACTCTGCCACCATTGAAAAGCTTTACAATCTCATACGTACAAGACTGAGAAGAATAAGAACCAAAGGAGTAAAAATGGACAACTTGGCCTAAGCCCTTTGGAAATACTGAGAAATTTTTGGCATAGGAAAAGTGTGCCAAGGTTAGGCTAGTTTTGTTTTTGTTTGTTTTTTATAGATCCAAATTCTCCATATTATACATTGATGCTAGTCCAGAGGGCTTTGGAAGCAATTTTATAACACAAGAGTGACGGCCCCCAGAAGCCAATTACATTTGCAAGTAGAGGATTCCTCATAAGACTCTTGATATCCTATCCACCAATTTTAGTTCTTGGCTTTGAAGTGAACTGTCACTGATAAATTCTAAGAATATGTATAAGGAGACCAATTCCAAGAGCATACAAACAACAGTCCATTGATTTATATTCTGATGAGTGCTAAGCTGGATACTACCAGAATGGATAAATAGTGCATCACTTGCCAGAGAAGAATAATGTGGAAGCATATGCCCTATCCCATCAGCCTGATACATGGAAACCTCATGGACTGCCATGGAAGAGGTGAAGATAATTTATGATAAAGAGAGCTAGGTCAGTAGCACAAGAAAGCAGAGCTGTGATTCTAGGATTTCCCCAAGTGAATGTGGTATCAGGGGTGTAAATACATAGTTAACCAGTCTCCTTTGTCTCCGTTGTCCCTGGATGATTTGTGGCAAGGGTATCTATAGGCTAGATGGCTAAGAAAACTGATACAGACCAAGAAACAGAAGTATGACCCTCAGGAGATCAAGCTTAGCTCCTCAGAAGGTATGTTGTTATTGAGAGAACGGCAGAAGTTGTATATAGAAGAGTATTCACTGTACCATATCATAACTGATCAAACATGAGGTACAGTGGAATTGCTTCTTACCTAGGGGTGAGGTTCTCAAGTCAGGCCATAAAATAAAAACTGCACATAAAATTACTGTCTCTCTTGCAACTTTTGAATTGCCCATAAAATACAGCATATAACACTTACCTATAAAGAAGAGCTTTAAAGTCTGGGTTAATTGGAGCGGGGAATGAAGAGGGTTAGAAATGAACCTGGCTAGACAAGGTGCTGCCTTTCCCCTGTCTGGTGCATCTACTCTTCTCTACCATATGCTTCTTCCTATTCCCACTGAGAAAGGGGATCAGGGGGTGGCGGTGGTTGGTAGGGAAAAGGCAGGGAACCTGGAAGCAGATTCAAATCTCCCATCTCATACACACAACGACACTCACTGATGTAATGTTGGCCTGAGTTAGGAAGGAAAGAAAACAAACATTTTTATGTGGCTACTATGTATCAGGCAATGTGCTAAGTGCTGTACATAATGCTTACTCATTTGATCCTCAGAGCAACCCAGTAAGGTAGGTGCTCTTATTATCCCATCTTTACATTTGAGGAAAGCAAGGCAGAGACGAAGTGATTGCCCAGGATCACACAGTTAACGTGCCTAAACTGAACCCAAGCCCTACTGACTCTAGGTACTAAGTCACCAGTTTCCAGGAAGAACGGGGGTCCAGCCCAGACTCTGACACATATTGGTTCTGTGACTGGGCAAATCACTTAAACCTCTCAGTGTCTCAGGCAAGCCTCTGGAGAGAAGATGCTGACCTGTACTAATAGAGGGAGTTCCTCATGAGGTGACTTCTATATCTATGAAATCATAGGTCTAGTAAAAAAAAAAAAATCTTAGTTTTGCCTCTCTCTTTACAACAAAGCAGTTCTTGACCTACAGATATATAAGTATAAAACCATTCCATGAGTGAACACTTGGGTGCAGCTAGAACCCTGGAGCTGACACAGAAGAGGTTCTACTGGCCCCATATGGTGGCAAATGTATGTAAAAAGCACAAGACTTGAGGCTGGTCTAGTCAAAAGAAAGTGCTAATGGCAGATCCTGGGACAGCAAGCCCCAGCACTTTAAAGTTGGTGTGCACAGACTTTTTATTTTTGCAATGGGTACATGGTTATTTACCAAGAAATCAGCTGTCTAGAGTAGCCAAGGTATTAGAGAAGAAATATTGATGTAATTTCATACCAGCAGCTCTACAGGGATGATGCAGCACAAATGCTACCCTTCAGGGAATTGGTTAGACTCTGGGACCACCAGGAGGCCAGGAAAGGAGTAGTCTGGAGAGTCATGGGTAGAGCCTAGTTCGAAGGCAACATGGCTGGCATGAGTATTTCCTCAAATGGAAGTTCTGGGGAAGAACTTGCCACTTGCAGGAGATTGCCACCATGAGGTCACTGGGACAGAGGCAGAGAAGATTAAGTCTGAAGAATCATGGCTTGTGCTGGGTTTGACTGTCATAGATACTTCCTTAAATGGAATCTAGAGGAAAAATCAGCATCTGGAGTGATCTGTGTACCTGGTGTAGGCAAATGGCTCAGTGGATAGAGGGCTAGGACTGGAATCAGGAAGACTTGAGTTCAAATGTGACCTCAGATACTTTCTAGCTACATGACCCTGGCAAGTCATGTAACCTTTGTTTGCCTTAATGCACTGGAGAAGGAAATGACAAATTACACCAGTATCTTTACCAAGAAAACTCCATGATCAGCTTTGGCATGCTGTGGTCCACAGGGTCATGAAGAGTTGGATAGAATTGAACAACAAATGTATCTGGTCTACCGTATTCAACTTTGTTGTGTGATGTTGTTATATTTTTCACACGACCATGCATTTAAAATACTATATATATGCTTTGTTATGCACGTGTACAGAATAATTGCCTATAACAATGCCAAATGAAAACTAATGGATTTTTATATTTCTACAACAGTGCCTTTGCATCCAATTGAGTTGCAGGGACTATAAGAAAAAAATTTTTTTTTAATCAGATAGAAGCTGTATGTTAAGACTCCATTTCCAGTTTAATTACATCTCTCAAAATGACTTAAGGTCAGAGGGCATTGTTCATGGGCACTAACTCCTAGGACTCCTCTTCCCATGAGGCTTTATGACTAGGTACAGAGCAAAAGTGTCACTAAAGTAAGAACTCTGATTGGTGGGGGTCTTCTGAAAAGCAAATATTGTACTGAAACCTAAGGCAGCAAAGGGATTCCAGAGCTGAGGTTACCTGGACTACAGAATTCTTTCATCTCTGCCTCACTCTTAAGAAAAACTGATCAGAGAGACAAGACTTACACAGCAAACAGAGAGATGGAAATTCTAGGGGTAAGACACCTCTTAGAAAAGTAATTGTTCCCAGGACAAGAATTCAGAGGAGTGGCAGGGTGGAGCTCAAGTGCCTTGTGGGTAAATGAGGAGAAAGATGAATTGTATACCTTAATGACAGTTTGAGATAGAAATATGGATTTCTCTTGCAAAACAACACATATTTAGTATGTAATGAATTGCTTCCCTTCTCAGTAGGGCTGGAGAGGGAGGTGGGGAAGGAGAGAAGTTGGAATTCAAAATATTAGAAACGAATGTTGAGAATTTTTATTGCATATAATCGGGAAATAAGAACTACAGAGATAGGGGTATGGAAATTTATCTTGCTCTGCAAGAAAAGAGAGAAGATGGGGATAGGAGAGGGGTGGAATGTGATGGAGGGGAGAGTACACTGAGGGAAGGAGTAATCAAAATGCAAGGTATTAGGAAGCAGGGGGAGGGGAATGATGGGGAGAAAAATTGGACATGTTACAAAGTGAGATAAAAGCAATTAGTATTAAAACAATAGACTGAAATAATTACTGAGAATAAATCAATGACATCTTTAGTTTGGAGAAAAGAATTTCAGTCTAAATTTCCTAGAGGAAGGTAACCTCAGGTAAAATTTGGTATTGATGGAAAAGTCAAGGTTTTAATGCTAAATTTGATTTTATGATTGCCATTTAATCAGGAACTAGAACATGTATAGAAAGGCATGTAAGCCACTTAAGACTTGCCTCAAAAGATGTTCCTTAGCCAAAGTGAAACTATAATCATATTTGAAACCTGGTTATCGGAACTTGCCATTTTTAGATGCTATGGGACTATTAAGTGACTGTTCTTTTGAGTCTAACTCCAGGTATGGGTAGCAAGAAAGGCGATCTGAGCCACCAGTATATGATGCCAGTAAGCTAATGAGATACTGGTATGAACTGCACAGGTGATCTCAAGGGAAGGGTGGGATTCTCCTGACTCAATTTCCCCACTGACACCTGGCAGACTTTAAGCCTGACTGAATGTAATTGGATAATCTAATCCTGCCTGGAATTGACATGAAGTTGGGGAGATACTGTATCCCTGCAATGTTCTTACTGTTGGTGGCAATTTCCTATAGTCAAAAGGTTCATAAGCTTAATACCAGATCTATTCAATTATCGATTATGGGTAGGGGAACATCCGAGGTTGTCTAAAATTAAGCTATTAGGCATAGGACTTTAGACCAACAGCAATAAGTTAGGGTTCTTTAATTCTTAGTAATACTGTGGAGACAATTAGGTCAAGAGCTTGTGAAGTTAGCAACATAAATTTTATTTGTGTCTCAGTTGGTTAATGTTTAAAAAAAATTTCTTTTGTGGTCCATATTGTAAATGCTTTAAAAAATATCACCTGACCAAAAGTTGGAATTGCTTTATCTGTTATACACTGTGTTAAAAATAAATAATAAAAAAATAAAAAAAAGAAAGAAATAAGGATTTCTCAATGACCTCAATCTTTCCCAGGAGTAGGAGGAAATTTGTTTTAAAGAAGATACCTACTTGCTCCCATGCAGTAATCATTCCAATGTCAGCTGGTTCCCGTTCCACAACTGACACTCCGGTCACTCCTGGGGAAGCTTCTAAAAGAGAAAAAAGATTCTATCTACATATTGCACAGTGCTCTTTGAGGCTCCTGGGGTTATTGCTCACAAATATTCCAGTACTGGAGCCTATTTGCTGATGTTTGCTATAGGAATTACAATCACAAATAAAGAAGTCCCTCTGAAAGCGTTTTAAGAACAAAGCTTTGGTAAAAGACAGAACTGGGTCCTCAAAGCATCCATTATTCACTTTCTCTAGTATTACAGAGTCTCCAAGGTGGATGACAACCAAGACAAAGTGCTTTGTTGCTTTCCACATAGTAGTTGTCCAATACATGTGACTGATTGACTAAACATTAGGCATTCTGTGTACCTAAATGGTATCATACAGAATTTTGCACAGGGCTTATGCTATATACTCTTGGGAAATAGGGGAGAAAGAGAAGCATTACACTTCAGCCACTCTTGATAGAGCACTTACATTCTCACTAGTTTCTCATCTGAGCAAGAACTTTCCTGTACATAATCTTTGTGGAACAGAAATTCCAAAAACAGGTCATACCAGCACTATTGTAAAAGATGGGTTTCATCTTTCAGAGGAATGCTCTTAAGAGTAAGACAACAAATGGCCCCAAATCTTAGACCAGTAGAGAACTGAAGCGGTCATCTAGTTCAGCCATTTGCCTCTAATTTTTCAGTCATATTTGGTTACTGGCTCTATGAAAAGAGTTAAATCACTAAAGCAGGAGTTGAGCAGAAATCTGAATAGAATGAAATCTTATTTTTACCCACACACCAATTTCCCTTCCCCAAACCCCCAATTCCATTGTCATCTAGATTCAAAACATCAGAATTATTGACTACTTTCATTTATCTCCTATGCCAACATCACCAACTCCTTTATAATCTTAGATTCTTCCTTTATCCTTTCTTCCTGCTACTACTATAATTTCAGTCAATTATCACCTTAAGCCTGAATTAATGAACCAGGCTCCTAAACGATTTGTCCTTGAACCTTTTAAAAAAAAAGCAGTAAGCATATTTACCTTCTAATCTATGGGACAGAAAGGTTATTTATCATGACGGTCAAACTATCACCACCACCTCAAACACCATTTCTCAAATCCTAGCGGAAATAACTCAGGATCCTATGCCCAAGAGCCCTGGGAATAAGAGTGTCTTCTAGGCCACTAACACTGTTTTCAGCCTGGCCCCCATACCGAGTGTCCAGGGTAGCAGTGCTGTCCACCAATTGCCACTGATAAACAGGTAAACCCAAGAACTCCACCCACAAACTACCAACTACAGAAGAAAATACTTGATGCCAAAGTCCTTGACACCATTATTTAAAATCAGAAATAGAAGTAGTTTTATTCATGGAAAAGGCACTAAAGATGATGCAGTGTCATCTGCATTGTTGCAGTACTTAAAAGGTGTGGGGGGCAGGGCTTTCTTATCTGGCTTGCAGCTGATTGTTTTACTTTCCTATTTATATACCCAATGCTTAGCACAGTCCTTTTTCACTAATTTCATTCAATCTGTCTTGCAGCTGACAGCAAATTAGTGTTCGTAAAATACCACCATGACAGTATTTCTCAGCTCAATAAACTACAATTTTTTTTTCTATTAATCAGGTTTAACCTGTTCAACCTGGCATTCAAGATACTCTCTAATGATTCCATCTTACCTATCCAATCACGTAAGTTCTCTCCTTTAGCAGACATAAATATACCCCCCAAACTCAGCGCTTAATCTCTACCTTTGTTCATTTCAACTAGCCTGGAGCACTTTAGTCACCTTTCAAGGCCTGCTTTGTCTTGTTCTTTCTGAAGCTTTATTACATTCTGTCTTCCCAAAGCACTAGTGTCTATGCCATACATACAGCCACATCATATTACCTTGTTTTTTGCTTGTTTCAAGTGTGCAAGTCTTATCTAATGTAAACTCTTCAAAAGTTTCTAAGTTCATAAGACTGTTGAACACACTGTTCAGTAGGATGAATTGAACTTTTTGTCACAAAGGTTCCCAAACTTATAATTACTCAGCACTCCCTGGAAATCTTTAACACTGTTTTTTTTTTAATTTGCATCATTTCAAAAATAAACACTGCCCCCCTGGATTGCTCTAGTGCCCTGTCAGGGTTGGTATCACCCACTTTGAGAATCTATATTAAAACATGCAGAAACTAGGTAGGAATGTCTACTCTAATAAGTATTCTTTATTTTATTCACTGCTTTAACAGGCATTGCTGAATATTTCTCACTCTGCCCCTACAAACTACCACTGTTCTGGTTTGGAAAGAGGAAACTGGAGTTCCTATACTGATTCCAGCATCTGATATTGTTCTTGTTTGACATCTTGACAAGTTATTTAACAGCTCTAGGGCTTAACTGCAGTTGCCATTGTTTTTCCATTTATAGAAGAATACTACTTGCCGTACCTGTCTTAAAGGATATTGTGAGGTCAAATTAGCTAACATCAACAGCATATATTTGTACAGCACTTTCTGGATACAAAAGTCATGTATATAATCTCACTTTCTATTAATCGTATCCTTGTAAGGTTCACAAGAAGAAACTGAGGTCCAGAGAGAGTGTCACTTCAAGGTCAGAGACGATGGTCTGAGTTGGCCTAAAATCTAGTTTCACATGTTACACTTGAATAAATATGTAAGTAATAAATGTTTTATCACGGAACCTCTCTAGGCCTTAGCTTTAATTATAAGGGTACCAAGATCAAGTCTGAGAGTCCTGGCATATCCACTGGGGATGTAACGAAGAAGCCTGGCAAAAGGTAGAACAACCTGATTGATCATGAGATGCAACCTTATAATAATAAGGCAGCCAAACTGAAGAGGAAATACGAGGATGTTGCAGATTATAAAGGGAAGGTCAATGGGGCAAATGGGATGACTAAAGCTGCCTGGAAAATGGTGGAGGAAGAAGATAAAAAAGAGGATGAAGGTGATGAATGAAACCATATCATAGTCTGTCTCCCATGAACACCGTGGAGTAGGGGAAACTCCTAAATGAAATATGTCTCTTTTGTGATGGTGTTGACTGCTCTCATTAGGCTTAATTGGTTTCTGATCGCATAGCTTCTGAAAAATGCTTTTAGATAGGCAATATAATTGATTTGTATGAAGTGGACATAGTTATCTTGGAGCATGCTGGAACTGTATCATAGTTGTACATATTCCCAAACATTTAAAATTTATGAAGACCATAGTTTCAGATAAACCTAGAACACTTGTATGAACTCATCAGAAAGAAGTGAGCAGAACTAGGAGAACAATTTATAGAATAATAAGGACAAACACTTTGGTAAACTTGGAAAGTCCATTCAATGTACTGACTAGGATTCTAGAATTCTCTTGAAATATTCTACCTGCCTCCTGAGATTGAGAAAAACAAGCGAACAAAACTTGAAAATAGTTAGTGCAGGAATTCGTTTTGCTTGGCTAAGTATGTTTTAATTTTCTCTCTTTTTCAATGTGGAGTGGGGAGAGGTGGGAGAGAGAAGTGGATTTTCATTAATTTTTTTTTTAAAGAGAACAACCAAGATGGTAAAGGACTTAAAAATTCTTGCCACATGAGGATCAGTTGAAGGAACTAGGGTTGTTTCATCTAAAAAGGTAAATCCTTAGCAGGAATGTGATAGCTGTCTTCAAAAGGACTATCACATGGCAGAGAAATGAGAGCTATTCTGTTTGGTCCTAGGCAGCAGAACTAGGAGCACTGGGTAGAAGATGCAGAGACGGCAATTTGGGACTGATGTTACGATCCATTCTGTAAGTATTAGAACTATCCACAAGTGGGAGAGATTACCTTAGTATTTAGTGGATTCCTCCTCAATGGGTCTAACAAAGGTTGGTTGGCACTTGCCAAGTACAGGGGATTCTTGTTCAGGTATGGGTTGAACCAGATAATCTCTTCCAACTTTAAGATTCTGAAGAATAGGAATATTGGGGGTTTAGGGAGAGGCTGAAGGCAGAAATACCAGGCTATTGTAATAACAATGTAGGTCTGGATTAAGGGAAGGGCAGTAGAAATGGAAAGATGTGAGAAAAATTCTGCTCAGGTAGAACTTAGTGGGTTACAGAGAGAGATGAAAGAATGAAAGATGCCTGAAGAAAACTCCCGAAATACTAGAGATGTACAATGGACAAGCAGAATTTCATAAAAATTGAACAAAGAGAAAAATTTACATTGAGTAAGATGCCTGTTGCAAAGTCACCCATGCTCTCTTCTCTTTCCTAGAAAAAAACATAATTCCAGAGATTTTCTTGGAAAGGTTTGTGATGGTATATGTGTATACATACACACACATTTGTGGAGAAGACCAGAGGATCCTCTAATGCTTCACAACAGAGCATTCTAATAATTTAGTGGTCAACCAAGTACTGAATTTAATTAGTACTGATAACCTACCAAGGCTCCTAAAGTCTAGCAAGGCAAAACACACTTCGAAAATAACAAGGTCTAAATTGGTAGTGAAGTCACTTAGACAGCAGTCTGATGGCTAAGGAAATAAGAGATTACACATGCTGGCAATTAGTAATTACCCCCTGGAATCTGCCTGTTAGGCACAGCTACTGCAAGGTATGCATGATTTCAGTTGACAGCAATTTATGGCTGGCTGGTCCATCTGGTCTAGATGTTGATTTGCAACATAATGAATGGCCAGAGAATGGGGACAATCCAGAGAAGATTCACTGAAATGTGATTGTACTAGGTACTAACTGGGGTAAAAAAGAAACAGAAAACATATGTAAGTAGAGAAATGATTATGTCTTAAGGGCACTTTATCAAGAGAGAAAGCAACAACCCTTTGTATGTACTGATTTTATCAAGATGACACTAAAGATCAATTTATCAGTACCGTACTAGAATTGCTTTCTTGGCAATTACTGGTTGTACTAATGCTATTTTGTAATTAATGTATTCTCAAGATGACTAGATGGGGTTGATGATTCAAGCTTTGGTCACAGAACAAGAAACATTGGGTCGCTAAGTATTTACTAAGTGCCCACTCTATTTCAGCCCTGACATACCTAGGAAACATGATACATGGTCTCTACCTTTAAGAAGTGTACTGTCTAGTTGTGTACTATTAGTAAACTAAAGTACAAATTGTTTAGGATCTAGGGAAAGAGGAAACGAAGATCACTATGGTCAGGAAAGGCTTCATGGAGGAAGTGGAATCATATAGCTAGGGAGGGAATGGATCTCAGAGCTCACTTAATGGAACTTCCTCATTTAAAAATAAGGAAACTGGCCAAGTGGGACTAAATGTTTTGATAAACATCACACAAATAATACGCATCAAATGAAGGATCTTCTGACTTTGAGAGCCAGTGCTCTTTTCACTGTGTCACAATGAGCTGAGCCTTAAAAGATGATTTGGAGTAGAGGTGAAGGTTTCCCAGGTTTCAAGAATAGGACTAATGAAGGTGGGTATGAACATTACATAATTATGAGACAGCTGACACTATGCTAAGTTCTGGGTATACAAGGTCAAGATGTTTCCACTGCTAAGTGTGAGAGGGCTGGGCCAGATTATATGAAAGGTCTTGAAATCCAAGAGAGGTAGTCACTGAAGGTCTCTTTTTCAGAATACAGAATTAAAATACTAATTCTAACACAAGAGACCTTTGTGGTGGAGCTAGAGACTTATAGATAAAACATATTACTGATTGATAACTTGTCTAATTGAATAACTCTTGGGTGACCCAACCCACCTATGGTTTGGTTCTAATTACAAAATTTTTGGATAGTGCTTGTGATGGATACTTCAAAAATAATTTCTGGAGCTATGCTTCAATACCTCTGAGTTTGGACAAAACTCCTTTCTGAAAGCTACATCAGAGACACCTTTGTAGGCTTATCTTTGGCTGCCTTCTCTTCCCTTTCCTTGGAGATCTCATCAGCTTTCATGGATTCCAGTATCACCTTTATGCACACAAATCTCAGACTGTCAGAACCAAACTCAATTCCTTTCCTTAATTTCTATCCTGTGTCACTGTAAACATCTTAAACTCAATCAGTGTAAAATAGACCTCATTATCTTTCTCCCCAAACAGCCCCTCATTCTAACTTATGAGCACAATCATCTTCTAGTTACACAGGTTAGAAATCTTGGAATCATTCTTAATTCTTCCCTCACATCCAATCATTGGTCAAGTCTTGTCAATTTTACCTTCCTTTTACATCTGACTTTTGTCTCCTAACTTCAGCATGACTATCTCCTCTTGCCTGGTCTATTGAAATAGTCTTATAAATGGTCCTCCTGTCTCAAGTCCCTTCTCTCCCCAGTCCAAGCAGCCAAATTACCACTCCTGAGACAGTTTTGATCATATATTACTCTCCTGCTCAAGAACCAACAACTTCCTGCTTCAAGTCCCTTTCCTTCCCAGTTCAAGCTGTCAATTTTTAAGACAGAGGTTTGATCATATCACTCTCCTGCTCAAGAACCAACATCTTCTTCTTTTGAAGTATTCAACTGGTTAAATAATCTCATTGATGTAGATTATTTCCTTCAAATATGTAAACTATCCTTGCTTACTTATCTTCTGTGGCTCACACATCTTCCCATAATTCATAGAGGGGGATATCTAACCAATGGATCAAGAGTCCTTTTTGAATTTCTCCTGACATTTTCAAAATGTCAGTTGTGCAACAGGACTATCCATCTTTCATCCCTTGCTCTCATCATGTTATTGGCCACTTTCTCTTCTTATCCTACATTTTCCCAATGTCATTTACTTCATGTTTTTTTTTGTAAGTTTCCCACTGGTTACATGTTGTGGTTTGTTCATAGCTATCACACAATCTCTTCGTTGTCTTCCATGTGATATTAAATTCTTTAGAGACTGTTATATTCCTTGCATCTGAACCATACAGTACTTGTAGAATGGTGGTATTTAAAAAATAGGCTTTTTTTTTCCTGGAAAATGTTTGGCTTCATGTAAGTAGTTTTGTAATTTCTCAAAAGTAATCTAGCACTACCTCTTCCTGGTTGATTCTGGGCCCAATTTGTTGCAGAATCTGTTCCAACTATGTACACTGATGGACAATTTAGGGTAAAATACAAATTCCACTTTTTGTCCTTTAATCAGGCACCAGTCTACCTTTCCAGGATTATTTTACCTTCCTCTTCTTCATATTCTGTTTCAGTCAAACTGGTCTACTTGCTGTTAGTTAAACAGTACATTTCCTCTCTCTTTACCTTTGCACAGGCTGTCCCTTGCATCTGGAATGCACTTTATTCATCTGTAGCTCACAGCGGGCCCACCATCCTTCAAAGCTTCGAACTTGGCACTTCTACGCAAAGTACTTTGCAAATATTATGCATATAATTACCTATGTACTCGCTGTTTTCCCCCAATAGAAACCAAGATCCCTTGGTTTTGTTTCCCCGTGCCCTGAAACAGCAAGAGGCAGATCCAGTTTCAAGCTGCACTTCAGGTGGGTTGTGACCTTGACCAAGCTTCTTAACTTCTCAATACTCTAGGCAACATCTCAGAACTTAAATTTCAGAAGGAGCTGCCGACTGCAGTGTAATTCACCAAAGAAATCACAGGACCGGTCCTTATCCCACCCCTAGCGCTCCACACGTCGTACTTTGTTTGAACAGTGACCCTCCGCACTGCTTTCCCCCAGCACAAACACCTAAAACTCCCGTGGGGACGCTCCGATTCCGTCCGCTCGGCCCTCTCTTCCTTCCCGTAACTCTCCCTCACGGAGTCCGGGCTGTTTCCTCTTTGGAGGCGGGGCATGCCCCCCAACTCCTTTTCTCTACATTCTTCCCTCGGTCTGTCTCTTCGCCAGGTGACGGGGTACCTACAAGAGGGGAGGGGTCACCTAGGCCTTCAAAAGTCTAACAAGGGTCAGTTACAAGTCCCTGGGCCTCAGTTTCCTTTCCTGTGAAATGGGGGTGGATCACCTAGCGCACGGGTCGTCCCGCTGAAAGCTTGGTCACCGTAGGGAGCTCGACCCCCTGGGGCCCTCGGGCCGCACCCCACCCCGCCCCACAGGGCGCCCCGGCGAGCCTCCCCTCCCGCCCATCCCCGTCCTGGCGCCCTGACCCAGGATACGGGCGACCCCCAGCGTTAGTTTCTCCAGGTGCGGCTTGTTGCCACCTAAACACTGCAGCGAGCGGTCCTCCATGGCTCCTTTCCCCGGTCGTTGCGAGCCTAAGGGTCAAAGGTCGGAGCGATAATCGAAGGGGCGGGGCACAGAAGGGAGGAGGGATTCCACAACTCCTCCCCCTCCACCGGCTCCGAGCGGCGCAGTATGCAGGCATGCCGGGAATCGTAGTCCTCCCTTCCCCTCTCTGGGCCCGGCGCTCCGAGTCACAGGCGGAAGAGCCGGGAAGGGGTTATCAAACTACAACTCCCAGACACCACTTCTCTTCCGCCTTTCCTCGTTCCCGTCCACACGCGCGGGCCCTGACACCCCAGGATGGGGGAGGGCCTAAAACACAGCAGAGCCAATGGGGAAACGATCCTGGCGGCCGGGGCGGTGCCGCTGAGGGGAGACCCCGGGAGTGGCGGTTGTTTCAAGATGGCGGATGTGACGGCAGTCCCCGGCTCGGGGGTCGAGGCATACTGGAGCCGGGACCGTATCCTTTGCCCGGCAGGCAGGGGGCGCCAGTACACACGCTAGGTCGGGAGGGAAATGAGGGGTCTGGGGGCATGGCCCGGGCGGCTGCGGGTTGTCCCCCTCCCCACCCCCGTTTCCGGAGGTCTCCCTCCCGGTAGGGCAGGGGAGCGAGCCGCCCATTCCCTGCCTGCGGGGCGCAGGCCCCCCGATTTGGACTCTCCCGCCCCCGCCCCCGCCCTCCCATCAGGGGTTTCTTCCTTTCTGGCGCCTGTGGGTGGCCCAACTGGGGGGAGGCGGAAGTGACCCCCGACCTCCCCCTCACCCCGCATTTAATCGTTTCATGGGTATCAGCCCGAGGTGTGCGGAGGGGGTCTCTGTGCCCCAGGACTGGAGGTGACCCTCGAGGGAGGGGCGTGACCTTGGAAGAAGGAGCAGGAAAAGTAGGGTACCCGAGTTGGATTCTGGAGTGTCCCGGGCAGGTTGTCGGCTGAGGCAGGAAGTGGGGGCTCCCGTGATGGGCCCAGGCCTGTGTCCCCTCCCCCCGACCTCCCATGCTTCTGGAGTGACCTGGGTGAGGGGGGGTGCAGGTGCGGAGTGAGGATGCTGCGCGGCCGATCACCGCAGGGGGCCGGGGCAGGGGGTGGGGCTTTAGGTTGCCTCAGGTGGTCCTTCAGTGGGGATAGCAGTGCCCCAGAGCAGGAGTGGTTCAGTTTTCTTGTGTTCCACGGACCCCTTTGTCTGACCGGTGAAGCTCTTCACAAAATATTTTTAAATGAACAAAATGAGATACATAAAATTATAAAGAAAGTTCATTAAATTGTGTGTCATATTTGTTATAAAATATAATTATATAATAAGGTAATCTGTGACATATATTATTATGGTTGTTACGTTCGTGTATGTACACAGAACAACAACGAAAAACCCAAATAAGTTTATGGACCTCACATTAAGAACTCTTCCCTAGACCGTGCTTCTGGAAAAGTAGAGCATTATGGATGTGGGAATTGGACCACTGGGTTTATGCTGACCAAGCCATGTTCTCAGCTAGTTTTCCTGGATCATCTCCTTAAGGTTAAGTACCAACTAAATGGCAGGTGCAAGGTCTGAACCTTGCCCTAAATCCAACCAGATAGAGTCATATATTCAGTTCTTTTTCTCCACTTTAAAGTGCTGATTTCCCTTTTAGCGATAAAGAGCTGATATTGAAATAGTGGTGGTGTAGTCTTTTAGAAATATGCAGGTAAAAGAAAGCGGTTTGATTCAGTTTAGGAAAATAAGTGGCCATAAATCACCTCAAGATAGGCGGTGATGATTACATTTATAGATCATTTGGTTGCGCATTTGCTTGGTACATCCTTGGTTACACAATAACAGCTTATGGCTTGTCAGTCATCCAGCGTTTTCATAATTGAGCTTTGAAAAGAAACACATTAAAAAAAAAAAAAACTTTTCTAGTAAGATACCAAAATTCTAGTCTTCCCACTTGGAAGTTTTTTCATAGTGGATACTTTTAATACTTCCATTAACCCAGTTAAAAAAATTTGAATTGAAGTTTTCCTAATCCCAGACAGCACCATGTTTACACTTTTGGCCTTCTGTGGCTATCAGCTTCCCCGCCTGGCCCTCCCCTTTCTTCTTGCTACACAATACAATTTAGCTGTGGTATATTGCACAAGGGCCTTACATACCTAATATGTCAGCAATGTGAGATATGACATGATGTCATCTTAGGAGTCTGGCTTCAGACTAAAAATGAACCCAACAGCAGTAAAATGCTTTCTTACTCGGTAGTTCATAATAAGGGCAGATGTTAGCAGTTGATTGCTAAAATGTACTTGCTTTGTTTTTATCAGGCATATTAAGTATTAACTTTAAAGAGCTTGGTCAAAACTTTGAAATTGATTTTGCCTTGCTGTTATAAAAAATTTAGATTAGATAACACAAAAGGAGTGTATGTGAGTGATTGTATATTAAGGAGGCAGCATGGTATACCAGTAGAAGTAATGGCTTAGGTGCCAGAGGATCTGGGTTTTTATCCCATTTCCTGTTAATACCAGTGTGACCATGGGCTAATCATTTAACCTCCTTGGGCCTCAGTTTCTTCACTTATAAAATGACAGGTTTAGACTAGGTAGCTTATGAGATTTCATTCTAGATTTATGATCTTAGTTCTGGAAAAGCAGAACATGATCAATTATAACTGTATGCATACTCATTAGTCTGCTGAAAATTTACATGAATCATTCTTAAAGGTAAGAAATTCTAGATGGTACTGGAAGTGGAGTCCCTGGGGCTGTTATACCGTGAGAGGAGCTGTGTACCACAATCTTCAGAATTTGGGTAGAACTAGACTTACTCCCAGAAATTCTTTTAAAATTACCATTTTTGCTTTGTTGTACTTCCAGAAACAAAACAGTAATTAAACATCTACATAGTGGCTTTATGATCTGGTAATTGTTTGCACAGCCTCAAAGTTTGAATAAGATCTAGTTCCTTGTTCTCACACGGTTTATAGACTAGTAGGTGGCAAAGATAGGTAACTATAAGAAACAATACTACATTTTATGTATTTAAAGAGTTACATAGTGATGGCAAAGTCTGGGGTAAGATCATTTCCTGGAAGATAGTAGTTATTAGAGAAGTTTTTCTAGAGATTTTTAGAGATGATGTTTGAGTAGAACTTTAAAGGGAAGGGAAAGATAATTTAACAAATGAAGAGAAGGGAAGAAGGACAATCTAGTTCATGCAATATACATATATATAATATATATATTATGTGTAAGATACTGACCTTGGAGTCAGGAAGATAGTGGAGTGTAAAAAGGCTATTTAGTTTTAGATAACCTGGGAAGAATTTCACTTGTAGAAAAATTTCTGTATGTCATGTTGATTCTTTTTCTTTAGCACTGTTGTAATCTTGACCTTCCTGAATTTCTTTTTGGGAAATTCAAAAATTTTTTGCCTCTAAATTCCTTTGGGTTCTAAAATAGCAGAACTTCTTGACATATTTCATGTAGTTGTATAGACAGTGCCTGTTTCTGCTTTATTTACTTGCCCTCCAACACTCTACTTCACAGTTGAAGACCATTTTGAAATGGGAGGGGGGGTGGGTTTGCCTAATATAGCTTTCCAAGTGTTTCTAAACATGAAAAAATCAAAACATGTAGCACTTGCTTAACTCCTTTTTCAGATATGAAAAGTGACCTCTTTAATTGAAAAGCCAGGACAAAACCTAAAAATAAATTTCATAGTGTAACTTTTCAGTGATAGTAATACAAGAAGGTGAGATTAGAGAAGTAGTGATATGCTAAACAGTCTTCAAAGCATTTTTACAAAGCAATTTAGATGACAGCTATGTCTATACAAAGAAAGATCCATTTTCTTAGAAATTTCAATTTTACTAAAGCACTCAATTCAGTTTTCTGAATAGCTTATTTTCTAGTCCTTTGAAAAGCTAGTTATACATTTCAAGGTTAAAGGAAATTGTAAATTATGTCAGAAACATGGGCCAAGAGCAGTATTTGGATTATTTATTTTTCCCCTTAATGCTCTCATGTACAGTTTCTGATGAGGAGCATGCAGTGCTACATATTTCAGGTATGATTTCTTTATATGAATACAGTAGGGCTGGGGAGTGGGCTGGGGCTTGTTTTTGGGGAAAAAACCTTGTCAGCAGCAGTTAAATGAGCTTGAAAGTACTGATTAAGCTACCACTGTGTGTTGTATCCTGTCATTCCTACCCTAATGGAGCTTACATTTTGTTGGGGGCATACAATATAATTTCATATTAGCATATACAAGATAGATACAAAATCTGTAGCGATTGGGATGGGATGATACTAAGTTTAATAAATTAAGAAAGAACTCTTGGAGTCCAGTTAAATGAACCAAAGCAGAGCATCAAAACCTAAACTTCGCTTCTTCTGAACAGCTGCTCTGGGATTAGTTGTTCTATTTATTTTCATGAGCACTTTCTCTTTTGTTGATTGATCTGTTTAGAAATCTAGTCAGCTAGCATTTATTAAGTGCCTACTCTATGGGACATACACTGCATTAAGTGCTGGGGATACAAAAAAGAAGGCAAAAAATAGCCTTCTCAAGGAGCTCACATGCTAACAGGGAGATAATATGTAAACAACTATATGCAAACAAGGTATATACAGGATCAATTGGGAGTTTTCTCAGAGGGATCATGCTAATATTAAGGAGAATTATTAAAGACTCTTACAGAAGGCAGATTTTAGCTGAGACTCGAAGAAAGCTAGTGAGACCAAGAGGCAGAAATAAGGAGGGAGAGGATTCCAGGCATGGGGGACAGTCAGTGGAACTGTCCAGAGTTGGGAAAATAGTAGGGGTAGGAAAGGAAATAAGCATTTACATAATGGTTGTCATGAACTTAGCACTATGCCAAGTACTTTACAAATATTATCTCATTTGATCCTGTGAGTCCTGTGAGATAAGTACTATTAGAATTTTCATTTCACAGTTGAGGAAACTGAGGTAGAAAGTTAAATGACTTCCCCAGGATCACATAACTAGTAGGTGTCTGAGGCTGGATTTGAACTCAAGTATTCCAGACTAGGCTCAGCACTCTACCCGCAGTGCCACCTTGCTGTTTTTTTTGTGTGTGAAGAAAAGCACAGAGGCCAGTGTCAGTGGGTTGTAGAGGAAGTAGAGGGGAATAAGGTGCAAGAAGATTGAAAAAGTAGGAAAGACTTTGAAAGTTGGACGTTGGACTTTGTTTTTGATCTTAGAAGTAATTGAGAATCATTGGAGTTTGTCACATAGAGGGATGATATGGTTAGGTTTGCATTTAGGGAAGCTGAGTAGAGAATGGTTTGGAGTGGGCAGACAATTGAGGCAGGAAAACCAACCTACAGACTGTTGTAGTAGTCCAGGTTGAAAGAGATGAGATCCTCTACCAGGGTAGTGACTACGTCAGAGAGAAGGGGGAAGATACAAGCCAGATACAAGATGGGAATGACAAGATTTTACCTCTTATTTGATATGGGGGAGGGGGCAGAATGAGAGTGAGGAGTCAAGAAAGACTCCTCGGTTTTAAGCCTTGGTGTGTGAGAGGATGGAAGTACCCTAGACAATAATGGAGAAGTTAGGAAGGAGGAGGATTTGGGGGAAAATGTAAAATTTCTAGAGGAAAATTTCTTCCTGCTTGAAAAGGTAAAGTAACCTTACAACTTATTAGTTACTAGTTGGAGGTGGGGTGTTTCCTACTAATGTGAATAATAGAAATAATTCACATATGTTATCCGTGTCAGAATGTTAGTTACTTGAGTTCAATTGAATCATGGCAATATTTTAAAAAAATTTTAAAAATACATTAAAGGATATAATTGTTAGGTTACCTGATAGTGTAGGAAAAGCACCGACTTTAGAATCATAGGACCTAGGTTCAAATCCTGTCTCCCTTACTACTTGTGTCACTTTAGGTTAGTCATTTAACTTCCATTGGGCCTCAGTTTCATCATCTCTAAACAGGGGAGGTTAAATCCCTTCTAACTTTAAGTCAGCTCCCTTAAAATTTAATGCTTTTCATTTAATTGATAACTGTTCTAATAGAAGCCTTGTTGATTTGAAATACAGGCTTATATATTTATCTTTAGGACTTTTAGGGAATTAACAAAATTCGATGTTAGTGGTTATCTTTTACCTGCAGGGTTCTCATTTTAGTTCACATCAGATTAAAGATATTAAGGAAAATATTTTTAGAATGGGAATCTTAATACCAGAGAATACTGTCTTCTGAAATTGTGTTTGAATTTCTGCAGCAGGAAATAGTAGAGTGAAACACAAGTCAAAAATTTCCAAAGCTGGTGTTAAACTAAAGGCTTCCAAGGCATCTGATACTTCTGTCGCTGTGGATCCTTTCAAAGGTGCAGGAGACTTGGCACACAAAGAGGTTAGTAGAATTTCTTGTTTTTACTTAGCATTTTAGGCCTAGAAAAAGGTAACATAGGGCTGCCCAGTGGCTGGAGTCATACAGCTAAATGAACCTTTGAGAGTTCAATGAAGCTGCCTTGTTTGGGTGGATGACAGGCCATAGGGAATGCCACTTTGTCAGGTCTCTCTTCATAGTCAAATAGGAAATTGCTCGTGTTCTTTAATGTATACAGGAAAATATTCGAAGACCTCCTTCAAAATACATTGCATTTTTGGATGTGTATTGTCCTAGATTTGGGGGATGTGGGTGTTTGTAGTTTATATAAGAATTGTAATATGTATGACTATCAGTCATCATTGCTGCATTGTGAGATTTGAAGACTAGGCTCAGGAGATTCTTAAATCTCGTTTGCTGTGTGTTGTAAAGGCATCATGGGATAGTGAATAGAATGTTGGTCCAGGAATCAGGAAGATCTGGGCTCACATCTTACCATATACTTGTATTTGTTGAAGATCTCTGAGATTACTGTGGGCTAAGTTATAACATACAAGACCTTAAGTTTTATTTTGTATGCATTAAAATCTCTGGAGAAGGGAGCCAAGATGGCAGAGTAGAAACAGGGACCTGCTAGAGCTCTCCCTGAAAACCCCTCAAAAAAACCTGTAAAAAATGACTAAACAAACTGTAGAGCAACAGAAGTCACAAAATGATGAATAGAAGCAAATTTCCAGCCCAAGACAATCTGGAGAGTCTACAAGAAGGGTCTATTGCATTGAACTGGAAGCAGAGCACAGTTTGGCATGGGCAGTGTTGGCACAGATGGAGCTGGAGCAGGCCTTAGAAGACTGAATTGCAGGTGGCTCTTGTGGTTTCTGGACTTCTCAACCCACAAACACCAAAGAGAATTTTGAAGGTCAGTAGGAGGAGTCTCTCACTTGACTGAGAGGGGAGCGTGGTCCAGCCCCAGCCCTGGCCCAGCCCCAGGGTACCAGCAGCCACTGCTGAAGTTGCAGTGGCTTCTGGAGTACTCCACTTAACAAAGAGCTCAGAAGTCAAGTAATTGACTGGGAAGATGAGCAAATGGGGAAGAGGGTGGGAGGAGAAACAGATTCTTACTTTCTTGATGAAGAGGTATTTTCTTAATCATCCGTGACAAGGAAGATCTAAACATACAACCAGAAGAAGACAAAGCCATAGCTTCTGCATCCAAACCTTCCAAGAAAAATATGAATTGGTCTCAGGCCGTAGAAGAGCTCAAAAAAAATTTTGAAAATCAAGTAAGAGAAATAGAGGGAAAAATTGGGAAGAGAAATGAGAATGATGCAACAAAATCATGAAAAATGAGTCAGGCTGTTTTGTTTGTTCTTCGTTTCAAAGAAGACCATGACATCAGAGAAATAATGACATAACTTGCACTGGACTTTGTTTACAACTTACTAAAGGAAACCCAAAAAAATGTTGAAGAAAATGACACCTTTAGAATTAGACTAACCCAAATGGCAAAAGAGATCCAAAAAGTCAATGAGGAAGAGAATGCCTTCAAAAGCAGGATGGACCAAAAGAAAAAAGAGTTCCAAAAACTCACTGAAGAAATAATTCCTTAAAAATTAGAATGGAGCAAATGGAAGGTAATGACTTTATAAGAAATCAAGAAGTTATAAAACAAAACCAAAAGAATGAAAAAATAGAAGACAATGTGAAGTATCTCATTGGAAAAGCAACTGACCTGGGAAATGGATCCAGGAGAGATAATTTTAAAATTATTAGATGACCTGAAAGCCATGATCAAAAAAAGAGCCTAGACATCATCTTACAAGAAATTATCAAGGAAAACTGCCCTGATATTCTAGAACCAGAGGGTAAAATAGAAGTGGAAAGAACTCACCGATCTCCAGAAAGAGAACCCAAAAGGAAAACTCCTAAGAATATTGAAGCCAAATTTCAGAGTTCCCAGGTCAAGGAGAAAATATTACAAGCAGCTGGAAAGAAGCAATTCAAGTATTGTGGAAACACAATCAGGATAACTTCTACAGTAAGGAATTAGAAGGCTTGGAATATGACATTCCAGAAGTCAAAGGAGATAGGATTACACCCCTGCCCAGCAAAACTGAGTATAATACTTCAAGGGAACAATTGCAATTTCAGTGAAATAGAGCATATGTGTTGAAAAGACCAGAGCTGAATGGAAAATTTGACTTTTAAATACAAGGATCAAGAGACACATGGAAAGGTAAATAGGAAAGAGAAATCATAAGGGACTTATTAAAGTTGGACTGTTCACATTCCTGTATGGAAAGATGACATTTGTAACTCATGAGACCTTTCTCAGTATTAGGATAGTTGGAGGGCATATATGTATGTGTGTGTGTATATGTATGTGTATATATGTGTGTGTATGTATATATATGTATATATGTATGTGTATGTATATGTATGTGTATATATGTGTGTGTGTATATATATGCATATCTATATGTAGAGAGACAGAGAGGTAGAGGGCACAGGGTGGGCTGAATATGAAGGGATGATATCAAAAAATTAAAATTAAGTGTTGATAGGAATGTAATTGGAGAAAGAGAAAGGGAGAGGTAGAATGTAGTAAAACATCTTACATAAAAGAGGCAACAAAGAGCTTTTACAGTGGAGGGGAAGAAGGGGAGGGTAAGAGGGAATAAGTGAGCTTTCCTTACATTGAATTTGGCTTCAGGAGGGAATAATGTACTCACTTATTTGGGTATAGAAGTTCATCTTACCCAACAAGAAAGCAGGAGGTGGGAGAAGTGGATAAGAGAGGGGGAAATAGAAGGGACAGCAGGTTAGGGGAAGGGATAATCAGAAGCAAACATTTTGATAGAGGGACAGGTCAAAGGAGAAAATAGAATAAATGGAGGATAGGACTGGATAGAGTGACATATAGTTAGTCTTTCACAATATGGCTATTATGGAAGTGTTTTGCATGGCTACACATCTATAACCTATATTGAATTGCTTGTCTTCTCAGTGAGGTTGGGGATGGGGGAAGGGAGAGAATGTGGAACTCAAAGACTTAAAAATGAATATTAAAAATTGTTTTTACATGCAACTAGAAAATGAGATGTATAGGCAGTGTAGTATAGAAATCTATCTTGCCCTACAGGAAAGTAGAAGGGAAGGGGAAAAGGGGGGTGTGATAGAAGGGAAGGAAAATTGGAGGAAAGGGTCATCAAAGTAGCAGTTATTCTGGGGAGAGGAGAGAGATGGGGAGAAAATTTGAAATTCAAAAATTTGTGGAAGTGAGTGTTGAAAACTGAAAATAAATAAATTTTAAAAATCTGCAGAAAAAAACAGTTCAAACTGAGTTTTCAATCTTATTTTTCCTTTATAATGTACCTAAGCTAAATATCTGCCCATTAGCAAGAAACAAATGTAATCACAAATAAAGCAAAAACATCTAGATTTTGTTAATGTGAATTTATAGAATCGTAGGATTTGAAGCTGTAATGAGCCTTAGAGGTGATCTAGTCCAACCATCCCTCCTCCCTCCTTCTCCCTTGTCTTTGCAGTTGTTTTAGAAATGAGGAAACCAAAGCCTTGGAAGGTTACATTCTTTTGACCAAGGTCACATAGATAGTAAAAGATCTGAGATTAAAATCTAGATCTTGTGACTCTAGAACCCAGTGTACTTTCTCTCTACTATGTCATTCTTTTTTTCAGTCCTTTTACTTGATTAGGGGGAGGGAGGAAGTCTATGACATTCAGTGTTAGTGTTTCAAAGACCTATAATTTTATTGGTGTAGGAATTCCTTCAACCAGCTGAGATCATAAAACTTAGTGGGTAAGTCTTTGTGGGCAGCTAAGTGGCACAGTGGGATAGATTGCCTGATCTGGAGTCAGATAAGGAAGACTTATCCTCCTGAGTTCAAATCTAGCCTCAGGTACTTCTGTGTGACCCTGGGTAAGTCATTTAACTTTGCCTCAGTTTCTCATCTTTTTGTAAAATGAACTGGAGAAGGAAATGGCAAACCACTTCAGTGTCTTTGCCAAGATCACTGCTCTAAGACAGTCAATTGCAGAGAAAATTCTTACTTGCTGTGGTAGAAAGAACTTCGTTTCCTGGGAGTTCTCTTCAGATAAAAGCACAAGTTTAGTCCCTATCCACATTTTACATATGAGAAACTTAAATTAATCTTTTTATTAGTTTGTGATTGATTCACTATTTCATGCCTCACAAAAATTATTCTAAACTTTTACTTCTCTTATTGACTCCTGCCCCACACCTCCCTCTCTTGTTTTCTCTTAGTTGAGAACCTTGCATTTTACTTCACTGAAAAAAGTAAAGTTGTTCATTGTGAGCTCTCACATTGTTTTTACATTGAAACCTTTTAACATCATTTGCTCATCTTTCCTCTATTTACTGTGATTCAGAGGAAAAGATGTCCTCTTCCTTTGCCAACATCAGCCTCTCAACATGTATTTAATTCTTCCCAATTCTTTACTAGACACTACTATCTTCAGGCTCTCATCCCTAATGTCTCTTCCCTTTTCTGAGCCAAATTCCTTGAAAAAACTGTGCTGTTTGTCTCTACTTCCTCTTCTCCCACTCAACTCTTTGCAGTCTGGCTAACGACCTTATCAACCAATTGAAATTGCTCTTTTCCAAGTTACCAGTGATCTCTTAATTGCCAAATATGATGGTCTTTTCTATAGTTAAGTCCTTCTGAAACTATCAGTTTTTGACTCTGTTGACTAGAGGATGTTCTGAACTAGAGGTAGATAGACCAACTAGGAGTTTGTTGCGAGCATCTAGATAAGAGCCAGAACTAGAGTAGGATCTGTGTGAGTGGAGAGAAGGAAAATCAGAAGCAAGAAGTTTTGCAATTTATCCAATATGTGAGGTAAAGGAAAATAAAGAGTCTAGGACAGAGGTTCCCAAGCTTATTTGGCCTACTCTCCTCTTCAAAAAAAAATTACTCATCAGCTTCCTGGAAATCTACCTTTTTTAAAAAAACTCCTTCAACAGTTTTTTAAAGTTTGTATCATTTCAAAAAAAATTAAAAAGAATAACTCATCTTAAATTTAATAATTTATTGTAAATTCGTGGGTTTTTTCCTGCGTTGGAATTTTGATTATACCATATTGTGTCATGTAACTGTATACAATCATTACATGCACATATTCCTCTCAGTGCATGCTGGACTTTCCAATAATGCTTGACATGCTTAACTACCAACACTTGCTTGTTAAGCCCTGTTGGCAGACTTGACCCCGATTGGTTATAACTTGCATTTTATGACTTTAACTCTGTTACACAATAAATGGCTTTTCAAAATTTTCTTCTCTTCTCTCCTTATGCTTCTACAGCTCCTTATTTTTATTCAATGTCCCCTAATTGCACCCGAGGCTACTACTGACCCTTGGATTTTGTGCTGTCCAGGGGACAGTATTGTCCACTTTGGGAACCTATGGGAATGTTGTCACACATAAATACTGATGGGTAGAAACAGGGAAATTGGGAAGGAAGGAGGAAAGAAAAGAAGTCCAGTTTTAGACATGGTTACTATAGATGTCTTTAGGATATTCAGTTTGAAACACACAAAAGGTGATTTGTAATGTGGAAGTCAAGGTCAGGGGAGAGGTGGGGGCTAGATAGGTAGCTCTTGTTCAGTACATCTTCTATTCAGTAGCCAAAGTGAATTTGACTCTGTTACTTTACAAATTCCCTGTTTAATTTAGGATAAAGAACAAATTCCTTTGTTTAGCTTTTAAAGCCTTATACAACTAGACTCCAACTCATTTTTACCAGCTTGAATGGTACTCCCCCTCCTCTACTCTTTGATATATAAACCTACCTTCTCCCTGTTCTTCACACACAATTCCATTTCCTGGCTGCCTCTTATGCTTGGAATGAATCTCTAATTTAGAGAGTCTCACTTTTTCCTTTAATATAAATCTCAATTACTGTCTTATACGTTGTCTTTTATTCTTCTCCCAACTACAGTTCCCTCTTTCCCAAACTGCTTTTTCTACATTTACTCTCTACTCTATATGGGTATATATGTATGTGTGCATGGACATATACACATGTGTATATTATATATACAATAAATGAATATATTTATTTTTTAAAAATGTATTTTTTGTTTCCCCCTATAGAACATAAGCTTATGATTAGGGATTGTTTGATTTTTTTTTTGTACTTGTATTCTCAGTACCTAGCACATAGTACATGCTTAATAAACATTTGTTGCTTAATCTCTTGATTAGTGTGGTAGCAGAGGAATAGAAAGAAGGAGACACTTTGGAGAGAGACTTTACAGGTAAAATTGGGAAGATTCAGCAACTGATTTGCATCTGAGAAAAGAGAAATCTTTAGAAATAATTTAATTTTACTGATGATGAAATTAGGAGAGGGAAGGAGACAGCATTAACATTTTTAGCATTGACCATTGGGTGAATGGTGGTGCCATCGAGAGAAGCGGGAAAATTAGAAGGAGGTTTTGGAGAAAACATAAATATGCTTTTGAATTTGTAGAGAATTTTCTTTATCCCTATAATATAAACTTGAACTGCTTGAGCGGTAGTGCTTGTCTCATGCTATTTTCACTATTTAATACTTTTTATTATATCTGTAGTTTCTTGAAGTCTGGGACATATGTTTTGTTTCTTTATATCTACTATCTCTAGCACAGAGCCTTGTAAAACAGGTACTTTTTAGATACTTGTGATTATATTGTAATATTTGCCTAAACTGCTGATGTTGAGTATAAAACAAAATACAGGGCATATGTAACTCCTTATCATAAGATCAAGTTTGATTTATCACAAAATGGAGGGTAACTTTTGCATATATTTTTTGTTACTTTAAACATTGGTCTCACAGAGTACTGTTTAGGTTATTGCTGAACATTTGTTGTAATACATGTTAAAACTGTTGTCTTTTTTTACCAAATTGCTCTTAAATTTGAGAACCAGTCTTATCTTTTCTTGACTAGACCAGGCCCTTGTCCCAGGATTTTATTACTTTTCAGTTCTGGAAATATACTATTCTCTAGCTCAGGAAAGAAAACTTATTTTGATTTGTTCTCTCTCTGATGGTAGTATTCTCTGAAAGTCACATATACATACATACATACATACATACATATATACATACATACATACATTGTATGTATGTATATATACCTGCCTATATATATATATATATATATATATATATATACTTTAAATCACTCTCCTAGTATACTTATTCAGTATTCAAGAGACCTGTGCTTTGGTCTGTGTGCATGTTCCTTTCACTTGATGCCTATCCCATCACCATATACATGTATGCTTCATTCATGAGTTCTTGTGGATGAAAAAGTTGACTGATGGCCTGACCCTATAGAGATGAGCGTCTCTGTACTTCAGGAAACCTGCATCCCATTGTGGGAACCAGATTTGAAGTTTTCTAGCTTAGTTCTACAAATTTGAAAACTTGCTGTTAACTGGTTACCTTCATGATGCATGAAGAGAAGGACAGTAGTAGAAGCTGTCAGTGTCCATTGGATTTAAAAATTGTCAGAAATGCTATAGTTGCACAAATCTACAAGCTACCCATCAAAATTGTGAGTGATCTCATTAGCTTATTTAATATTTCATATTTATTTAAGGTTCAATTTCTATTAATTGTCTTGCCCTGCTTTTTATAAAGATTCTCTTCCTTTCAGGTCTGGAAGGCCTGTTTCCAACAACAGAGCCAGACCCAGGCTTTGTTTGCAGTGAAAACTCTGAGTGATAGAACCCTAGAACCCTGGTATCATGCAATGTTAGAGCTGGAGGATCTCCTACATCTTATACATCACCCTTATTTTGCAGCTGAAGAATCCAAGGCTCAAGGAGGTGAATTGATGGGGATGACTAGAAGTGATCAAAATGACATTATTGTATTATGTGTAGTGATTCAGCGCACAATAAAAAGGTCTGACTTTTAGATAATACTTTTAGGGAAGGTATTATCCCTCTCATTGGATAGAGAAGGAACCTGAGATATTGTGCAGTGAAGTGACTTGTCAGGTCAGGCAACTCTGTAGATCAGTGGCAGAACTGATAACAAAACTCTGGTCTTCTGATTGATTTTAGTGTTCTTTAAACTCTACAACCTTGCTTTGACTTTCTTTATGTAAAATAGTTATGCTTTATTTTGATCTTAGGATGTCTTTGGTTTTGGATTCTTGTTGACAGCCTGCTATGAGGAGTTTAAATGATATCCACCTAGCTGGATGTAGACATTTTTGAACACAGAACATTTTTCCATTTTCTATGTGCTTGAGGAAAAATTGTCATAATCCCGCAATCTATCCTGACATAAGCATTCTTTTTCCTTATTTCCTGCTTGCTTTTAATACCCCTAAGGTGGAGATTACATGTTACATAATAGGATATATTACATAAAGAAGTTAGTATACAGAAGTTCAGAATCTGATTAATTAGTTCAGATTTTAACTTTGAATTATTAACATTATAGAGAAAATAATAGTGCTTTTTTAATGTCTGAAAATACGAAAACAAAAATGATTGAGCAAAAGTTCCTTTAAACTGAAATGAAAATTTTAAGAATCTAGGGCAGATATCAGCAGAACAGATTGTTCTAAGGTTACTAAAAAGGAAACAATGATAAAGTGAAGTTTCAGTGTGTATGACTGTGGCTGGTCAGACCGATGTAAGCTTGGAATTCTCTACCACAGATAGTCTGTGTAAACATTTGAGGTGGTTACTCCAAATTTGCACATCCTATGTTTCCTTTGTGCTGTTTCAATTCTGCTTTGCTCATAGAGTACAGCACCTTTTCTGATATGCCACGCTGAATGGTCCTGTGTCAGTGTCTCCCCTGTTGTACAGTCAAATTCAGAGTTCTTGAGAGAGACCTTGACAGTATCCTTGTGTCACTTCTGTGACCATCTTGTGATCTCCTGCCCCATATGAGTTCTCCATAAAATAGTCTTTTTTGCAAATGTACATTTTGCATCTAACAATGTGGCCAAGCCATTGGAGTTGTACTCTCTGAAGCACAGTTTGAATGCTTGGCATTTTAGTTCGAGCAGGGACCTCAGTGTCTGGTACCTTATCCTACCAGGTGATCTTCAGAATATTCCTAAGACAGTTCAAATGGAAGCAATTCAGTTTCCTGGTATGGCGCTGGTAGACTGTCCATGTTTTGCAGGCATACCATAATGAGAACAGTACCATGACTCTGTAGTCTAATACTACAGCACTACAGTAGTCAGTCTATTACATCTCTCTCAAACTTTTCTTTGGAGCCTCCCAAACACTGAGCTAGCTCTGGCAATGCAGGGATCAACCTCATTGTCAATATGTACATTCCTGGAAAGTACACTACCAAGGTAAGTGAACTTATCCACAGTATTCTCCATTTGTTGTAACAGATGATTCCACGATATGAATGGCGTGGTGGTGGCTGATGGAGCATCTGTGTTTCCTTGGTGTTAGTTATTAGGCCAAAATTAGCACAGGCAGCAGAGAATTGATCCATACTTTGTTGCATCTCAGCTTCAGAGGCTGCATTGAGTGCACAATTATCTGCAAACAGAAAATCATGCACCAACACTCCCTGCACTTTGGTCTTGGCTTTGTAGCCTTCTCAGGTCGAAGAATTTGCCATCAGTATGGTAGTTGACCTTGATGCCATGTTCATCTTCATTGAAAGCATTTGACAACATGACTGAAAACATCATGCTAAAAAGCATGGGAGTAAGCACTCAGCCCTTTTTCACTCCACTGGTGACTGGGAAGGCATGAGGGCATTTTCCACTCTCCAGAACCCAAGCAAACAGGCCATCATGAAATTGACCTACAATGCTGATGAACTTCTTTGGACAATACAATTGACATGATTTTCCATAAGCCCTCATGACTAACAGTGTCAAAGGCCTTGGTTGGATCTACAAATATTATGTACAGATCTCTGTTCTGCTCCTGGCATTTCTCCTGGAGTTGTTGGGCAGCAAACACCATGTTGACTGTTTCTTGGCCTTTTCTGAAGCCACACTGGCTCTCTGGTAGATGATCATCTTCCAGGTGAAGGATCAGTCTATTAAGGAGGACTCTAACAAGAATTTTGCCAGCAGTGACTAAGAGAAAGATCCCCCTGTGATTGTCATAGGACAATTTATTCCCTTTACCTTTATAGAGATGGACAGTGGAGGCATCTTTGAACTCCTGGGGTATAACCTTCTCTTGCCATATAACCTCCTCTTGCCATATAACCTGGAAAATTTCAGTCAGCTTTTGTATGAGCAATGGTCCCCCTACCTTGTAAATCTCAGCTGGAATAGAATCAGCACCAAGTGCTTTGCCACATGAAAAGAGCCTAACTTGAGGTAAATGGTCAATGGCCTCAGCATTGATTGATGATGGTCTGTTGAGAATACTATGGAAGTGTTCAGCCCATCTCTCTAGGATCATGTCCTTATCACTAATCAATGTGTCTCTATCAGCATTGAGTAATTGTAATCCACCATAGTTTTTGGTCCATAAATAGCTTTCAGGGAATCGTAAAATCTTTATATTGTTACTATGAGCATAAAACTGAATTTCATCTGCCTTGACTGAGCCCAGAATCCTGTGTCTCTCTAGGCCTTGCTTGTACTTTACTTTTTATGGAATTAAATGTTGCTTTCTTAGAGATGGGTGAACTATCCTGCTGGTAAATCCTGTGGAGTTCTTGTTTTTCATTTAGCAGCTTCTGGATTTCCCTATCATTTTCATCAAACCAGTCTTTGTGTTTGTGAGTGTTCTGACTCAGAGCAAATGCAGTGCCGTACACCAAATATCTGAAAGTTACCCACTCCTTTTCTGCTCCACTGTTGCCAACTGTGTGATGGCTCAGCTTTCTCTCCAAGTTATTCTTCTGGTAGTCATTTTGCCTTAGGGGCGGTACTTTTGATGAATGTGAATGTTTAGCTTGGAAAGGATAAGTCTATGATCAATACAGCCTTCTGCCCCTCACTTTACCTTGGTCACTCTCACATCTTGTCTGTCTCTTCTCCTTACAGTCACATAGTCTACTGGATGCCAATGTTTGCTGCATTCAAGGTGCATCCTTGAAGTTTTATTGCTTTTAGGTAAATGAAAAACAGTGTTGATGATGAGAAGGTCATGTGATGCACGAGTCTTCAGCAGTAAATGACCATTGCTATTGCTATTTACAACTGCATTCCTCCCTAGGACTCCCTGCCAAGTCTGGTAGTCTGAACCTACTGTAGCATTAAAGTCACGCAGAATTATAAGTTTGTCTTCTTTTGGCACATTGATGATAAGGGTCTCTAGGTCTTTATAAAATTTTTCTTTGACCTCATCAAAGTTCATCAGGGTGGGAGTATAGGCACTGATGATGGTGGCATGATGTTTTCCTGCAAGTGGCAATCACATTGTCATGAGCCTGTCATTTACTCCTTTTGGCAGGCCAACCAACTTGCTGACTAGATTAATTTTGATTGCAAAACCTACACCATCACACCAAAGGTACTGGACCTTCCTGAACCTACACCCCATATGTAAATATACATGTATGTATGTGTATGTGTGTGTGTGTGTATGTATGTATGTGAGACTGAACATAAATGGTTTGGACATAAAGGGTTTGATTATTTAGAATGAATTGACTGGTTATCAGACAGTTGTTTGACTGTATTGATTGGTTAGTTGAATGATCAGGTCATTAGGTAAAAAACCCTCAGACGTTCTCATCCAGGTTCTTAAAAATGCTCTTGTCAGTTTAATTGTTATCAGATGGATGGGATTAAGGAGAGAAAAGATGGGGAACTATTTATAAAAAGCCAATAATTGTTTTGAAATATTAATAAGATTACAAGATTGTAGACTCACAGCTACAAAGGCCCTTGAAGATCATCTCCATATGAGGATAAAAACTCTCCCAGGGTCACAGAAGTAGTGATTGTCAGAGTCAGAGTTTAAACTCACATCCTCTGACCTTTCCATGGTAACATTCTTTTCCTTCTATTGTTTGTTGGAAATCCAGGGACTTCCTGAAAGGAAATAGATGGAAGTATAAGAGTGGAAGAGACTAGGTAAAGTTAATTTTAGTTTAATCAGTGAAGGTATTTGTATTTTTAAAAATTCATTTATCATTTGGTATACATGTGTATGTATATATATGTTATATAATGTATTAGCCACCAGTATGATAGAACATTGGATTAAGAATAACTCATTTCTTTAATTAACTCTTAGTGTGGCTTTGAGCAAGTAACTTAAGAACTCTTTGGATCTCAATTTCCTCCTCTGTATGAAAAGAATTCGATTTGATAATGTCTGAGATTCCTTCTTCCTCCAAGATTCTGTGATTTTCTGGTTAATGAACACAAAATAAGATACATACAGCCTCTGCCCTGAAAGACCATTTAGACTTACATTCAATTCAATAAATATTTATAAGGCATTGTGCAAGTCCCTGACAAAAATGAAATAAATGGTCCCTGTCCTCAAGAAGCTTATACCATTAGGAAGAAGAGAATTTCATTAATGTGATGTGAATGTAGTAATTTGTAGTGTAAAATCTGAACTCAAATGACTATTTTGAGAACTTTGTGTGTTATGATTGCTGTGGGAGCTTTAAATAAATGTAGTGGGGGGAAAGCCTTTATAGGTTGCCTACCTACCTACAGTCTTAGACAGGAATTTGCTAAAGGAGCCATCTCCTATTGGATGTTACTTTGCCTGTGCTGGTTAGAAACTTCTGAATAGATTAATAAAGCTTGTCTTCCATTAGTTTTTACCAGTATTTTGAGTTGGTCTGACTTCTAGTATCAGATCCAGAGCACCACTCCTTCCTGAGAGTTCTAAGAAAAAAGGTAACCAACTGTAATAAGAAAAGAAGTCATGGAGGAAAAGGGACCTTAGAAATTGTCTAGTTCAGCCCTCTCATTTTAAAAATGAGGAAACCGTGTTCCAGAAGGCATAAGTGACTTGCTTAAGGCCATATAAGTAGCTGGTAAGTTTCTGAGGGGGAATTCGAACCCAAATCTTTTTTAATTGTGAGTCTAGCACTCTACTGCAAAATGCATTTGGATAGATGCCAGGTCTGCTAATTCAGTATTCCAAATTCATTAGCTTCCACTCTACAGAGAGTATCTTCTGAAATTCTGAAACTTTTAGGACGTATTACATTGAGAACCATGTCATGTGCATTCTTTGCATGGTGTATAGAATATCAAATATCTACTGGAAAAAGCTTTAAAAAATTTAACATATTTCACCCGCAGTCTGAAACATAAAGTGCTTCCAGAGGACTTATTTTCAATTTAGGCAAAATCAAAAGGCCATGAAAAGAGCCATAATGTAGTCTGGAGAATAGAGTACCACCTCTGCATTTCCCAAAGTGAGATGATCAGGAGGCTATGGACTTCAGAAGGTTTCTTAAGTGCTTTGATACCTTTTGGGGAAAATTTTTTACAATAATAAAATGTTATTTATTATTATCACATTATTATAGTTATATTATTAAAAGCATTTAGCTATTGAGAGTTATGCATTTCTCTTGCCCGTTTTTGTAGTATTTGAACATTGGCTTAGAGGCCACATTCTCTTTTTTGTGCCTTTACATGTATGAGGGATGGGCACTTTGCAGAGTGAGGGCAGGAGTACCCATCCTTTTATTCATTGTGCTTTAGTCCTAGTTGCCTAGCTTAGTTTGATGCGATCAAGGGAAGTCAGAGTTAAGGAGCAGAATTGATAGCTGATTCATTTGTCTCACAATACTCCATCCACCTCCCTTCTGTACTCTTTTAATTGAGTAATTTTCATTCCCCTGCATTTTGTATGCCATATAGTGTAGTATATAACTAGCTTGGGAATCGGGAAGACTTGGTGGGTTCAAGCCCTGCCTAGTATATAACTAGCTTGGGAATCGGGAAGACTTGGTGGGTTCAAGCCCTGCCCCTGTTATATGCTGACTGTAACTACCAAAAATACATATTTTCCCACAAGTTTTAGTTGTACTTCCCTGAGTCTTAATCACAAATATCACATCATTGATTATTTCTTTCCAAAAATGCCTGTTAACCATTCATGGACATGCAACTCTTATTGTACATATTAATTGTCATGAATTGTTTGATTTAATCAGTGTAATTTGATCATGGCTTTAAGAAATGAGTTATTTATATAAAATAGTTATAACTTAATTTTATTTTGACTGCTTTAAAATAGGTATCATTGAATAATTTTATCAGTGCTCATTGAAAGTTGTAATTTATTTTAAAAGGCTCTTTAATAGTATATTAACTGCTAAAGATGATAGAAGTTTGTTGTTAAGTTAGAAGAATCCAGTTAGAAGAGTCCCAACAGGGGGAAAATGTAGTTTTCTGGTTTCTTATTGAAATTATAAGCATTTATTTGCACTGTACAAATGTGAATTCATATGTACATATAATTGAGGAAAAACTGTTGAATACCAGTGGGCCTTTTTCAGACACTCAGGCATTTACTGTCATTTATGGGAAGGTGCCCAATATCAGGGAAAACTGTGATATCCTAACTAGGGCCCTTTTTGGGCCTTGGGAAAGTTTGTTATGAATGCCACTGACTTGAAGGCATATAGATTCATGTCAGGCTCATCACACATTGTTCGGTGTTTATGTATGTCTTAGGTTGTTACCCACTGTAAGTTGACTCAAGTGTGTTTGTTTGGCTCTTTTAGCACAAGTGAGAAAACCTCAGTACCGATGGTATAATTTACTATGCAAAGTCTTTCTCTTCCCCCCATCCCTCCCATTTGTTCTCATTATTACCAGGGTCCAGTTCAGAGGCCTTGCTCAGGTGTTTTTGCAGTAACCATAGGGACCCACCTAGACCCTAACCCTAACCCTAACCCTAACCCTAATCTAAGCGTATTTTATCTTTGCAAAAATCAGTTTCTTTTTAAAATAGAAAACTTTTATGTTTTAGACAGTTCACAATGGAGGAATGAAGAGTGCCTGCTTGAAGGACTTATGTCCTGAAGACAAAAGACGGATTGCAAACTTAATTAAAGAGCTTGCCAGGTGAGGCTAAACCTCATATGATAATACATTGTGCCAAAATAGTGCATTTCTTTTGAAGATAAACAGTGGAAGGGATTATTTTGTTGAACTAGCATTCATTGTCATTTGATCTTATGGGGAACAAAAGTATTTCAGTTTCAGACTTATTGTCCCATCTGAGAAAGAGATGTTCTGTGGTCAGAAAACCAACATTCCTTTGCTCATTTTATCTTTTGTTTGAAGTCCCGGATTGATTGGTACGAACTTTTATAGATATCATTTATCATGGGAAAGTTTTAAAACAGAGTAATACTGTTGAAGTAGGTTGGTATTGCCATGATCAGAAGCACAGCAGTTACCCTTTGATCTATCTAGTTAACCTTGCTTCATTATCTGAACAGAAATTGTATTGTCTTGTAAAAATATCCTTTTCTCATTTTGCAAGCTTCTGATGCTTTCTGATAAGGAAATGTTTGAGCTTTGAGGGGGTGTATTTCTGATCTGTCCATCAATCAAATTCATTATGGATGTGTGCAAAATCAAGACTTATGCTTGCTGGTTATTATTTGCTTGGTGGTTGTGTGTGACCTCTTTGTGAATATATATGCCAGTTGTAGGGCTCTCAGATACTTATATTATAAATGAACATTTTTCTAAGGAAGTGTATTAAACATATTTTGGTAAATAAGCAATGAAACAAAGTATTGATTTGAAAATTAATAAAAACTATGACATTTTCCATAAAAGAATATATTACATTGAATTCTGGTAACTAATTTTCTTCCTTGGTTTTAAATGATTAAAATAGAAGTTAACTTTTAGATATTTCATGTTTTATTTCAACTGTTATAATTCTTTAAAAAATTTTTCTTTGTAAGTTCTTTCATTTTTTTTTCCTGGCCAAAAGCATAGAATCTCAGGAATACAGAGATGCCAAAGGCATTGTTCTCTGGTGTGATACACCTGGGGAGAAGTCTGAAGCACCGTAGGACTATGTCCTGGAACAAATTAACTTTTCATCTAGCCTCTTCTGTCTAGGTATGGCCCATGTGGGTGGAGTTTTCACTGAAATCAAAGTATGTGTTTTGTGTTTTAGGGAAAGGTATTTTGTCACCTTTAATGTTTGAATTTTATTCTTTGTTGCATTATTTCCCAAATGGGCAGAATAGTTGTCCTGTCTGAAAAGGCCATTACATTTAATTCAGCTCTATCTGTCCATGTTCCCTTAGGGTCATTGTAATCCTGACTCATTTTATTTTAGCTAGTTGGAACTGGAGAGCATTCCTGAAGAAGTAAGGAACACTCATTTACCTTTATAAATCCTCTCATCCAGTGTAAGCCTTATATAGGGATGATGAATGAATGAATGAATGAAAAAACACTTATTAAGACTCCTACTATGTGCTTTGTGCTACAGATACAAATATAGAGTCAGAACCTTCTGGCCAGCAGCTTGGGAATGGTGGCCAGGGAGGAGAGTTTTGTGAAAGAAAGAGAGATGGTGATTGGAATTTTAGGGAAATGGACATAATCGTTTTCAGGAATGGTGGTTTTGATTTGATTACTGTTCTTAGAACTATATTTGACAAGAAAGGATGATTAGTATCGAGAGAAAATGGCATGAAGATGACCTATCAGTAGCTTGTTGAGAAGTAGTAGTAAAGACCCAATGCCCCAGGGTGGGAACTTTTAGTTGCTGGAAATACTAAGAAAGGCAGAAATAGTCCCTGCCCTCAAAGAGCTCACATTCTAATGGGGGAAACAGTTTACAAACAGCTATGTACAAACAGGACATATACAGGATAAATTGGAGATAAACATTGGAGATAAATTGGAGAGAATACACACTAGCAATAAGGGACTTGGAAAGACTTCTTGCAGAAAGTTAGTAGGTATTGCATTTTTGTATTTTTTAACAAATTCATTTAAAACCCACTGAAACTTGTCATTTAGAAGATTTTTAAACAATGTAGAAAATTGTTTTTAAAGCATGCAGATATGCAAGTTTTTATAGGTAATAAGAAAAAAGTTGTTTTAAAATGTTGTGTTGGCTTAATACTATATAATTAATTAATAATATCTCAAGGTACAGTTTTGGAGAGCCATTGTTATCAGTAGTAGTTGTCAATCCATATTTCAGGAAATCTTGATAACTTTGAAATTCTGTCACATCAGATTAGATAGTACTGCTTTTCCCTTGTGCAATATGGCTAATGAAGGTCTAGTATTAAGAGTAGGAGGAGTGTTACCATTAACATTTTCTTATTGGTACTTTGTGTTTGCAATAACATTATTTTTAATACATGGTTTCTTTGCAGGAGTCTTTTAAAACCACCTGTCCATTTTATGAAAGTTAGTTGAAAATAGACAATATCACCTGTAAATTCATTGAACTGGGCATGTTAAACAATAATATGTCTGAAAGTGAATGATGAACACACTGTCATTCTCTCTATGTTGATGCACTTGTATCATTCCACTTTGTTTTACCATATGTGACATGTAACCATCTGACCTACAGATTTAGAGCTCCAGTATTAACCCATCTCTTAAATATTATAAAAGCTTAATTTCTTTTTACTTTTGGATAAAAAAACAATCAATAAACATTGTATAATAGAAGTTTTCATTGACAGTAATTAATATAGTAATATAATTTGTAACATAAATAAGTTATAATCTGTTGTATCATCTTATATATTTCATCTTGGGGACCACTCTTTTATATCATTGGATTTAGAAAATTATATGTAGTTTGGCATATTGACATGAAGTATCAAACTGATTAGAAAAGTCTATAGAGAACTGAAACTCCTTTTCTTATTTAGTTGCAAAGTATATGGAAGCATTGAATTTAAGTGGTTTAGGGAAAAGATGCTGAATTTAGAGTCAGAAGACCGAGATTCAGATCTTGGCTTTACCACCTCTCTCACAATTTCCATTTTTCTTTTAAAGCATTAAAGAACATTGTGTTGTGGTTTCCTGCTCTTCTCAAAGCCCACAGTATTGAATCATTTTCCTAGCTTATAGTATCTATTAATTCATTCATTAGCTCTGGAGGCCATATTTCTGATAATGTTTTTCATGATGGTTTATCTGGTCAAGGTCTTTCAGTTTTTTTCCTCCTGAGACCTTGGGTAATTTTAGTCTTTTTTCCCCCCTTATTTTTCCTATTGTTCACTTTCTGGCTCCCTCCTCTCTGATGGTGTTCTCCCTAGAAATTGGATCTTAAGTTTCAACCTCCTTCTGTGCTCTGCAATTTACACTTCACCAGCTACAAAGTATCTTCTTAGAGTGACTTTTGTGAGGAACAGAACTGGCCTTAGTTAGGTGCTGAATGCTCAGGCTTAGTGGAATTACGCACAGCATTTCACACACTGTGCCCAGCCTCATTTCTTATGTTCCTTAATTCTCTGGCCCACTGTACTGCTGCTTAGCCACTCTCACAGCTTAGGCGGATTTCTGACATTTGAAGTTTGGATCTCTATGGCACCAGGAGGGCAGAATTGAGCTCCATAACAGTCTTAGATATGTCTTGCCCTCCACTCTCTGCTCTCTTTCTCCACTCTCCTACATAGTTCTGTTGTAGCACAGGATGCTGCCATGAGGCACCAGATATCAAGGCCTCAACAATTTTCCACACTTCAAAATTTGGATTTCCATAGCATTCAGAAGCAGGGAAAGTGTGGGGATTTGTGTTTGTTTTGGAGGGGAAGGAGGGGGAGTCATCCTTGCTGCCAGGAGAGTAGTAGAGTGAGTACAAGCTAGATGTTAGTTCATGGAGTTTTTACTGTTTTTGGATTCTTATGATTTCTATTTTGGAGACATTTGAGGGGTCGTGAGGATACAAGAAAGTGTCTCTTTGTTGATCACATGACCCAGCAGTCCCCAAAATACATTTTAAAAAATTATTGCTTACCTGATTAGTAAAATAATGAACAGATTTTCTAGTTAAGAAAAAATGGAAGACTGGTTCTAAGTTTTCCACTCCGGAGCTAGAGGTTGCCCTATATATATGTGGTATATGATATTGCAGCCAATGAATCAGACAAAGGCTCTTTTTCCCAGCTTTGCTGTGTGTGTGTGTGCGCACGCGCGCGTGCACGCACATGTATGTGTACATGTATATACACATCCACAAATATGCTTTCACACATAAACACACACACATAGGTGCGTGTATAAAACTTTGTATGTGGAGATATTCTATCAAACCCTTTTGTTTATATATATCAGATGGCAGTGTATTATACTTGGCTTGCTGTTCTGTGCTACCACTTAAATATTTTAACAGAGCTGGTAGTTTGCTTTAGGATAGCAGATACCTATGGTATAAGAAGAGGAGATTGGGTAGGATTTTAAATAAAAATATTATTTAGATTCTGAAAGATGCCAAGTCAGTCTTTTTCCCTGGGCAATTTCAAGCTCCAAACCTTTGTCTGGGGATTTACTTAGTCTACCAGCCAGCAGCCACCCAGGTCCAATATTTCAGTTGCCACCATTGTCAGTTATAATTAAATTATAATCTCTTTGGTAGCAGAAATATGTTTCTGTATATATTTCATAACATCCTAATTCTGTACACTGAGTACTTAGTTAACATCTGTTTGTCGATAAGATTATACATTTTTCTTACATGGATATTACTATAGTCAGAACAGATTATGAAGGACAAGCCAAGAAGCTGCTAGAATTAATGAAAAACTGGCTACATTTCATTGTAAATTTATTAAATATATATAGATGTTTTAGTGTACCTGTTTAGTCAGTCCTCTGTGTTACTTGGTTTTGCTACTAGATAGATACATGTGCGTGTGTGTGTGTGTATGCTTGCATTTATCAAACCACATTCTCTTCCCCAAAATAAATTCCTTCTTCAGTTCACTTGGGAATAGGAGAAAAGAGGTTCTAGATTATATAGTAGAACTGTAATGTGCTTTCTTCCATCAGAATACCTTTTACTCATTTGTATGGGTACGTGTATTCCCCTAGTAGAATGGAAGTTCCTTGAGTGTAGGGACTTAAAAAAAAATCATCTTTGTATCCCTTTGTGCCTTTCACATAGTACTCATTTAACAAATATTCTCTAAAATATTGAGCACTTCATATTATTCTTTGCATTTGTAGGCATATATATTCTCTTTCCTTTCAAACATTCCTAAGTAGGATTTCTAAACCCTAATAATTTTGTCATCATACATGTATCTCTTCAAATTCTAACTAGAAATTAATCATTTTAGATCATCATTTCCAAAGCTAACTTGACCATGAAACACTTTAGGAGTAGCATAGCGGAATGGAAAGAGTCAGAGACCTATACTCAGACCTTGACTCTGCCGCCTGCCTTTGTTTTCTTTAAGGTCAGTTCACCCCTCTGCCTCGTTGTTCTCATTTTTAAATTAAAGAAATTGAATTAGATGATATCTAAGATCCCTTGCAACTCTGTTGCTATGAATTCTGATCTAGAGTAATGGGGATTATTGAAATGAAGGGATTGTAGAAATTTTGAAGCAAAATAGAAAATTGGTGTGATTAGTATTTGTGATACATCATTTCATATCTCCTAGGAGGAACAATATTGATAGGTTGCTTTCTAAAAAAATACAATTTGATTTCATATTAAATGAAATACTAAGGTTTTTGTAAATGGAATTTAGGAAATGAAAGGAGTATCTTCATTTTGCAAAATCAGAGTGCTTCCTTTTTGCTAAGGCAGAGAATTAACTGGTTTCTGGTACCCAGGAACATCTACTATCTCTGCCACTCATGAGCAATCATAGGAGAAAGTCATAGAATTTTAGTTGTGAAAAGGAACTCTTAGAGATCAATTTAATCATTAGTAGTATAGTAGTATTTCAAGTACATTATAGCTTTAATTGATCTTTTAAGGCAGTCTTGTAAACTTAACCACAATTGCATGATACCTTTTTTGGGGTGGATGGGAAGGAGAAAATATATTCTAAGTGCAAAACAAGCAACTTATCAGAAAATTTTGCAACACAGCCCATTAGTTGGGAACTGTCTCTGCTGCGTCTCTTTGGTATATTGCAAAAAAGGACACCAAGCAGAAAAGTGATTATATAATAAGGTTTTACTTTCATTTCTTTTAAAACCTTTCAACATAATCTTTACATAGAATAAAATTCCATAAAACATCAAAGTGCTATTGGTCCTTTTTGGAAGTTGTAATTAATTTTTCATTTTTAATGGTCAAGTTTTACCTTTCAAAGTTGGCAAAGCTTTGTAGACTTAGAAATTTTCTTCTCCTAAGACTTTTGAAAAATAAGTGTAACATCAGAATTGTAAAGTATAAATTTTGCACACAACATCATCTTTAAAAAAAGGATTCTTGGATGGCTTGTGAAATTTCAGAGGCAGAATGGTAAAATAAGAACCTGGGATTTAGTCAGAAGAACTGAGTTTAAGCCCCTTGGTTAAATATACTAGGTAAGTAAACCTTTCTTAATCTCAGTTTATCTAAAAAATGGAAATAATAATTGTACACCTTCAAAAGGTTATTTTTTTAAAATAATATTTTATTTCCACCCAAATACATGTTGAAAGAATTTTTAACATTTTAAACAAAGTTTTGAGTTCTAAATTCTGTCCCTTCCTTTCTTCCCTCCCTGAGATGGTAAACAGTCTGTTATTATAGACTATACATTTGTAATTATGTAAAACATTTTCATATTTGTCATTTTGTATAAGAAGATTAAAAAAAAGAAAGACAAATAGCATGCTTCAATCTGTATCAGTTCTTTCTCTGCGTGTGGATAGCATTTTTTCATCATGAGTCCTTTGGGATTGTCTTGGTGAGAATAGCTGTCAGTCACAGTTCATTGTACAATTTTGCTGTTACTGTGTCTAACATTTCACACTGTATCTACTCATTTCACTTTGTATCAGTTCATGTGTTCTCATTTTTTTCTGAAATTATCCTGTTTGCCATTTCTTATAGCATAATAATATTCCATTACAATCATATAGCACAACTTGTTCTGCCATTCTTTTTTTTTTAACATAAATTTATTTATTTAACTTTTTACATGCATTTTCACAAAATTTTGGGTTCCAAATTTTCTCCCCATTTGT
>CM053769.1:603918909-603951181 GCA_028658325.1 Potorous gilbertii | reverse complement strand
AAGATGATGTCTAGGCTCTTTTTTGATCATGACTTTCAGGTAGTCCCATAATTTTTAAATTGTCTCTCCTGGATCTATTTTCCAGGTCAGTTGTTTTTCCAGTGAGATATTTCACATTCTCTTCCATTTTGTCATTCTTTTGGTTTTGTTTTGTGATTTCTTGGTTTCTCAGAAAGTCATTGGCCTCCATCTGTTCCATTCTAATTTTTAAAGAACTCTTTTCTTCAGTGAGCTTTTGAACCTCCTTTTCCATTTGGCTAATTCTGCTTTTGAAAGCGTTCTTCTCCTCATTGGCTTTTTGAACCTCTTTTTCCAATTGAGTTAGCCTATTTTTCAAGGTGTTATTTTCTTCAGCATTTTTTGGGTCTCATTTAACAAGGTGTTGACCCACTTTTCATGCTTTTCTTGCATCTCTCTCATTTTTCTTCCGAGTTTTTTCCCCACCTGTCTAACTTGATTTTCAAAATCCTTTTTGAGCTCTTCCATGGCCTCAGCCCTTTGAATATTTATTTTGGATTTTTGGGATACAGAAGCCTTGATTTCTATGTCTTTCCCTGATGGTAAGCATTGTTCTTCCTCATCCTAAAGGATGGGAGGAGATATCTGTTCACCAAGAAAGTAACCTTCTGTGGTCTTATTTTTTTTCCCCTTTTCTGGGCATTTTCCCAGCCAGTTACTTGACTAATGAGATTCCTCTCCACCTCTGCCCAGATCTGCCCAGCTAGTGCTTGGGGTCTGAGATTCAAATGCTGCTCCCCAGCCTCAGGGCTTTCAGCAGGGGTGGGGCTGCTATTCAGTGTGAGATTAAGTTCAGCTGCTTGGGTGAGGGCAGGGCTGCCCCCAGGGGAGCAGTTACCTCATGGGGTTTATGAGGAGACCTTCAATAATGGATCCCAGGTCCTGTCTGCTTTGGGAGCCCCTGTCTGCTGCTACCTTGACTGTGCCTAACGAGGGGGCCTGAGTTATGGAGACACCCAGCTCACCTCTCGGCCAGCCAAAAAGGCTCTCTCACTGACCTTTGGTGCCTGTTGGTGGATGGACCTGCGCAGCCGCTGGAGATTCGCTCCCTGCTTGGATCTGCTCCTCTCAGTGCCACGTGGCCAAGGCAGGGCTGGACTCTGCTCTGGGTCCCGTGTGTGACGGTTTTTTAGGTCTCTCTGGAACAGAATCTCCTCCACTCTTGTTGTTATGTGGCTTCCCGCTGCTCCAGAATTTGTTGGGAGTTCTTCTTTACAGTTATTTTATGGGTTGTGGGTTAGGAGCTCTCATATGTGAATCTTTCTACTCCGCCATCTTGGCTCCTCCTGAATGACCATTTTTTCCCCCAAAGTGTTATATTCAGTTTTGTTGAGTTTTAATCTTAGTATTCAGTTTTGGTTTTAATCCTAGTTCCTTTGACTTCTGGAATATCGTATTCTAAGCCCTTCAATCCCTTAACATAGAAGCTGCTAGATTTTGTGTTATCCTGATTGTATTTTCATAATATTCAAATTGTTTCTTTCTAGCTGCTTGCAATATTTACTCCTTGACCCAGGAACTCTGGAATTTGACTACAATATTCCTAGAAGTTTTTCTTTTGGGATCTCTTTCCAGAGGTGACCAATGGAATCTTGCAATATTTATTTTACTCTGTGGTTCTAGAATATCAGGGTAGTTTTCCTTGATAATTTCATGAAGAATTATTTCTAGGCTCTTTTTTAGATCATCACTTTCAGGTAGTCCCATAATTTTAAAATTGTCTCACCTGGGTCTGTTTTCTAGGTCAGTTTTTTTTTCCAATGAAATATTTCATATTGTCTGCTATTTTTTCATTCTTTTGGTTTTATTTTATAATTTCTTGATTTTTCATAAAGTCATTAGCTTCCATCTGCTCCATTCTAATCTTTAAGGAATTATGTTCTTCAGTGAGCATTTGGATCTCCTTTTCCATCTGTCCAATTCTGCTTTTTAGGACAGTCTTCTCCTCATTGGCTTTTTGGATCTCTTTTTGCCATTTAGGTTAGTCTGTTTTTTAAAGTGTTATTTTCTTCAGTATATTTTTGGGGTGGAGGGGGGCTCTTTTAGCAAGCTGTTGACTCACTTTTCATGATTATCTTACATTGCTCTCATTTTTCTTCCCAATTTTTCCTCCATCTCTCTTGATTTTCAAAATCCTTTTTGAGCTCTTCCATGGCCTGAGACCATCGCATATTTCTTTTTTGGAAGTTTTAGATGTGGAAGTCTTGACTTTTATGTCTTCCTCTGATGGTATGCTTTGTTCTTCCTCATCTGAAAGTTTGGAAGGAATTAACTTCACCAAGAAAGCAACCTTTTATAGTCTTACTTTTTCCCCCTTTTTTTTGGCATTTTCCCAGCCAGTTACTTGCCTTTTGAGTCTTTTTTCAAGAGGAGGGTATATTCTAGGAACCTATAAATTATCTGTTCCTCCAAGGTGACACAATCAAGGGAGAAGAAGAGTTTACTCCTCTCCTAGCCAGCACTCTGGTCTGTGAGCAACCACATGCATTCTTTTCTGCCCAGGATCTGCGAGTAAGATTCCCTATCTAGAGCCTTCACCAGTTCTGCCACACCAACACTCCTCACCCCAGGACTGCCACTCAGGACTGAGATCCAGATAGGCCATTCAATTCCCCCAGGGCATTTGGATCAAGGGCTCCAAAAGTGTCTGCTGCTGCCCTGGAGATGGGGTTAGGGCCAGACCTCACTCCCCTCTCACTCAGATGAAAGAGTTTTCTTAATGACCTTTAAAGCTGTCTTTGGTGTTTGTGGGTTACGAAATCTGGGAACCTCAGCTGCTGCCTTTGATTCTTCACCCTGAAGCCTGCTTCATTCCTGTCCATGCTCCATGGCCAAGGTTGGACTGCACTCTACTCTGAGCCCTGTGCAATAGACTTTTCCAGTCAGCCTTCCAGGCTGTCTTGGAAGTCTCCTTCACTCTGTTGTTTTGTGTCTTCTGCTGCTCAAGAATTTGTTTAAAGTCATTTTTTTACAGGTATTTTATGGGATGTTGGGGGAGAGCTAGAGGAGGTTGTTTTTCTACTCAGCCCTCTTGGCTCCACACAAAAAAAGTTTTAAAAAGTAAAAAAAAAAACAAAAAAAGGTCTGAAAGAGTAGGACATAATGAAAAAGGAAGTAAACAAGTGAGGGCTTATTTGTAGTTAGATCAAATTAGATTTAAAGCTGGAAGGGTCCTTTGAAGCCATCTAGTACAGTTTTCTTATTTTGCAATTAAAAAAACTGAGACAACATAAATATGTAATAGATCTAATTAGAAATTGTGTTTGACTTCCCATGCATCAGCTCAATGAGTGAGAACAGAGAATGAACATGGTAGAGGGTTAATCCTGGTTTGAGCTTTGAAAGGGAGAAAAATTTGAATGGAACTAAGACTAGAGAGCAAAGGATTGGGTTATGGAGGACATAGATTTTTCTGCAGATTTAGTTTGCTTTTACTGTCTATTTTACTGTCTAATAAGATCTGTTACATAATGAAATTTTTATTCATATGTAGTAATAGTTACTAATAAACAGAACTCAAGACTGACTTCTTTTGGCATAGTATTACGTTATTATTGTGATTCATGTAATGAGGTCCATATTAAGTGCAACACAGCACCTGTTAGGACAGTCTCAAAATTTCCTTTTTTTGTACTTAGATTAGTCTTTTTTTTCAAAGTTATTATCTGCATGTCTTTCCTACATCTTAGTGCTTAAACTGCCCCTTTTTGCTGGAATGAAGTGCAAAGAAGTTTTAGGATTATTTACTAATAGTGAAAAATTAATTTGTAAATCATTGTTATCCTTCTTGGATTGAAAATAAGTTTATTGTTAATCTTTCCTTATATTAATGTCATCTTTTAATTGCAGCTCAATTATTTATATGCTACAGAGAAATGCAGAGTGTCAGTGCCAAGAAAAAAAAAGTAAAATTATACATACATATCAAGTTCAAAAATTTCAGAGATGCCTATGTTTTTTATTTCATAGCCAGAATTTAGATAAAAGTGTGGGAACAATCCCAATCAGAAATAAATTGACTATACTTTCTTCTTATAATCCAGCAAAGTAGAACATACGCTTTTTAACTGGGAATTTCTTTCTTTCTTGGTTGTTAATTGGAGTCCTATGTACTACCATGTAGGACTTTGTAATTTTGAGGCACTTCTGATGATGGAAATCATTTTTCATATAAAATCACACACACATATTATTAAAAAGGAGGAGAAATTCCCGTATGAAAGTCTGAATTGGAAAAAAGAATTTGATTATATTGAATATATTTCCAGAAAGATTTTTAACATATGGAAACCTTTGGGATAAGTCTAATTTCTGTAAGTCACAGCTCTGTGAATGTAATTTATTTCATTCTAACAGTTTTTGGGTGGGGTTGTTTCTTTCAGGGTAAGTGAGGAAAAGGAAGTGACGGAAGAACGCTTGAAAGCTGAACAGGAGTCGTTTGAGAAGAAGATCAAACAGCTAGAAGAGCAGAATGAGCTCATCGTCAGAGAAAGGGAAGATATCCTTTGGAAAATTCCTTCCCTCCCGTTAGAATTAGACAGGTCCGTATCTTCATGGAGGAACAGTGAACTTCAGAGAAGTAATTTTTATAATTTCAGTAGGGAATAAATCTACTTGTGTCCAACACCCAACATGTCCGCATGGGTGGCTGCTTCCTTTGAGCTTGAGAAGGCCTTCCAGTTGTTCCACCAAAGGCACTGTGCTAGGAAATAGATTTTTGTCAATGGAAATGGACAATAAGAAATTTGGGTGTTGAGGACCTTATTATTTAATCCTCTCATGCTGTAACTGAGGTTGAAAGCTTTTCTAACTTGGCGTTCCATATATCTGAGAGTCCTGAAAAGGTACAGAAGGAAGTTGTAAATTGTAAGAGTGATAAAAAGTCCTCTGGATCATGACTTGTTGGGATGTAAGTGATAGTGTTTCCAAAGCAGCATTAATATAACCAGAATGCCTCTGTAAATTGAGATAGCAGTTAGAGTGGGCCAGAAGAAGTTGAAGGGTAACCTTTTATAATGGCAATAGAATTTGTCATATGTTTATCATAGCAATCATTCGACATGATGGTTGAAATGGGAATGAAGTGAAATTGGGTCCTTGAATGTTTAATCTTTTTCTCCAGGTAGCATAAAGATATAAAATGGGTCCCATGCCTTATATACCTTTTTAAACCCTTAATACCTGTAAATTTCATTTACAAGCTTATTTATCTTTAGGTGTTCTACACCTTTCTACACCTAGTACCTTTAATATAGGAGGAAAGCAGTTATTTTAGGAAATAGAATCACTCCTATTTTGAGAAAGGGAAGGCCAGAATTTTTACATATACCTAGCAAAGGCTACCATGATCATTTTCAATTTAATGTCTATTTGCTAACCATTTCAGAAAATGTTGTTCTGTCAATAAATTTCACAGACAGCAGCAATACTTACATGATGTTACAGGAAATTGGAAGCATGAGAATACGTTAATTAGCTTGGTATGAAAGCACAAGAAATTGATCAGCCCACAAAAATTATATAAAAGTTTCTATTCTACCTTCATTGTGTCAAGCTTTTTAGTATCTAACAAGCTAACCCTAGAGAGTGAGTTGGAACTTCCTCCTTATCTCATTTCCCATTGAGAGAGTTCCACCTCCCCTCCCCCTTGAAGGCTCTTTAACCATGATGTGACCACATGATACAGGGCCCTTATTATTAGGTATCAAGGTAACCCAGGCTCCCATTCTTTTGTATCACAGTTCTTTCTCTACTTTAGTAATGAATTTAACCATAAAGTCTTGGCAATGAATTCCTGACAATAAAAGACTAAATCTTCTGGGTCAGACATAGCTCAGACCAGTACAGGGATTCAGGCTTGAGATTAGAATGCAGTGAGGAATTTGGGGACCATAAATGTAGTAAGAACAACTTGTAAGAAGGTTAAAAAAGGATGCAATTCTTAAGTAAATTAAGCTAAAACCACTACCAGCAGAGTATACTGAATTCCCCCAATGCATTCATAACAGCAACAGGATGTTTATTGCTCAGGATGGTATCTGTTTAGTAGAGCAAATGGAAGTTAGCTAAAACCTCTAGAGTATCTGTTTCTGGTAGACTAGGCCTTTTATGCCTCCGGGAGCAAGAAGCCCAAACTAATAATTCAGGTTCTCTTTTCCCTGACCAACCAATTGCCTCCCTGTTTTCTTAAAGAGAAATTAGCCCATACCAGTAATTCAAATTCTCTTCTCCAAGGCTAACCAAATGTCAAGAGCATCCCACCCATTTCTTTAACTGAAGTATAAAACAAAAGCAGATGTTGTTATTAATGAGTAACATAATTCTTAATAATAACCAACATTTATATAATTTTCAAAATGCTTTCCTTAGAACAATGTTGAAATCATCATTATTTCAATTAGCACAAAATACTTGTTTTGAACAAGTCATTTTAAAAACTCAGTTCAAGTCAACAGGCTTAAATATGCTTCTATGTAAGATTTAGCCCATGCTTCATAAAAGCAGTACTTATCCAGGTTTTTTCTTTAACATTTGAGTCATTATGGTCCTTTACTACTTTTTTATTCCTAGAGATTTTTTCTTTACTTGTCGTATTGGTGCTTATTTATCTAATATAGTGAACAAAGGTTGATGTTTTCTTCTATCCATCTCTAGTCCTTTAGTAATATCACTTTAGCTTGACCATGAGTTACTGTCCTTATAGCATTATGGTATTCTCTCCTGCATCCTCTGATGTAGTGACCAAAAGTTGTTTTCTTCTATATGAAAGGTATAGAAACTTCTAAGTGTTTTTTCTTGGGGTGAAGGGTTGTGAGAGGGTTGAGGATGGTTAGTGGTTAACATCAATTAAGCATTTATTATTTAGTATATGCCAAAAATTGTGCCAGGCACTGGGGATACAAATGTATTGACTGAAAAAATCCCTACACCAAAGGAGCTATTATGATGAGTAATTATATTTCAAAAAATGAGAGAGAAAGGGTCTTTAATAGAATTGACTGGCCTCTGTGTCACTGAAAAAATCAGCCCACGCATTTTCTTTGATGTAAAGTGTCACTAGCTGCCAGTCTTTGTGCTACTTTCTTATTCTTTCAGTAACTCTCTTCTTTCTGTAGAAAACTTTGTGGTAATCTGAGAGTCCTAAGACATTGCTTTTCTTTCATTTTCAAAAGGCGTAGAGATCTAGGTCCGAGCTGCTTGTAGGAATGACTAGGAAGATTGTGAGTATTAACTTTTAAACCCAAGGGGAATTCCAACTCACAGGATTCCTGGGATCAAATGTTGCCCTGTGGGTGGATAAGAAGGGAATGTAGAGAATAGGGATGAAGGAGGTACTGAAAAGTGACAATTTGTGCAGAAGCATTTATGAGTCGATGACAATGTGTTGTTTTTGTTGTTGTTGAATAGTTTCATTTGTGTCTGACTTTGTGTGTCCCCATTGGTGGTTTTCTTGGCAGAGATAATGGAACCATTTCCTTCTGCAACTCATTTTACAGATGAGGATACTGAAGCCAGCAGGAATAAGTGACTTGCCCAGAGTGACACAGCTAATCAATGTTTGAGGCTGGATTTGAACTTAGGAAGATGAGAATTCCTGATTCCAGATCCTGCACTCTGTCCACTGCGCCACATAACTGTCCCAGTGACAATGTGCAAGATAGCTATTAAGTTACAACATTTAGGTGAAACATTTTTCATATTCTCATGGAACATACAATCTAATGGGAAACATGACTCTCATATGAAAAATAATAATTTTTAAAAGTGCACGAAAGAGATGCAAGCAAGTATTAGATGAGATCCTAGGGAGGTCATCGTCACTGAGCAAGAAGAGCTGTTACAAGGTTAATGAGAGTCTGTGCTGAAGTGCTGCCAGTGGCAACAGAGGATGAATGAGAGAGCTATTGGGGAGATAATCAGTGTCAAACATCAATCGCAAGAGGGAAGGGAAGAATCAAAAGTTTTCAGAGGAAATAAGGTCAAAAAGAAGAATGAGCTTGAGTAGAAAGTTCAGTTCTGGAAATTCCAAGTTTTAGATGTTGGCGAGGAATACCATATAGAAATGTTCTTAGACAGATGGGGATATGATTGGGAAGCTTTTGGAAGGGTTGGAGATGTAGTTTTGGGAATCAGCTCTTTAGAGTTGATAGTTGAAGATGTGAGAGTGAACGAAATTATTTAGTGATAGTATATGGAGGGAGAAGAAGACTGAGGATGAAACCTTGGTGATTAGGAAAAAACAGAAAAAAATATATAGTGAGATAAAGCGTATTATAGGAAAAGCCTCATTCAGAGTAGTTCTCTGGTAGCTTATAAACATAAGTATTGGAATGAAATGAACACTTATAGGGGATAAAACAGTTAACAAAAAAAGAGATTTACTTGACCGTAGTTGGGGAAGGATATTCCTGAGGATATTGAAATCGGTCATTGAGCATAGTTCTGCTTCCTTGCTGTTCATGATAGTTCACTAGGAAGCAGTTACAAAGTTGTATGTAAAGAATGGATAATTAAATAGAGCCAACAATTGTGGAGAACTTTAAAAAAAAAGTTTAGAGAAAGGGATGAAATTGCAGTTGGATGAGGTAGAAAGGTCAATGGAAAACTCTTAGGAGTGAGGTGACCTTATCTTGTTTATGGGCAAAGTAGAGGAATCCAGTGAAGTAGGATATATATGAGATGTGATAAAGAAGAGAAATGATGTAGTTCAAACAAAATCCTGGAACAAAATCAAGGACGAATTGAATCATGGTCATAGGAACAAAAATTAATGGTGAGTCATGGCTAAATGTTCACATTTCCAGGAACCTAAGTTTCTCTGATATGCCACTATAAATATATACTATACAAATACAGGAGAGTGTATACTTCATCATTCAGGCTCACAGAATGTCAGAATTGTAACAGTCCCCAGAGATCATCTAGTTCAACCTGAAATTGGAGAGGAATCCCCCTGCTAGCATAGTTGACAAGTAAGCATTTGTTCAGGTTCCACCTGAATACGTCCTATAATGGGAATCTCACTACCTCGTGAGGCAGCCCATTCCATTTTTGGATTTTTTTCATCGTTAGGGAGTTTTTCTTACCTTGAGCTAAAATTTGATTTTATGCAACTTCCATCCATTGTTTTTAGTTCTTGACTTTTTTCTTCTCCAAAGTGAACCTTGCCACTTAATTCTGTTGACCCTCAAGTCATAATTTCCAGGCCTTTCATTATATTTGATCAGCGTCATCTAGATCTAGTTTGTTATTCTCCCTAACGCATGACTCCTATAACTTAACAGCGTATTTCAGATGTAGCCTTACTGGAGTACGGATTACATGAGATCTGTCTTCTTTCTTTCTAGATGATTTAATTCTTTTACTGCTGTTGAAGATCATTACCTTTTTTGAAAAATTATATCACATTCTTGACATATTTTTCACTTTTAGGTCCCTAAAACCTCAAAATCTTTAAAATAAGCTATCATCTGGCCATTTTTCTGCCATTTTATGCTTATACAGTTTTTTTTTTAAATCAAAATGTAGGACTTTGCATTTATCCCAGTTAAGTTAGAGTTGGCCAGTTTTTTTCTACGTTGAAAATCATTTTATATCCTAATTCTGTTATCCAAACATATCAGCCGTCTTTACCATTTTCTGGTCCTTTAAAAAATGTTAACTGGAAGAAAGTCAAGAACTTAGTCCCTGGGAACTCCATTAAAACCTTCACTCTGGATTGATGTTGATCTTTTAATAATGTTATCTTTCAGTGAAGTTATTAAGCCACTATCTAATCTACCAAACTATTTATCTTCTGACCCATATCTCTCCATCCTGTCTTGTCCAGAAAGATGTCATAAAACTTTGTGAAATATTTCACATGAATTTAGCTAGCCTATGTTTGTGACATTATCCAGGCCAATAATTTATAATTTTTGTCAGAAAAGTAAGTGAATTTAATATGGCAAGTCTGTTTATTAATACATTTATGTTTTCTCATAACGTTCTTCAGTTTCTCTAAGTGCTACCAAATTGTAAGGAATTGAAGATAAGGTGAATTTATGCTCTCAGTGATTACTGTTTCCCTTTCTAAATGCTCACAGAACCTTTGAATTTTGTCAGGAATTTGCCTATCACAAGAGAAGTCACTATCTTATAATTTGAAGAATTCTCCTATAATTTTAAGAATCTAATGAACCTTTGCATTTACTAAAACTCCTCTGTAGCCTTCTGTAGTAAGTAATATTTATATATCTCGTTAAGGTTTACAATGTTTTCCTTAGAACAGTTTTGATGTAAATAGTACAGATATTTCCATTTATAGATGAAAACAGTGAGGATTAGAAAAATTAAACAATTTACCCATGGTTCCTACCCATGGCTACAAAGCTGTTAAGTTTCAGAGGCATCATTCAGGCATTGTGTCAGGATTTTCACTCTTTAAACTATGCTATACAGATTTTCAAGTCTGTCCTTAGTGCAAGCTGATGAGATCTCATTCTGCAGCACAGCTTATAATGGCAAGTTCTCTTACAAAGGTCGATGATGGTAGTTGGTTAAAAATGGTAATTGCGGCCACCAAGCTAGTAAGTTTATTTTTTATGCCCTCACTTCACTTTAGGTCACAGACTTCATTCTTTTGTTGTTCAGTCGTGCCCATTTTGTGACCCCATTCAGAGTTTTCTTGGCAAAGATACTGGAGTGGTTTGCCATTTCCTTCTCCAGCTCTTGTTATAGATAAGGAACCTGAGGCAAACCGGATTAAGTGACTTGCCCAGGTCGCCCCGAGAGTAAGTGCCTGAGGCCAGATTTAAACTCACAATGAGAGTTCTTGATTCCAGGCTCTGTACTCTTACCTGCCTCTTCATCTAGCTGCCCAGACTTCAGTCTTCACGGAGGAGGGGAAAAGCATCAACATTTCTGAATCTGAAAGCAAAGACACAGACCTCTACACTTCTGGGCAGTCCTCTATCTACCTACCTACTCTGGACACTTAAAACTGCCTGCAAGTGAACTGCAGTCCATCACAAAGCACCTTATCGGTGAAAGGGTCTGGTTATCCGTGAGGCATCTACAGTTTGAGTAAGCCTCGTAGAAATCAGAACGTAGGGTTGTCTGTTTCTTTTTGATCATATGCATAATTAGCTTGATAGCTTTTGGACTGAAAGACCTTAAACCAATAAATTGCGATGTAATATTAAGCAGTTGGGTGTTTTGAAATGTCTGTGAGAGTCTAGAGCTGTACTCAGTCAACCTTTTCTTATGATTCCCTAACTACCTGCCCACAAAATGTTGGTAGAGGCCTTCAAAGAATTTGTATTCGGATAGATACAATGGGATTATGGGACCTTTGACTTGCTGGTAATTTAGGAAATATATGTGTTAAGACCAAACCTAGGAGTTGACATAATACCTTCCATCTGTAAAAAACATTTTGACTCAGGCTGTGGGAATGGGATGAAGAAGTGTTTTTTTAATCTCTTTCAGGATATAGACCTAGTAGTGATATTGCTAGGTCAAAGGTTATGCATGGTTTTATAGGACTTGTTCCAAATTGGGCATAGTTGTTCTCTGGATGCGAATAGTATTTTGCGTCATGAGTACTTTGGAAATGCTTTAGGAAGGGCTAAGTCTATCAGAAACCTCATGCACTGTGGTACTATGTATAATGTTCTTCTGACTCTGCTCACTTCACTCAGCATCGGTTTATGTAAGTCTTTCCAGGTTTTTGTGAAGTCTTCCTGTTCATCATTTCTTAAAGCAAAATAGTACCACAGTTTATCCAGCCATTCCCCAATTGATGGGCATCTCCTCTCTTTCCTGTTCTTGGCCACCACAAAAAGAGCTGCTATAAATATTTTTGTACATGTGAGTTCTTTTACCATTTTTTGATCTTTCTGGGATACAGCCCTTTAAGCTAAGCGGTATTGCTGGGTCAAAGGGTATGCACATTTTTGTAGCCTTTTGGGCATAGTTCAAATTGTTCTCCAAAATGGTTGCATCAGCTCACAGCTCCACCAACAATGAATAGTATTCCAACTCTCCCACATTTTCTCCAACAGTTTTCATTATTCTATTTTGTCATGTCATGTCATAATCTGATAGGTATGGTATAGTGCCTCAAAGTTGTCTTGATTTGCACCTCTCTAATAATAGAGTTTTAGAGCACTTTTTCATGACTATAGATAGCTTTAAATTTTTTCTTTTGAAAACTGCCTGTTCATATCATTTATGAATTGGGGAATGACTTGTATTCTTGTAAATTTGACTCAGTTCTCTATATATTTTAGAAATGAGGCCTTTGTCATAGACGCTAGTTATAAACATTAATCCCAAGTTTTCTGCTTCCCTCCTAATCCTGCAAAAACTTTTCAGCTTAATGTAATCAAAATTATCCATCTTGCACTTCATAATGCTTTCTATCTCTTCTTTAGTAAAAACTCTTCCCTTCTCCGTAAATCTGATAAATACACTATTCCTTGCTCCACTAATTTGTCCATAGTATCCTTCTTTATACCTAGATCATCTACCCATTTGGATTTTATTCTTGTATATGGTGTCAGGCATTGGTCTATGTCTAGTTTCTGCCACATTATTTTCCAGTTTATCAGCCTTTTTACCTGGATTGTATACCCATTTGGACTTTATTCTGGTATATAATGTCAGGCATCAGTCTGTGCCCAGTTTCTGCAACACTGTTTTCCAGTTTTCCCAGCATTTTTTATCAGACAGTGAGTTCTTATCCCAGAAGCTGGGTCTTTCTGTTTATCAAACAGTAGACTGCTATAGTCATTGAGTACTATGTGTCTAATCTATTCCACTTATCTACCCCTCTATTTTTTAGCCAGTACCAGGTAGTTTTGATGATTGCTGCTTTACGATGATGCAGTTTAAGATCTGGTATGACTAGGCCACCCTCTTAGTGTTTCTTTTCATTAATTCCCTTGATATTCTGGACCTTTTGTTCCTCCAGATGAATGTTGATATATTTTTCTAGCTCTATAAAATAATTTTTGGTAGTTTCATTGGTATGGCACTGAATAAGTAAATTCATTTAGATAGGTTTGTCATTTTTGTTTTATTAGCTTAGCCTACCCATGAGCAACTGATGTTTTTCTGAGTACTTAATGTCTGACTTTATTTGTACGAAAAATGTTTTGTAATTGTGCTCATATAGTCCCTGGGTTTGTTTTGGCAGGTAGACTCCCAAATATTTCATACATTAAATGGGATTTCTCTTTATATCTCTTGCTTTGGGCTTTGTTAATAATATATGGAAATGCAGATGATTTATGTGGGCTTATTTTACATCTTGCAATTTGCTACAGTTTATTATTTCAGGTAGTTTTTACTTGATTCTCTAGGATTCTTTACATCTATTATCATATTGTCTGCAAAGAGTGAAAACTTAGTTTCTTCTTTGCCTATTCTAATTCCTTCTATTTCTTTTTCTTATTGCTAAAGTTAACATTTCTATTACCATATTAAATTACAATGGTGATAATGGACATCCTGGTTTCACCCTTGTTCTTATAATCCTTGCTGATGGTTTTAGGTAGATACTACTTATTATTTTGAGGAAAGCTCAATTTATTTCTATTCTGTCCAGTGTTTTCAGTTGGAATGGGTGTTGTATTTTGTTAAATGCTGTTTCTGCATCTCCTGAGATACTCATATGCTTTCTGTTAATTTTATTGTTGCTATGATCAATTATGCAGATAGTTTTCGTAATATTGAATCAGCCTTGCCTTCCTGGTATAAATCTTACCTGATCAAAGTGTATATTATTCTTATGATAAATTGCTGTAATCTTTTTGCTAATATATTATTTAAAATTTTTGCATCTATATTCATTAGGGAAATTGGTCTATAATTTTCTTTTTCTGTTTTGGCTTTTCATGCTTTTGGGTATCACCACCATATTTGTATTATAAAAAAGAATTTTGTAGGACTCCTTCCCCAGTTTTCCCAAACAGTCTATATAGTGTTGGAATTAACTGTTCTTTAAATGTTTGATAGAATTCATTTGTAAATCCATCTGGCTTTCTTTGGAGATTTTTTTCCTAGGGAGTTCATTGATGGCTTATTCGTTTCTTTTTCTGAGATGGGGTTATTTAAATATTTAACTTTCTCTTCTGTTAATCTGGGCAATTTATTTTTTTTAAATATTCATCCCTTTCACTAAGATTGTCAAATTTGTGGGCATACAGTTGGGCAAAATAGTTTCTAATTATCGTTTTAATTTCCTCTTTATTGAAGGTGAGTTCACCTTTTTCATTTTTGATACTGTAATTTGGTTTTCTTCTTTCTTTGTATTAATTTTGCTGTTTTTTTTTTTTGTAAAACTAGCTCTTAGTTTTATTTATTAGTTCAATAGTTTTCTTAATTTCAGTTTTATTAAACTCTCCTTTGGTTTTCAGTGTTTCTAATTTGGTATTTGATTGGGGATTTTCAGTTTGTTCTTTTTCTACTTTTTTCAGTAGCATGTCCAGTTCATTGATCTCCTCTCTATTTTATTCACGTAAGCATTGTTTTTGCTGCGTCCCGTGGTTTTTCGTAGGTTGTCTCGTTGTCATTCTCTTGAATGAAGTTATTGATTGTTTCTATGGTTTGTGTTGGACCCACTGTGTCTTTAGGATTCAGTTATTTAGTTTCCAATTAATTTTTGATCTGTCTTTCCATGGTCTTTTATTACATATAATTTTTGTTGCATCGTGATCTGGAGAGGATGCATTGAATCTTTCTGCCTTTCTGCACTGGATTGTGAGGTTTTTATGGCCTAATACATGGTCAGTTTTTGTGTTATGTGCCATGTACTGCTGAGAAAAAGATATATTCCTTTCTTTTACAATTTGGTTTTCTCCAGAGGTCTATCATATCTACCTTTTCCAGAATTCTATTCAACTCCTTAACTTCTTTCTTGTTTATTTTGAGGTTAGATTTATCAAGTTCAGAGAGGGGGAGGTTGAGGTCCCCCTCTAATATAGTTTTGCTGTCTATTTCTTCCTGTAGCTCCCTTAACTTATCCTTTAAGTATTTGAATACTGTACCACTTGCTGCATATATGTTTAGTAATGATACTACTTCATTTTCTTTTGTGCTTTTTAGCAGGAAATAGTTTCCTTCCTTATCTCTTTTGATTAGATCTGTTTTTGCTTCTGCTTTGTCTGAGATTAGGATTGCTACCCCTGCTTTTTTAATTTCAACTGAAGTGTAATATATTTTACTTTAACCTTTTACTTTTACCTTATGTGTATCACCCTGTTTCAAATGTGTTTCTTGTAAACAACATATTGTTGAATTATGGTCTTTAATCCGTTCTGCTTTCTGCCTCTGTTTTATGGGGGAGTTCATCCCATTCACAGTCACAGTTATGATTGCTATCTGTGTCTTTTTCTCCATCCTATTTCCCCCCGTTTATGCTTTTAGTTCTCTCTTCCCCTCCACAGTAGAGTTTTAATATTTGACCACCGCCTTCCTCTTCTCTCCCTTCTATTGGCCCCACCACCTTTTTCTTTCTCTTTTTCCCTTACTACTTCTTCCCTCCCTTCTAACCACCCCTCCCTTTTCTTCCTCCTTTCCCCCTCCTACTGCCTGTAAAGGCAAATTAGATTTCTGTGCTTAACTGAGTATGTTATTCCTTCCTTGAACCAAATCTGATGAAAGTAAAGCTCAAACAATGTTCATTTCCCTCCCTTCTTTCTCTCTATTGTATATTTTTGTGCCGCTTCATGTGATGTAATTTACCCTTTTCTGCCTCCTTTCTTCTTCTCCCTTCACACCCCTTAATTAGGTTTTTTATCATCACATCAGTTAATTGATACCCACACTTCTATCTATGTATATTATTTTTAAATGTTGTAATAAATATACAGTTCTCAAGATTAACTGGAATCATCCTCCTGAATAGGGATTTACATAACTGTAAACTGAAAACAAATTGTTTACATAAACAGTTTGCCCATATTAAATAACAATTTCTTTTCTTTGATTTTCCTGTTTACCTTTTTATGCCTCTCTTGAGACTTGTATTTGAAGGGACTTTTTCATTTTTTGTATGTTTTTATGGGTATTTTTTAGCTTCTGTACTTGAACTTCAGAATTTATATACTACTCTAGTCCTTTCACCAGGAATGCTTGGAAGTGCTGTTTCATTGAAAATCCATTTTTTTCTCCTGTAGGATTAAGCTTAGTTTTACAGGATAAGTTATTCAGTGCTGTGCTATAAATTTATATATTTTGTCTTTTGGAATATTGTATTCTAAGGTCTCCTCTCTTTATAGTGGTGACTGCCGAGTCATTATGAACCTGACTGGCTCCTCAGTACTTGAATTCCTTCTTCTTGGAGCATTAGGGGGCAGCTTCCATTACTTTTTCTTTGACCTAGAATCTTCAGATTTTAACTGTAATGTTCCTAGGAGTTTTCATTTAAGGGTTTCTTTCAGGAGGCAGTCAATTTTTTTCCATTTCCACTTTGCCCTTTGAGCAGTTTTATTTTGAGATTTCTTGAAATATACTGTCTTGGTTTGTTTTGTTTTGTTTTTGGATCATAGCATTCAGGCAATACAGTGATGGTTAAATTTTTTTTCTCCTTAATCTGTTTTCCAAGTTGTTTTTGCTGTGAGATAAATTATGTTTCTTCTATTTTTCAGATTTTGACTTCGTTTTAATATTTCTTGTTATCTCGTGGAGTCAATAGCTTCTTGGGAATTTGTTGCTTGGATAATTTTTACACCTTGTGCCAAGCTGTTGATTTCATTTTCAATTTTCTCTTCCATAGCATGCATTTCTTTTCAAGTTTTAAACTTGCTTCATCTCTTCAAGGAAATCTAGATGAATTTGTGCCCAAGTTGCATTTTTCCTTGACTTTGCTTCTCAATGTTTAGGAGTCATCTGTGAATTCTGTTTGTGTCTTGAGCATTTCTCATAATAACTTTTTATGGTAGGATTCTACTTTTTTGGTATTCATTTTTTCTACTTCATTTACTGAGTTTTCATATGATATTGTGGCCAGGCTCTGCAGGCTTTTAGAATGAAAGTGGGTGACCTGGTCTTATTGCTGCTTTATTTATTTTCTGTTTTTCAGGAGTATTGAGTGTTGTATTATTCTAGGTACTTAGATTGTTTTCTTAAGCTAACTTTTGCATCTTTTTTTCCATTTGTCCAATTGTTCCAGTTAGGTTTTGTGTCCCTTATCCGTTTGCCCAGTTTTGCATTTATATTCTTCCATGAATTTTGTTTCATAATTTTAAAATCATTGACCACTTTTTCTTCTACATTCTAATTTGGCTTTTAAAATCCTTCTTGAGCTCTTCCAAGAATGCTCTTTCAGCTTGAAACTAGTTCATATTCCATTCTGAGGTTTCAGATGTGAGTACAGTCTCAATGCTGACTGTATTCGTATTTTGGTCTTTGGCCCCATAGTAAGATTCTGTGATCTTTTCCGTTCTGGTTTGTTTCTTGCTCCTGATGGTTGCTTTTTTTTGACTTTTAATATGAATCTCTGCTTTTAGGGCAGGAGGCTCTGTCTGATGATTCTTCTGCTGAGAACTTGAGGCTTTGTGTGTTGTGGCCTCTGGTTCTTTCAGCCAGAAGCTAGAATGCTGCAGCTTACCTGGTGCTGAGCTAGTTGGTTTGGCAAGGCAGAGATCAGATGAAGTCTTCCTGAGTTTCCCTGGGGTTACATTGAATTTCACTGTGTGAGGTGTGGAGGAGGGGTGGTCTGGCTGAAAGAAGTCTCCTCCCCTGAGCTAGAGCACAGGCAGGCTTAGTGGTTGGTGAATCCTTATATGCCCTGGTATCTTCCCAATTTCCCTGGCTGTGCTAAGGCACACCTGGGGTCCTGGTATTGGCGCTTTTGGGCTCCCTGTTCCTGGGGCTCAAGATCTCCTACTGGTTTGCTGAGGTGGGGGTGTCGGATAGTTCTGGTCCCGCACTTGTCCCCTTCAGCCACAGCAAGAGGGCCTCTTCCTTGATGATTTTCCTAGTCTCTTGAGCTGAGAGATTGTTTACTCCTGCGGCTGATCCCACTGTTCCAGGATTTTTCCTAGGGAAATATTATCTGGGTTTTTCAAGGTCCACAAGGGTAGCGTATGAGCACTTACAGATCACTCTAACATTTTGACTCCTGGAAGTTCAAGTAGGTGACTTACAAACATTCAGTCTGCAGGCTGATAGTGTCAGGAGCAGCTGCTGCTGTTACCGGGAGTCCTGTACTTCTCTCTCATTCAGTTCCACAGGATTCCATCCTGTGCCAATGTTTGAGAATCTGCGCTGTTGCTTCTGATTCAGTCTGCCTCTGTGGTTCATGCTTGGCTTTGCTATGGCAGGGTCTGCACTGGTACAGTGTGTGTGCTCTGTACTCCCCCACCCCCACATTACAAATCCTTCCCGTCAATTGACCTTCCATGCTGTCCTGGGCTGGAAATCTGCCATACTCTGTCTGTTAGTGGATTTTGCCACTCTAAAATTTGTTCAGATTCTCTTTTTAGAGGTATCTGAAGGAATTTGGGGTAGAGTTTAGGTGAGTCTGTGCTCTCACTCAGCCATCTTGGCCCTGCCCCCCCCCCCTTTTCTAAATGTATTTCTTGTAAGCAATAGATTGTAAGGTTTTGTTTTCTTATCCAATCTGTCTCTCTTATTCTATTTTATTCTCTAATCCATTTACAATTAAAGTTATATTTATGTTATGTTAAGTTTGTATTTTCTTCTGTTTGCTTATTGTGGTTTCTTTTCATTCTTCTTCACATTCTTCCTCTTCTATAAACATAATGGTATGTCTTTTTAGTTATTTTACCTCAATCTTTTTGAAGGTGGACCTATTCCCATGGTCTCTTCTCATTCTGAGCTCCTTTCCCTCCTTTACCTCCCCTACAAATTGTTATTCTTTTCCCATTGGAGTTTTGTTTACTAATTCCTTTTCCTTTCCTCCTTTTAAGATTATTATTTACTTCTTTCTATCTTACTTTCTCTTTGAGCAAGTACATTTTTCCCTTCCTCTCCTCCCCTTCAACTAGTCTTGTTTATTATTTTTTGAAGTGATATTTTTTTGCTGTCCTTTCCAGAGAGGGTTTTTTTCATTCTCTACATTATCTGTCCTTTCTTCTTATCTCCTGTGGACCCTCATTCTCTAGTTTATTACAGTTGTTATTATCACATCTGCATCTAGATCCTTCATTAAATCAGAATTTCTGACATATCTCTTCTGGACTTTTCTCCTTAGACTATTAATAATTTCTGCTATTGCCTTGTAGAAGTTGCCCCACGGATTCCCCTTTTCCATTGTCTGTCACTCCTAGAACAGTGTCAATTCTTGCAGGTGACATAGAGGACCCTGATATACTAGGAACCATCTCCTGCCTTATATGTCCTTGATTATGTAGTCCACCAGTCATCAGTACCCTTCTTTGGTTACCTTTTTTTCCCCATTTGCTTCAAAATTTCCTCCTTGGGTCTATGCCCTCACACTTTCCCATCTGCCAGTGTTCCCAAAGAATTCCAGCTCCTCCTTTTCCAAGTTAGGATAAATGGTCTTTTCAAGCCCCAAATGTACCAGAAAATACCCAGTACCAGTTCCCTATGTTCCTTCAAGGAACATTTTTATTCACTCATAGAAGCATCCAACCTTGTAACCCCTCCTACCACCATCCCACTTTTTCCTCTCTCACTGCCTTTCCTCCGTGCTCTTTTCTTCTTGAAAATCTACAGTGGTTAACGTCCCTTATTTCTGCCTCTTGATCTGAGCCAGGCATTTCATATTCCCTTCTACCCCCTTGCTTCAACACCACCACCTCCCCTTTGCCCCCAGCCCTCTTTCATGTAACTTTTTTATTTTTATAATGTAGCCCAACCAAAAATAGCTGGTTTACCTCTTGGTAGGGTTTCACTAGGTTCTTTACAGTGTTTCAATCCTTCTTTGTCCCACTTCCCTTCACCTTATTTTTGTTTTCATCCCAGTCTTTTTGTATACATTTAGAAAGAAATAACTTACTTGTCTCTCTGTTGTCAATCTGTTACTGATGTGATCTTTGGCTAGTGCATTTATTTGCTTCTCCTGCATTTCTGTTATTTGGTGTTTGAGAAGCAAATAATCTCTTCAGTTCTGATTTTCTTTCTAAGAAGATTTCAAATGCCTCTTTATTATTGAATGTCTCCATTTTTTCATTCATGATTAAGCTCAGATATGCAGGGTAGATCATCATCTTCTTAGGCCCCAGCACACTCTGGAACATACTCCATTCATTTTTGCATTTTCTGATAGGTGCTGGATAGATTTTTGTTATTTGAATTTCCTTTCCTTTATATTTGAAGGTCTTTTTCTTGTAGAATTTTTCCCCTTCTCTTAATTAAATTATTAAATTTTAAAATTATGTTTCTTAGAGTTTACAATCCTGTTTTGTTTTGTTTTTTTCAGAAGGTAATTTATGAACTCTTTCAATTGGTATTTCCTTTTCTGTATTTAGATGTTTTGGACAGGTTTCTTATACTGTTTGTTTCTTGCATGTTTGTATTCTGATTTTTTGACCAGTTGTATTCTTGAAAACATGACTTGTATTCTTTTGGAAGACCTATGATCCTTAGGTTTTCTCTACACATCCTGTCTTTGAGATCAGTATGATTTGTGTGGATAAAGAGAATATTTTATTTGAATATTTCTGGTTTTTGTTTCTATTCTTCTAGATTTTCCTTCACTTCTGCATATTTATACTCATGATCTTTTGTTCTTTCTTTTGTTTCTTTGGTGAAACTTGCCTTTGCAGATTCAAGTTTTTCTTTTCTGCCATATTCTGCTCTCATAATTCTTATTTCTACTTCAAATCATTCAGGAACAAGACTTCATGGTTATTTGTTCTCAGATTCTGTAAAGTCCTTTGTGTCTTCAAATGTGAGATTGTTTTCCTTTGTTTTGTAGTGTTTATTCATAGATGTATGAACTTATTTACTATATCTGGAGGTCTTCTTTCTGCCATTTATATTTTCCTTGTTGATTCATCTTCTTATGTTCAAAGTGTTTGAGTATTTTTCCCCCTCCTGTGATCTTTGTTGATATCAATCTATTTTTTTCCCCTTATGTTACTCTGTTGTTTTTTTCTGACTCCCTCCCCTTCGATGGTGGTTTTTCTGGTGCCTAAATCTCAAAGTGTTTCCGTCTCCTTCTAAGGTGAGCAATTCATTTTACCTCAAGTGACTTTTGTTGGGGATAGAACTGACCCCAACTAGATGCTGGGCTCTTTCTCTAAGGCCTAGTAGAGTGCACATACAATGTCTTGTTCTGGTGTCCTGTATTAATCTCTCTATTCCTCTGTTCTCTGACCTACCACCAGCATTTCAGAGTAGTGCTGTGCAGGTGCTTAGCGGGTTAATTTTTGTAATTTGCATCTCATTGGTTCTTGAAGGAGGGGATGGAAAGCTGTCAGGTTGGGTTTTGTTGCAAGTCTCCAGGTCCTTGTGTTGTCTAGTGCAGCCTTGCGACAGGTAGTTTAGTGGGTATTAGAGGAGTGAGTACTAAGTGAACTCAGAGTAGAAATCAGTTGCTTTTTTAAAAATCTTTTGGGTTGCAGATGTCCTAAACTAAGGTTGGGGAACTTGTGGCCTTCAGGCCTTCTAGGTCCTTGGGTACCACCTTATGTCTGAGTCTAAGTTTTACAGAACAGATCTTTTTTTTTTAAGTATAAATTTATTTATTTAACTTTTTACATTCATTTTCACAAAATTTTGGGTTCCAAAATTTTCTCCCCATTTGTCCTCTCCCCGTACCCCAGTACACTGAGCATTCTAATTTCCCCTATCACCAATCTGCCCTCTCTTCTATCATCCCACCCTTCTCTTGTCCCCATCTTTTCTTTTGTCCTGTATGGCCAGATAACTTTCTGTTCCCCATTACCTGTATTTCTTAGTTCCTAGTAGCAAGAACAGAACTCAACAGTTGTTCCTAAAACTTTGAGTTCCAACTTCTCCCCATCCCTCCAGAACAGATCTTTTTATTAAGAGGATTTGTTCTTTGAAGTTGGGATTTAGTTAAAGGTCCACATTCAAGGACCTAGAGGGCCACATGTGACCTGGAGGCCTCAAAGGGCCATAGCCCTGTCCTAGACTAAGAGTGATGAAGAAAAGCCCTGGGAGTCCCAGTGTCCTGAAAGAATTCATTTAGTCTCCAAGTTGAAGAAGGGCATTTATTGGGGGAAGGCACCTAGTGAGATAGAGTCCCAGCAGGCCTGCTCCAGGTGGGAAGCAGAGAAGTTAGCCAGATTAGGAATCTGGTCTAAATACAGTTTGATAGGGTAAGGGTAAGGGGAGGCAGGAAAAGTGGGAGGAGAGGCAACCTTGACTCTGGAATGCCTTGGAATATCAGGTGGTGGAGGGGTCTTTATCTTACAGAAAGGGGGAATGCCACCTGGTGGAAGGGTGCTTTCTGAAAGCATACAGATAAGTCAGTTGTGGGGGCATCAATGCATAATCTGTGGCTGGTCACATCCAACATTTTATCTAAGATCTCACATCCTGAGTCCTGCCTCCCTGGTCTGCCAGGAACACTCTGTCTACGCAATCAATGGGGACAACTGAACTTGCTTTATCTCTTGGGCAGAAATTTCTATTTTGAAGAGTGTTGAGAGTCTGTAGAGATTAAATAAAATGTCTAGTCCTCCATCTTATTAGATGTGTCCACTGTAAGTCACCAGGATGAGTTTAGATGTTTGTTTTAAACATTGTAATAGCTCATACCTCATCAAGTAGACTTGGTTGAGTAGGGTTAAGAAAAGGGATAACTGTGACAGGAACATTACCAATAAAATATTCTTCTTTCCTTGATTTTCATGTTTTCTCCTTGAAGTGGCAGAACTAGTAATTCCTCCCTAGTAAAATTTCCTTAGATGCTGTTACAGTCATTTGGCTTAAAAAAAACAAAAACAAACCCTCAATAGCCATTTATGTTTTAGGCCACAAAAAACATGATATCAAGTAAATACTATGCATTTAAATAAAATTTTTAAAATATAATATACATAGAGGAATTGCATGGATATAAATGTTCAAGAATTTGATCTTCTCTTTAACACTGTCAAAAACGTTACAACCATAATAAAATCTTATTGTTGGGAGTGAAAGTCAGTGACTAGCCTGAATAATATAATATTATTTTAAAATGCAATTTTATTAACTTTCAAATAACTGGAACTAAACTAACCAAGCTCTTACTTTAATATATTTATCAGTTCTGTAATTAGCATATCAAAGCTGTAGCTAACTGACCTCTACACATTCTAATTTACATAATTAGAATTTAAATTATACTTGTATAGGGCTTTGAAAGCTTATTTGTTATCTTAAGTATTCAACAATCCTCCCTTCTGATCTTGTTTGTGTTATTTGTTTTTTTAACCCTCTTTTTAAAACACTGATAGTCTCAGGTAGTTTAACTACTGAAACTTTTTCATTATCTGGTTTAGAGTTCCAGTTACCTAAACTATGTAGACAAATTTTGTCCTTTAGATGTTGGTAATTTAAAGATGCGATGTTTTCCTAAATATACAAATTTGGAATTTCATACCAGGCAGACTTTTTTCATGAATGGAAACTTTTCTACACTGTCAATTTTTCTAATAAATATTATTTATTTAGGGTTATACTTGTTTACTATTCCGTAGCAGACTTCCCCTTCTGCCCATCAGGGTTCTAGAGTTCCCTGAGGAATTTGAAGTGTCTTTATGCTCTATTCCTTTTGGCCATCTTCCTTCATTTTTAGATGCCAAATGCTAGCACATCAGTTCCACTTAACTGCTTAAAATTGGTTAGCTTTTAAAAAAGGATAATTTCTTCAAATATGTACCAAGACCAAACATTTCCCCAAGTTCTTGGAAGTGTGCTCTTCCCTATATGACCTTGTTCTCTGGAAAGAGTAGACTCCACTTAGATCATTTCTTACAGGGTGTCAGCCCCACAAAGATCTAGCCTAAAGGGGGTCTTGTTGTTGTGTTTCTTCAGTTGTGACCAATTCTTTGTGACCCTTTTTAGTGTTTTCTTGGCATAGATATTAGAGTGCTTTGCCATTTCCTTCTCCACTTCATTTTATAGGTGAGGAAACTGAGGCAAACATAGTTAAGTGACTTGCCCAGAGTCACACTGCCACTAAGTGTCTGAGGCTGGATTTGAACGTAGAAATATGAATTTTTCTGACTGTAGGTCATGCAGTCTAACTACTGTGCCACTCTGCCCATGAGTTGTTGGTATTTAGTCATTTCTCAGTTGTGTTCCACTCTTCCTGACTCCTTTTTGAGTTTTCGTGGTAAAGATACTAGAGTGGTTTGCCATTTCCTTCTCCAGCTCATTTTACAGATGAGAAAACTAAAGCAAACGAGGTTAAGTGACTTGCCCAGGGTCACACAGCTAGTAAGTGTCTGAGGTCAGTTTTGAACTCAGGAAAACTGTCTTCTTGACTCAAAGCCCAGCATTCTTTCCACTGTGCCACCTAGCTGCCCACATGATTTTTTGTGTTGGTGATAGCAGGTCTGGTGGCTTTCAGATCATTCCATTACTTTATTCTTCTGGGCTTTAATGATGAGCTGGCTGCAAACAAGAATTCTGGAAAGCTGGGTTGACTTTTCCAACTCACAAAGTTGTTAGCTCAATTTCCTTCTCTGCTCTTGGTAATAGTTACCAAGTTTCACTAAAAGTATTGAGCCAAAGCTGACTGACCTTTTTGAATGCATCTGACGTAGTTATAAGATGGCTAATCATGCTTCATAGTCTTACTAAGGCAGTCCCATTCCACATCATTACCACTCTTCCTGAAGCAGTGAGGAAGTTCCCCAGTGTCTCCATGATGTGGATACAATTGGTGCCCCAAGGGTCAGTTAAGAGTCACTTTGCCAGGCTCTCTGAGGGAATTTGAGGCTCATTCTGTAACTTGAGGGTCTCCTAATGCCCTTTCCCCCTTATTTTGAAATACCGTGTAACTTGTACCAAAAGAATTGCTTTTGTCCCCCTTATCCTTTTGTTTTCCCTATCTTGTCATTCATGTTCCTCATGCTGTGTCATGACCCCTTTTCCTTATCTTGCGAGCAACCACCTTCCTCACTGTTTTTGTACTTATCCTGACCCTCAATCTCCAACTCCCATTAGAAACCATAAAAATTACATCATCCTACAGGCTATATAGCTTTCTATCTTTATGAGTCTGGTACTTTTCCTATATCAGTTCCTTTCTTGTAGCTCCTTGCTAAATCTCAGGTTTATGTGCTTTTGCATCAATAAAGTTCCCATTGCCTAAATAGAAGGTATAAGTGAATTCTTTCAAATCTGAAGCAGCTCTCTCAACTCTGACTTTAACATTCATATAAGGAGTCTCTGATAGAAGCCTTTGTCAGTGCACCAGTTCTCTATTATATTTAGAATATTTAGGTCTTATTTAAATGGATCTGAGTTCCTGCTGCAATTAAAAGCTATTTCAATCCATCAACAAGTATTTTATTAATCACTTCCTATGTGCATTGTGCTATGCACTGGAGGTGTTACAAAGACAGAAATGATACAGATATTGCCCTCAAGAAGCTATATTTTATAAGAAGAAACAACAATACACCTCTAAGTATGAGCAGCTGGCGTCCATCAGTATATACAAAATAAATATAAGGTGTTGGTATTGTGAGAGTCACTAGCACTTAGAGAATCAGGAAAGGCCCAATGAAGGCGATAACATTTAAGCTTATTTTAGAGGGATACTTGGAGATTCTCAGAGGCAGAGTTGAGAGGAAAGCTTTCCAGACTTGGGGAAAGGCACAGCCAAAAAATGGAACATAACGCATGAGAAGAACGAGGAGGACAGTTTGCTCAGAGCTACAAGTCCATGAAGGAGCAGTGTAAAAATAAAGCTAGAAAGTGAGGCTGGAGCCAGGATATGAAGTCCTCTAAATGACAAAAAAGGAGTTTGCATTTGATTCTAGAGATAATAGGTGGCAACTGGAATGGAGAGGGGGAAGATGTGTGGCAGAGAGCAGTTGGAAAGCTATTGCAGTAGTGCAGAGAAAATATGAAGGTTTATTGAGGATAGGAAGTTTCATTTTTGTCTGTCATGGTGATTGGCTCTAAAAGTGCTCAATAAATACTTGTTGATCGAGTGATCAAACTACAGTATTGACCATGTTTATTGACCACTCTCTCCTAGAGAAAGGGCAGATGTGAGACTTGGAAAGATTTAGCTACTGTTTGAGTATGTTAGATGAGGGAGAGTGAGGAATAACACTGCAATGATGAAGCACTTTAGGATTTGCAGGGATTCAAAGCACAAATATTACCTCACTGTAGCCTCACAACAAACAAAGAGACTGAGAGGAGAGAACGGAAGCAACTTGCCCAGGGCTCATCAAGCTAATGAATGTCTAACGCTAGGTTTGAACTGGGACCTTGCAGATTTCAAGAACTTCAAGTTGAACACTCAGTTTACTGTGCCACCTAGTTGAAGTGCATAGACCAAGGTTGTGACTTGGAGGAATGGAGAGAAACAAGAAATCTGGAAGAGGGTTAAGTAGGGAAAGGGTAATGAATTCAATTTCAGACATGTTGAGTTTGAGATATTTAGGAGATATCTAATGGAAGATGTTCAATAGACACTTAGAGATACTGACTGAATTATGAGTCATCTGCATAGAGCAGATAATTGAAAACTTGGGAGCTAATGATATTACTAAAAGTGAGTGCAGAGAAAGAAGATAAAAAGCCTCAGGACAGAGTCTTGGGGGATGAGAGGGGTGGGATTTGGTCATATTTGTGAAATAATGTAAAGGAGACAGAGAAGGGACTAGAGAAGTAGAAGAACCAAGAGAGAACAGTTTCAAGAAAACCTAGAGAAAAAGATAGTATTCTGGAGGAGATTGTGGTCTACAAAGGCTGTGGAGAGATCAAGAAGGTTCCTCTCTAACCAAGTTTTCCTTCTCAGTTTACTATACTTCTTCATTATCTCGATCATATACTTGAACTCTGGGTGTTACCCAAGACTTTGTGTAGTCCCTCCTCCCCTGCTTCTCTGTGACCTTATTAACCCCCAGTGGGTTTAAATATAATTTCTGTGTCACTGACTTCCATTCTGTATGTTCAGCCTCATTCTCTCCTTATCAGTTACCTATTGGCAATCAGTTTCCCATGTTCATGGCCTTGAACCCTCACTCTCCTTCAGTCTACATACCCAAAGTTGTCAAATCTTGACATTTCTATCTCTGTGATATCTGATACCAGATGCCCTATCTCTGTGATATCTGATACCAGGTGCCATCTCTTATTGATACAACTACCACCTTAGCTCATACTCTCATCATTTCTTGCCTAAATTATTTTAACCATCTCCTGTTTTGTCTCTTTGCTCCAAATCTCTGCATTCCTGTCTCCCTCTTCACTGCTGCCAAAGTGATTTTATTGAAGTATTTGTCTGTCATTCCCCTGCTCAGTAACATTCAATGACTTCCTTTTGGTTGCAGAATCAAGCATAGATTTTTTTGTTTAGTTTTTAGAGCATGTCCTCCCTTTGGCCCAGCTTGTCTTTCTATCCTCGTTGTACCTTACTCACCTTCACCTGACATGTCCTGGATGCTATGATTCCAAACTAATACCCCGCCCTCCCCAACCCCTGTATCCTCTTTTTTCCTTTCTTTTCCTCTTCTCTTTCTGGCAGCTACTGCCTTCCTTTTCTGGAATGTATGCTGAGCCTAGAATCTAGTTTCTAAACTGTTGGAGGGGAAATTGAGGCAGTAAGTGTGGACAGCTTTTTTTCTAAGGATTTGTGAAAGTTTGCCAAAGTACCCTAGAGGGTCAGCAATTTTTTTTTTCAGAGCATGCTGGTAGGTAGTATTGCATAAGTGAGTAGCTAGAGGGAGACTGAAGATTAGAATTAAGGGGGAATTTTTTCTAATATTTTGTGTTCCCTTACCTTCTCTAGCTGGTTAACAAAAAACAAACTATATTTTTCATTGCAATAGTTTGTAGAAGGAGTTAATTTAACTTCTAAAATGATAAGTATTTTATAGAATTCTCATCAAGCAAGAAAGACTACATCTTAGTGTTACTATGGATTCTGGTTTTCTTTCTTCTGAGTAAATGAAAGTTAAAAAAAAAAATTAAAATCCACTTTCCTTTCCCGGATACAGTGTGCTTTTGAATACTCTAATTCTCTGTAGGGGAAGGAGTAACTTAATATATTTAGTAAGGAACTAGCCTTTTTTACCATTGTTGTTGGATACCTAGACTTGTCAAGCCTTCACCTTGTTACCTACCCTGTCAATTGGATATATTAACGTTGTATCTTTTAGTTGTATCACATAAGGTATAAAAGACCTTCAATTTGAGAATTAGAAGGACAGATTTTCTAAATCCCTTTTTATTCTTAGACACCATTTCCCTATATCTTCATTCATAGTTAGGTGTTAATGAATTTTCTGAACAGTGCTGTTTTTCAAATTATTTTCATTGATTTGTACTGGCCAGTCTTTGGCTTATTAAATCAGCATCCTTTTATTAATGTCCCTAATGTGCACCTTCTTTTCAGTAAAACAGCCCCCTTTCCTGGTGTGATTATCCTTAGTATTTTTTTGTTTTAATTAAATTTGTTGTAGGTACCATATTTAAAGACTTAGAAGCCCTGGGAAAATCTTTCTAGCTTTTATCTTCAGTGACATTGAAATTCAAACTTAAGAAATCCAAAATAGGAAACCCTAATGGTTAATAGACTCAATTTGTTTTTGAAGGCTGCATGTAAATAATAGATATTCATATTCAAAGCAATTTAACTTTTTATAACTAAAAATCTTTTTGCTTTTCAAATGTACTGTGTAAAATGGACTAATTCTGTATGTGTTGCTATCTTCCAGAACTATTTTGCAAAGTTTAAATGTTTCTTGCATGATTAAATAGGCTTTCAATAAATCAATCTTATAATAATTGTTGTTCAGGAGAGTTCATTATTCAGTTCAGTCTTTTAAATTACTCTTTTTCTTTAAAGGGCTCTTCTGACGTAATCTCTTCAGCTAAATCCATTTGCTATACTCTAGCTTGTAATTGCTTTAGATTTGAAGAATAAAATGAATGGCTTTAATATTAATCAGTAGCAAATTTGTCTTAGTGTTTTTAACCTTAGAATGGCCTTCGCTTATGAAGTTGTTGATTGGCTGAGATTATAAAATGCTGAGTTCTGCAAATGGAGAATAACATCAGGTCTATTCTTTTAAAGAGTTATACAAAGGAATCTGTGTTTATAAAACATATAATTTTTAACTATTAGCAAATTAAGTTATACTGTAAGCATATAGTAGTCTGAATTTAATATCTGGAATATGTCTCTATATTTCAGAGAGTAAGACTCCTTTCCCTTTGATTTTTCTTTTAAAAAAATACCTCACTTAAAAGATTTTTAGCCTGCTAGAGTTATCCAAAAGTAGATTGCATTGTCTTGGAAAAAGTCCATTTCCTCTCACTAATAGTCTTCTAGGAAAGGTTGAGTGGCCACTTGTTTGGTGTGTTGTATTAGGCATTTCTTTTAGAGCATGGCCTAGATCAGATGGCCATGCTTGGAGTAAACTTTTATTTCAGGAGGTAGATATTATCATGTAATCATGCATTAGATATCCTTTTAGAGCTTGAGTTTGACTAGATGGCCATAATTAGAGCATACCTTTATCACCGGAGGTAATTATTATAAGGTAATTATGTACAGGAATCACAGGTATTGAGTTCTGCTGGGTTTTCCTCCTAACTCTGCAACACTTGGGCAACTCACTTTATCTATGTTGAACTCATTTTCCTCATTTGTACAATGGTTCAAGTACTATGTTATGATAACATCGTATACTCATCTCACAATGTTGTTTTCAACAAAAATTATTTTCAAATAAAATATGTATGTTAAAGTGATTTGAAAACTGTAACCAAGACCAGATCATAGATGAGTTTCAGTCTTGGAGTCTTGGTACTGGAAGCTTTGCTTTCAATTCCTAGCTTTGCCACTGGGCAAGTCAGTGTTGTCATTTGTAAAATGATAGGTTTGGACTAGAAAACCTCTGAGCTCCTTTGCCACTCCAGTTTTCTGATACTATTAATTTTTTTGCTTCATATTCCTCCCAGTATTCCACCTGGAGGCATTGTGATTTTGCTTCTGTCTAGGTCTCCATAAAATAAGGAAAAGAGCCCTCAGTTTTTGTGCAAGTCAAGGAATTCATCACCTAGTGACTCATTTACAGCTGGTGAGTTTAGATACAGGACTCTACCTTTTTGTGTGTGTGTTGTACTCCTTTGGCAATCTGGTGAAGCCTCTGGAGCCTTTCTGAAAATAAAGGTGTATTGCCTATGTTTATAGTTGATGGAAATGCTAAATTTTGGTTAGACCCAGAGAGCTCTTAACTTTTTTGCGTATTGCCGATTCCTCTAGCCATCTGAAGCATTTGGACACCTTCTCAGAATAATGTTCATTGTCTACTTTTATAATTAAATGAAAATGCTATATTTTATTTAGAGGTTAATGAAAATAAATTTGTATTTTTTTTTCCCATCCAGGGTCTTAAAACTCCTGAAATTTATTTGTGGACCCCTTTGTGAGTCCATGAATCCAAGGTTAAGGATACTTTATGTAGATAGGTAGATAGATAAGCATTTATTAAGAACTTTCTGTATTCCTTGGAACTCTGTTATAAGCTAGGTATCCAAGTATAAACGCAAGTTCTGCCCTCTAGGAGTTTGCATTCTAATAGGGGAAGATAATATGTAAAGGTAAGCTGAAAAGGAGGTAAGGAAGGTGACTGGGGAAGTTAGATTCTTGGGAAGATTAGCTTTCCCTGAGAGCTAGGTTACTAGGGATGTAGTCCAAGTTTGTACTGACATTATGAAATTTTTTCCATATAGTTTAGCATTGAACGAGACAGAATTTGTCAAAAGCTATTTCAGATTGGTGTAGAGCCTGTTAAAGATTGTACTTTGCTCGTGTGGCATCTGTGAACCCAGGTTTACTTTTATCTCAATCTGAGGTATCAGAGTTAGAGCTGTTGTAGAAATGTAAGATGGATTGAAATGCATCATTAGGTGAAACATATAGATTAGATTACAATTGCACTGAGACATTTAAGGCTTCCATAATTTCCTTCCTAGTTACCCCTTACCTAGAGGTAGATCACATAGTGAGTGACTTCAGCACTGGGTCAGGAAAATCTATATTAAAATCTGACCTCAGAAACTTAATAGCTATGTGACCGGGACTAGTCATTTAACCTTTTTTTGCCCCAGTTATCTCACCTGTAAAATGGGGATCACAATAACACCTACTTTCCAGAGTTGTAGTGAGATGAGATACCTTTTGTTTTTTAATAAATATTTTTATTTAACATTATTTAAACAATTTTTGATTTTCAAATTTTCTCCCTCCTTACAATATCTCTTTCATTTGTTGAGAAAGCAAGCAGTATGATATCAATCATACATATGAAGTCATGGAAAACATATTAGCCATGTTGCAAAAAAAACCCAAGCAAATTAAAGATAGTGAAAAAAGTATGCTTCAGTATATACTCAGAGTCCATCTGTTTTCTCTGAAAGTACAGAGCATTTTTCGTCACTGATCCTTTGAAATTCTTGGATCATTGTCTTGGTCAGAGTAGCTAAGTCTTTCATAGTTGATCATCAGTATAATACCATTATTACTATGTACACCATTCTCCTGGTTCCACTTATTTCATTCTGCATTAGTTCATGCATATCTTCTCAGGATTTTCTGGAGCCTTCCTGTTCATCATTTCTTATAGCACAATAATATTCCATTATAGCCATATACCACAACTTGTTCAGCCATTTCCTACTTGATGGGTAATGAAGTATTATTTCTGACGCACTTAGTATAGTTCATAGTAGTTTGTATCACAATTCTGTATAAATACTTCTTTCTCCTCTCTTTCCTCTCTCCCTGCCCCCTCCCAATTCAACAGATTTTCATTTATACAATTACAGAATACAAACCTCAGTGGTAGGTACTGGAAATACAAAAGCAAAAATGAAAAACAGCCTTTTCCTTCAAGGAACCTACATTCAAACCTTGGAGGTCCTTAGCATGACTAATTTATGGGATTATAGAATTATATCTGGAATAGATTTCTATCCGAGAGATGATGGAATCTAACACAGGTCCAGAGATAAGTTAAGTAACTTGCGTAAGGTCATATAGCTAGTAAGTTCTTCAACTTACTAAGAATAAGAATTTAGTGATTGAAAATCCAACCCTTTGTACACGTTACCATCATGCATTTCTTAC
>CM053769.1:603892638-603918809 GCA_028658325.1 Potorous gilbertii | reverse complement strand
CCCAAACAAACAAAAAGAAAACCCATGAAAAAAATAAAGTAAGAAAAAGTATGCTTCAGACTAATTCAAACTCAGTCAAATTCTTTTCTGGAAATGGATAGTATTTAAATACAGTTTTCAACATTCATTTCTGTAAGATTTTGAATTCCAGATTTTTTTCTTCCTCTCCTCCCTTCTCCCCAAGACAGCAAGCAATCTAATATAAGTTATATATATACAATCATATTAAACATATTTACACGTCACATTAGGAAAGAAGAATCAGAACAAAAGGGAAAAACCATGAAAAAAACAAAACAAAACAAAACAAAAAAAGAGATATGTTTTGATCTACATTCAGACTCCATAGATCTTTCTCTGGATGTGGATAGCATTTTCGTTCATGAATGTTTTGGAATTGTCTTGGATCATTGCATTGCTGAGAAGAGCTCAGTCTGTCAAAGTTGGTCATCCCACAATGTTGCTATTACTGTGTGCAATGTTCTTCTGGTTCTGTTCACATCATTCAGCATCAGTTCATGTAAGCCTTTCCAGGTTTTTCTGCCGCTCATCATTTCTTTTAGCACAGTAGCATTTCATTCCATTCATGTATCACAACTTGTTTAGCCATTTCCCAGTTGATGGGTATACCCTCAATTTCCAATTTTTGGCCACCACAAAAAGAACTGCTATAAGTATTTTTATGCATATGGGTCATTTTCCCTTTTTTTTGTGATTTCTTTGGGATCCAGATCTAGTAGTGGTATTTCTGGATTAAAGGATATGCAAAGTTTTATAGCCCTTTGGGCATAATTCCAGAACTTTGTCATAAGTTCTTTGAAATTCTTTTGAAAATTTGTATTCCTGAGAATAGCTAAGTTATTCACAGTTTAGCATTGTAATGAATTGCTGTTACTGTATGTATATAATGTTCACTTTGCCTCAGTTCATGTAAGTATTTCCAGGTTTTTCTGAAAACATCCTGCTCATTTCTTATAAAGCAATAGTATTCCATCTCAATCATATAACACAACTTAGTCATTTCCCAATTGATGGACTTCCCGCCAATTTCCAATTCTTTACCACCACAAAAAAGCACTGCTATAAATATTTTTAGGCCCTTACCCTTTTTTTGGTGGGAGGAAGAGGAAGAGAGATATATCTCTTTGTGATAAAGACCTAAAAGTGGTATATGCACAGTTTTATAGCTCTTTGGACATAGTTCCAAATTGCTGTCCAGAATGGTTGGAGCAGTTCTCAACTCCAACAACAATGTTGTTAGTGTCCCAATTTCCCTACATCCCTTTCAACATTTGTCATTTTTCTTTGTCATATTAGCCAGTCTGATAGGTGTGAGGTGATACCTCAGGGTTGTTTTAGGTTGCATTTCTTTAGGTGCATTTCTTTAATCAATGGTATTCTAGAGCATTTTTTCATGTGAGTATTGACAGCTTTGATTTCTTCATTTAAACTCGGCCTGTTCATATCCTTTGACTACTTACCAATTGGGTAATGACTTGTATATTCTTATTTATATATTTAAGTATTTGAGAAATGAAGTTTTTATCAGAGAAACTTGCTATAAATCTTTTCTCTCAGTTTTCTGCTTTCCTTGCAATCTTGGCTGCGTTGGTTTTGTTTGTACAAAACTCTACACCCCAAAATGTTCTCTGTCTCTTGTTTGGTCATAAATTCTTCCCTTATCCATAGGTCTCACAAGTAAACTATTTCTTACTCCCCTAATTTGCTTATGGTATCAACCTATATGTCTAAATCATGTACCTATCTAGACCTTATCTTGGTATGTTGGTGTGAGATATTGATCTAATGACTTCTGCCAAATTGCTTTCCAGTTTTTCCAGCAATTTTTTCCCCAAAATCTGGGATCTTTACGTTTAGCAGATACTTGAATATGCTTATTTACTACTGTGTATTGTGAACCTGTGGTTCTAGAATATCAGGGAAGTTTCTCTTGATAATTTTTGGAATATGATATCTAGGCTAGTTTTTGATCATGGCTTTCAGGTAGTCCAGTAATTCCTAAATTATGTCTTTGATCTATTTTACCTGTCAGTTAGTTGTTTTTTTCTAGTGAGATATCTCACATTTTCTTGTATTTTTTCATACTTTTGACTTTGTTGGATTGCTTCTTGCTGTCTTGTGGAGTCATTAGCTTCCATTTGCTCAATTCTAATTTTAAGGAATTATTTTCTTCATTGAGCTTTGGTACATCCATTTTCCATTTGTCTAATTCTACTTTTTAATGGGGTTTTTTTCCACTGAATTTTTGTACATCTTTCCCCCTTTTTTGTTCTTCTTTTATCAAGCTGTTGAGTAATTTTTCATGATTTCATCACTCTCATTTTTTTTTGCAATTTTTCTTCTACCTCTCTTATTTGATTTTAAGAATCCTTTTTGAGGAATTATTCCAGGAATCATTTTTGGGCTTGATATCAATCAATTCACCATTTTCTTTGATTCTTTGCATGTAGCTATTTTGATATTGTTGTCTTCTTTTGAATTTATGTTTTGATCTTTCCTATCACCATAGTAACTTTTCTTTTTGCTAATTTTCTAGCCTATTTCTTGACTTTTAACTTTAAATTAAAGTTGAGCTCTGCTCTTGGAGTGGAACACTAGCCTAAGCTTTAGGTTTTTTATGCTGCTCCTTTCAATGCTAATTCTAGGGAAATGTTTAGTTCTTCCAAGGTGGTACAGTCTTAGGAGAGGTGTGGTCATTGCTCTCGTGGCCTGTGCTCTGGTTTGTGAGTGACCACAAGCAGTCTTCTCTGTCTTGGAAATATGACCAGGGCTCCCACTCCCTTATGGTTGTGGGTTGGTGTGCTAATGCTTCTCTTCCCCCTTGGACTGCAACCTGGATTCTTGTATGGGTAATACTAAGGAATCCTACGTCCTGTGCCAACAGGATCCCCTGTAATCTCCTTCTGACCAGTTTTCCAGTCCCCTTACTGTTTGTGGGCTGAGAGCTCCAGAAGTTACTGCTGCTTATTCAGTCGCCCCCAGGGCCTATCCTGGCTTTCCAGTGCTCTGCCTGTACTGGATTGTGCTCCATTCTTATCCCTGTTGGACAGACCTTTCCTCTTGACCTTCTAAGGAATTTTGCTCTGGAAAAATGTTCTATACTGTCCTTTTATTGGTTCCCCTTCTCCAGAATTTGCACTGAGGTATCATTTTTAAATTGTTTGGAAGAGAATTTGGGAGAACTCAAGCTAGATCCTGCCTTTATTCTTCCATTCTGGCTCTGCCCAATTCTTATGCATGTTTTTTTTAGATGAGGTCAAAAGATGTTAGATGACTCCCTTAAATCATGCATTAGTAAATGTTGAAGCTAAGACTTGAAGCCTTAGGTCTTCTAACCTTACTTCTCTTTCTACTATACTCTGCTATGTCCTAGAGCATCTTTCCATGCTACTAGGAAGCTTTACTGGAAAACATTCTTGCAATAGATGTACTAAATATTAATTGACTGTACTCCCAAGAAGGTTGAGTAACTAGGTGATGTAGTGGATAGAGCTCCAGGCCTAGAATCACAAAGATCCGAGTTCAAATGTGGCCTTAGACACTTACTAGCTTTGTGACCTTGAGGAAGTAATTTAATCCTGATTGCCTCAGTTTCTTTCTCTGCAAAATGAGCTAGAGAAGGAAATGGCAAACCCCTCCAGCATCTTTGCCAAAGAAAACACCAAAAAGATGTCACAAAGATTTGGACACGACTGAGAACAGCTCATCAACAACCAGTTGTGCAGAGCAGTACATAGAGTAAGACGACCTGATCTGAGTTTAGGAAAATTATCTTCACCCTCCCTGGAAATTTTTTATGCTGGATTTCTCCTAATTAAAACATGGGCAAACTAGTCTTAAAAATTACTTTGTGAATTAATTTATTACCTCCTTAATTTGTTACAGGAGGATGTTGTGAGCAGATCTTAGAGTCCTTTGAAATCATTGGAATGAGTTTGGGGCAAAGTCAGGATACCTGGGCTCTGGTGCCAGCTTGGATAGTGGTTCACTAGATAATTTGAAGTAGTTTTTAAAATTTTGGATGCTCTTTTTTTTTTGTTCAAGAGAATTGACAAAGTGTGCTTGCTGAGGAGAGCAAGCAGGATGGTGAAGTGATTTGACATCATTCTTTAGGAGGAAAGATTGAAGAAACTGAAGATGGTTATTTAGTGGGCATACAAACTTACTTGACAGGGTGACTAGAACTGTCATATTTAGAGGGCTACTATGTAGGTTTGATTTGTTTTGTTTGATTTCAGAGGGTAAGCTAGGAATGAATGAATGATAAAGCATTTACTAAGTACTTAGGATGAATAAAACTAAATGCTTTAGATAGAAACAGAAAAGTAAGCACCTCCTTGATTTCCACAAGCTCACATCCTAATAGGGGAACATAAGACATCATGGTGCTAACTGTGTTACATTGAAAATTTCAGAGTGCAAGAGACAAAGCACATAGTAATAGATCTTCCTTATTGTCATTTCCGCTAATAAAACTAACGTTTTTCTGATGTTGAGTCATTCCGTTCTGCCAAGGACTTTCGTAGGGCTAGCTTTATTTTTTAGTTCTTCAGAAGCAGTGACTCATGAGAAGTCAGAGGCTGAATGATGCTTGTGCAGAGTGCATTGCCAGATCTCCTCCCCACAAGAATTGTTCCCTTGGGAGGCTACTGTGGCTGGGGTGGAATGAGTGCTGGGGTCTGAGAGGTCTGTGGTATTCTTAGTAATGGCAGAAAACTTCAAAGAGGATTGATTTATCCTCTGTGTTAAGGAAAATTTGTGAATAATTAGAGCTGTTCAGATAGAATGGGGTATTCCATTTAGGAAGTATTCAAGTTTATAATTACAAGCAGTCTTACATAGAGCTTGATGACCTCTTTTCATATATGTTATTGAAGAGGGGCAATACTATTGCAGTTGAACCAGCTGACCTCTGAGATGCCCCCTGAGGAATTCTTTGATCTTGGGCCAATTGCTTCTCTTCTTTTTCATTTTTCATCTTAAATGCTGTTCATATCACATAACACAATTCCAACTTTTGGTCAGGTGATATTTCTTGTAAAGCATTTACAATATAGACCACAAATGGATTTTTTTTAACATTAACCAACTGAGACACAAATAATAACTATGCATGCTAACTTCATAAGCCCTTGACCTAATTGTCTCCACACTATGATTAAGAATTAAAGGACCCTAACTTGTTGTTGGTCTAAAGTTCCAAGCCTAATAGCTTAATTTTAGACTTGACCTCGGATGTTCCCCTGCCAACAATCTATAATGTAATAGATCTGGTATTAAGCTTACAAACCTTTTGACTATAGGAAATTGCCACTAAGAGTAGGGACATTGCAGGGAAACCATATCTCTCCATCTTCATGTCAGTTCCAGGCAGAAGTAGATTGTCAACTTGCATTCATTGAGGCTTAGGGTCTGCCAGGTGTCAGGGGAGAAATTGAGTCAGGAGACTAACTAAGTGTAAGAATAACTGTATTTCTCTTCATCCTCTCCTGTCTCCCATTTATTCTGTTCTGTTCTGTTCCCTCATTTGACCTTGTCCCTTCCCAAAAGTGTTTATTTCTAGTTACTCCCTTCTCCCATTTGCCCTCCCTTCAATCATTCCCCTCACCCCACTTGTTGCCTCCTCCCCTACTTTCCTCTAGTATGAGATAGATTTTCATACCAAATTTAGTGAGCATGTTACTCCCTCCTTAAGCCATATGTGGAGAGAACAGCTTCACTTTTCCCCTGTCCCTTTCTCCCTTTTCTCCTCCATTGAACAAGATTTTTCTTTATCTCTTTTGTGAGTTATTCATTCCATTTCTCCCTTTCTCCTCCCAGTATTTTCCTCCCTTACCCCTTAATTTTTATTTTAAATGTTTTTTTGTGGATATCATCTCTTCTGATTCAACACAGCCTGTACTCTGTGTGTGTATGTGTATGTACAATCCCTCCACCTACCCAAATACTGAAAAAAGTCTCAAAGTTATAAATATTTTCTTTCCATGTAGAAATGTAAACAGTTCAACTTTAGAGAGTCATTTATGATTTCTCTTTCCTGTTTACCTTTTCAAACTTCTCTTGATTCTTGTGTTTGAAAGTCAAATTTTCTATACAGTTCTAGTCTTTTCAACATGAATACTTGAAAGTCCTCTATATCATTGAATGACCATTTATTCCCTTGAAGTATTATATTCAGTTTTGCTGGGTAGGTGAATCTTGGTTTTAATCCTAGTTCCTTTGACTTCTGGAATATCCTATTGCAAGCCCTTTGATCCCTTAATGTTGAAGCTGCCAGATCCTGTGTTATACTGATTGTATTTTCACAATACTGGAATTGTTTCTTTCTAGCTGCTTGCAGTGTTTTCTCCTTGACCTTGGAACTCTGAAATTTGGACATAAAATTCCTGGGAGTTTCTCATTTCGGGTTTCTTTCAGGAGGTGATCAATGGATTCTTTCAATATTTATTTGCCCTTTGGTTCTAGAGTATCAGTACAGTGTTCCTTGATAATTTCATGGAAGATAATGTCTAGGCCTCTGCCATTGCCTGGGCCTCTTGCTGGAGAAACCCTGTTCCCTCTGGCCCAGCTGGGAAAGCCCTCCCCCACTGACCTTTGGAGCTTTCTTTGTCATTTGTGGGTTGAGGTATCTGGGACCTTCCCTGCTAGGAACTCTGCCTGGAGGTCTGTTCAGGTCCTGTTCCCACCAGTGCCACATGTCCAGGGCTGTTCTCCTCTCTGCTCAGTGTCCCATGAGATAGACTCCTGTTGGCCTTCCAAGTTACCTTTGGCTGGAAACCTCTTTCGCTCTGTTGTTCTGTGGCTTTTGCTGCTCTACACTTTGTTGAGAGTCATTTTTACAGGTATTTTGTGGGCTGTGAGGGAAGTACTAGAGTATATGTGTCTTTCTACTCTGCCTTCTTTAATTGCTTCTCTTTTGTTGGCCTATGTTCCCTATGTTCCTTCCTCTATAAAGTGAGGGCAGTTGGTCTGTTAATGTTGTTGTTATTGTTCATTTGTTCAGATTTGTCCAACACTTTGTGACCCTGTTTGGGGTTTTCATGACAAAAACAGTGGAGTGGTTTGTTATTTCTTTGTCCTTTTTATTTTACAGATAAGGAACTGAGGCAAACAGGGTTGAGTACTTGTCCAGTATCACACAGCTAGTTAAATGTCTGAGATCAGATTTGAACTTAGGAAGATGAGTCTTCTTGATTCCAAGCTTGGCACTCTATCCACTGTGCCACCTAGCTGCCCCTTTATAAATGTAAAGTATTGTAAAGCTTGTTTGATTGTAGAATGTTTAATGTTTGATTGAGTTTACATAAATTTATTTACTGTTCAAATGGGAGTGTGGAGAGGGTTATAGAAATTTCAAGATTAAACTTGACATACTTTATCAAGGAGCCAACAGAAGTTTAGGGAAAATTTTCCCCTACATCTTGGAAGCCTTTCCCAATCCCTCTTAATGCTAGTGCTTGGTTATTTCCAGTTTTGTATGTCCCTTGTATGTATGCCTTTGTTTTCATGTTGCCTCCCCTATTAGACTGTGAGTTCCTTGAGAGCCTGGACTGTGTTTTGCTTTTCTTTATAGCACCATTTAAGCACAATTCTTGCCTAAATAGGTGCCTTAATAAAGGTTTATTGACCAACCAACTGACTGCACAACTTGGCTGTAGGTGGCAGCACATCCAAATTGCAGGACCACATTTTTTTTTTTTTTTGAAGAAATGAATAGACTTCCTTGAGAACCAAAATATAGCCCTCCTAGTGAAAGCTGTTTTCCCTCAGTTATTAAGTGAATAAGTGGATTTGTATTAATTTAGAAAGTAATAAAATAGTGATTGTGTTTTACTGGAGAAAAAATATATATGATGTTAAAGAAAATGAATGTACTGGTTGACAGAAGTAGAAGCTGAAAGTGAACAGTTTTCAGTATTTGTTTTTTCTGCTGCTTCAGCACTTCTTTGCTGTTGAATGCCAACTAGATTTGAACTTTAAACAACAATGATTTGGTGACTGCCTGATATTTTGTACTAAAAATCTTTGTTTTATAGTAAGAAAGTCAGACTTGTTCCTGAAACAGAAATATATGCAGCATCCTTAAGAACTTGATCCCTTGGTTCCACAGGAAGTCATTAAAGGCATAAATGTAAAACTGGGTGGGATTTATTTGGTCTTATCAGAGAGTAGTTTGGAATCTTAACATCTGTATTACACAGTTAATTCTGATTTCATTGCTATTCTGGATTTTTGCCTTTTTAAACAATGATTTTTTTCCCCCTTCTGTTTCTCATCTCCCTCTTTTTTTAAAAAAAAAAAAAGTCTAAATAAGGATTTTAATAAAAGCAAAAAGAAAAAAATATGCACTTTTAATATTGAGCATTTATATTGATGTTTAAATGGCTGGCCTTGTTGTAAATATGTTGGTAATTTTGCATAAAGGTTAGCCCTTTTTAGGACCAAAATACCCTAGGGTGATAGTATGAGAAGTACAGTTGTAGTAATAAAGATTATCTTGCTGATAAGTTCTCTACAAGGCCCCATGATGGTAATACCCCTAGATTTTGTCTTTAAAGAAAACTGCTGAGAGGCAATAATTTTTTTTTGTATGTGTCCCATTTTCATTAATGCATGGTAATTGATGGAGTTGCAGTGACTTGTAGCAGTAATGAGTTCTAAACATAATAATGCACTCTTTTCTAATAAGTGAGCACTGCTGGGGTTTAAAAGCGTACTAAATCAGTTGCTTTAGTATGAATTTATTAGTTTTTTTCAGCATTAGCTTTAATAGTAGTTATTTACATAAGCGTACATCCCATTAACCGCCATCAGGGCTGGAAAACATGCTGAACTGTTCATATTTTCATATAATTATTGAACATAATGGTTTCATTTGCATTTCTAAACAGTGATGTTTCTGTCAGCCTTGGAAATAGTGTCTTTACGCAGTCCCTATTTCACATCCACTTATTTGACATCGTTAAATTTTATGCTAATGTGCTTCCCTAGAATATCATCAGTAGGACAGATGCTTGTGCTTTAATATACAAATCAGGAATGCTTTTCCCTCCCCCAAATGGCAAAGGAAATAAAAAAGCATATCTGCACTTTTTAGATATAGAGTTTGTCTCCATATAAATAGCTTTATGAAATAGAACTTTCAGGGTCAAATACTGTAATCTAGTAGTTACTCCAAAATATACTTTCCTGAATTCCTTACTGGGGTTAATTTCATTGTCCTGAAAGAGATGAGCCTTCCTAAATATTTAGTTGCATATGTAAACTTATGAATCTATTTATGTAAATCTTAGTCTAGAGAGGGAACTTTTCCAGAGTTTTTAAATATTTGAGACATGATCTATCCCTTGGACATATTTTCCGTGTTTGTATCCTGTTGATTAGACTATTTGAGATTGTAAGGCCATTGGGTGAGATTTCCAAATTTATGTCCTATGTAGTTTCTAGTTTCCTTTTCTAAATTTTTCTCTGGAATCTAATGGATTCTTAGAAATAATGGGTATGGGAAGAGTAGGTCAAGTCAGGTTAGTTGGAAAAAATTAGTTTGCCTTAGTTTGGTGATATCGGAGATCCCTTTTAAAGATGTATACATTTATTGGGATTCAGTGGAAAGAGTACTAGATTTGGACCCTAGTTTGAACACTAAATCACAAATTTACTAGCAGTATGTAATCAGAAAATTATTTAATCTCTTTGGGTCTCAGTTTTCTTACTTGTAAAGTGATGTATTTGGGCTAGATGGCATCCAAGATCCTTGGAAATTCTAAATTTATGATCCTGATATGATGTTTTATTTTTATTTTATATTTGTTTTGAGATGTTTTTGAAAATGCAAGTGGATATTTTGGTAGGATAGTTAAATGAGTGACCCTTTTTAAAAAGATTTATGCAAAGAAAGTTTAACTCTTAAAAAACCTACAAAGCTTACATCCTCCATTTTGCATCTCCATGGGCATCCTTCATTGCTTCTGCATTCAGGGTGGCTCAAGCATGGCCATTTGCAATTTTCTCTAAGTGGACCTGCAGTATCAGAGCTGACTCTGCACAGCTCTAAAATGCATGCTTTGCAGTCTAGTAACTTAGGGTGAAAGGATCAAATTTAAAAGAAGCTTCTTGCTCCAAATAGCTTGCTAAAAATATATTAGAACTGATATAGCATAAAACTGATATAGCATAAAAAGACAATTTGGATACAAATGTTATTTGACTTAACAGGTCAGAAGGCAAGTGAGATTTTTGCAAGACTACTTTTATAGTCTGGGGAATTGCAGCTGGAGAAATATAAGAAGTTTGTGAGAAAACCAGAAGTACTAGAAGTAGAGTTACCTGGTCTCCATTTTTGATGCATCTCATTTGGGCTTTATGTAAGTGAAAGTAAACTCTCTACTACTTTACCCATGGAGATGGCTCTCTTAGGGTAGCCTCAGAGATGAAACTCAGAATATTAGACATGCCCTTCCAGAGTAAATGGAAGTGTTGGATATTATCTGAGAAATCCTTGTAATCTTGAGTGATTATAAATAAGCCATCCTTTTACTGATCATGAAAGATGTTACTAGTCAACTAATCAGTGAGTATTTATTTAGTGCCTCCTATGTGCCAAACATCGTGTTAAGTGCTAGGGATATAAAGAAAGGTAAAAAACTGCTCTCAAGGACCTCCTAGTGTAGTGGACTCCTGCATTTATTGTTAGTCAGAGGCTGTTATTCCGCCTTCCCAATCAGCAAAGGATGTATATGCTTAAAAAATTCTCTGCAAATAGGTGAATGGAAGTGAAAATTACTCTGCACTGATTATTAGTACTCTCTACTGTCCAGTGAAGAATCTGAAATTACTTTGTGGTGACAGTTTTTTGGGACTGTGGTGTTCTATGATTCACAGAGATATAGAGTTCCCAAGAAAATACAGATGTTAGAGAGATACGACCATACTTGGGATCCCTGTAAATACTGTAGAATTTCCCAAGTATGTTGTTACCAGATCTCTTTCTACTTAGTTCTGGCCTTGGCTTATCGTTCATCTGCAATATCTGATTAAAATATATATAGTAGCAAAGTAATTTGATGGGCTTTCAGTCCAACCATAATTTTATTTTTGGCAATTTATTTTGCACATATTTTGCTTCTTCATTATGAGACTGATCTCTTGGCTTGGTTTGAATTCTTGAACCTTTGTTATTAATATAGAATCAGTTATGAATCAGAACATTTGAAGAGCCTCACATGAGAGAATCCTTCCTTTGTTATGCCTTCACATAGGGCATCTTCCATGATATTGGAACACCTTAGATAATATATGTATCTCTCTGTTTTACATCTCACTTGATGCCAGTATTTGTAGGGTCATTGAATAAAGTTATCTCTCTTGTGACGTCTTTCATGGAGTCTTGCAACATGTGACTTAGGCTTTATTTTGAGAAGAAACTTCAAGGGTTTATTTTCTTCTGGATTAAATGTTTTAAACTATCAGTAATAGATAAGGTTTGACAGGTGAAATCTCTATACCTTTTGGCCAGTTGTAAGGATGTGGGTGCTGTAGAATATCATAAGCAAAAGCTTGCCCATTGTGTTTGATATATTTATTGAAGAGATCCTTGATGTTTGCATAACCTAAAATCATAAATATTTTTATGATTTTATGAAGGATGAGAGAGCAAGGTTATGGGTCATTTGTTGCTAATTTCTTCCCATTCACTTTTTCAAAAAATAGAACCATCATTTGTTAAAAAAAAAAAATCACTTGGAATCTTTCTTTCTTCGAAATAGCTTGAGAATCCATCCTCTTAACACATGTAAAATTGTGTTGGCTCTAGTTATGTATTTCTCCCATAGGTATATAGTTGAATCCAATTACTTCTCCTGAATTTCATCTTCTTAGATGCCATTGCCGCTTCCTCACATAACACAGTGGATATTGATGTGGTAAAATCTATGCTCCTGTGATCCCCAGATCCCTTCCCAGTTCTGACTTTTAGGTAGTGGTGGCCATGCATATGGAAGAAGGAAAATACTTCTTTCTAAAGAATAAGAGTGCGCTTCCAGTACTCTTCCAGGCTGCCTGTTTGAAACAACAAAATAATCGCTGTCATCAGGGCTGAAGTTCACTTAAGCAGTGTCAGTGAGTCAATGAGCATTTGCTGGACAAGTAGTTATTTTTGAACCTAATAATTATGAGAATCCCCATAAATGTACAAGTGTACCTCTAGCTCTAATTCTACAATTACTATAGCCACAACCAGAGGAAAGGTATAAGTATGGATATATAATTTGGTAGCTACTGTAGTTATTGTTTGAATCAGTATATTACTTGAGAAGCACATATCCACTCAGAAGTATAGCAGAAGACATCTTTGCCCCTCCAATCACTCCTGTCTGATGACCTCTGCTCTTGCATTTGGGTTCTGGTCCTTTTTCTTTTCTTGAGGACTAAGACCTATCTACCTTATCTCACCTCTCCTTGGAGCCTGGCTTTCTTCTTGTAACTAATAAAATTTAGACCTAGTTTCTAGATCTTCCCTGGAACCTAGTGACGAGATATTCTAGAATTAGAACTCTCCAGGCTGAGTTGGATATTCTTGGGCAAGGATGCCACAGGCACTGAAGGAAATTTCAGGAGATAGCTATTGAGGATGACTTTTGAAGTTAGTCAGGAACTGAGAGAGTGGAGAATATTTAAAGTTCTTGATGATTAGTAATGAACCTGCCAGTTAAATATTAAAAATAACCATATAGTCTACAGATAGTACAAATTTTAAATTTTCTAATACTTTCCTCTGTGGTGTTATCTAAAGAATCAACTAATCAACAAGTACTGTATTTCACTGCATAATCATTGCATATTTCATGCAAAATTTTTTTCACAAAAAGTGGGATGTGACCATTATGTGAAGCTTTAAAAAAATCATTCCAGTGTAACTTAAAAATCACTTATTACTAATCTGTCTTGGGTGCAAAATTAGGGTACATGGAATACTTGTGAATATTTGTTAAAACTGAATACTGATAATGCTTGTGCTCTGATAATTCTAGGTTTGTAGCCTACAGTGTGCACGGGATAAGTGTGAATCCATATGCCACAGGTAAATACATTGCTGCTCTGTTTACCTTTTAAGCAGTGTAAGGAACAGAATTATACCATGCAATGATTAGGCAATGAAAGGTTGTAATCCAATTTTTGGACTGAAAACACACACATGCATGTGCATGCACACACGTACACGGTGTGACAATTACGCAGTGAAATACAGTATGAGCGCCCACTGTGAGCTTTGTACTGTCCTGGGGATACAAATGCAGTCAATGAAATAATCCCTTTCTGAAATGATCTTACCTTCTAACTGGAGAGATAGGAAGTAAATATGTAAGTACATAGGTGTAGGGATAGTAGTTAGACTTGTAGTTTATTTAATGTAGGGAACTCCCAGTAAGGCAACTCCATTTACCAATGTACCTTCTCATCAACTTAGTCTTGACTGCCAAGAGTCCTGGGTGGTTGCCCACTTGTTACCCTGCTGATATGGGTCAGAGACAATACTTGAAGTACAATATTCTTTCTTCTGACTACTGTGCAATGCTGTATATTATGTAAAGAGTTAGGTAAGTATATGTGAAATAAATACAGATAAGTATAAAGTCATTAAGCAAGGTAATTTGAGAGAGAGAGAGCACTAGTATTTGAATATGTCAAGAGAAGTTTCATACAGAACAGGCATTCTCATGAATGCCCTCTTTGTGTTGTGGATCTTTTTGGCAATCTGGTAAAGCCTAAGGGCCCGTTCTTGGAATACTTTTTTGGGGAGGCAATTGGAGTTAAGTGACTTGCCCAGGTTTACAAAGCTAGTTAGAATCTGAGGCCGCATTTGAAGTCAGGTCCTCCAAGGTCTGGTGCTGTATCCACTGTCCCACTTAGCACCCCTCAGAATAATTTTTTAAAAAAATACTAATTGAAGACAATTCTAAATTCAGTTATAGAGGAGTGAAAATAAAGTTTTATATATATTTTTTCTCATCCAAGTTCACTGACCCTCTTAAATGTATTCTAGGTTAAGAACTCTTGAAGAAAGAGACATTCTATGAACCAGAGATGGGGTGAGGGAAGTACATTCCAGTATTGTGGGACAGCCAATACAAAGATGTGGAGAAAAAGAAGTAGTATATATGAGGAACAGAGTGAGGAGGTTCATTTGATCGAATCACAGAGTCTGGAAGGGCAGGAATATATAATGGTTCTTCAGAGTTATAGGTTGTGAGCAAAGTAGTAAAAGGCTTGAATGTATAACAGTGGTTGTATGTCAAGCTAACTGTAGACTGTATCTGCTTAGTTATATGTTCTTAAAACTTCAGCCTTTGGAAACATTGCAGGGTGCCCAGATTGGAATTTGTCAGGACTCCCTCCCTTTCACTTAGCTGTTTATTAATTAGTCTATTGCTCTGAATATGGATCTTCTGTCTTTATGAAGGGATTTTTTTGAAAGGAAAGCAATCTTGGCATATGTTTTTAAAATAATTAACTCTTTATTGTGAAAGTTCAACATTTGAGTGAGAAGGAAAGAAGTGAGGATTGAGTATAATATGGTGCTGTTCTGTGCAGGGAAGAGATTCCAGCATCCTTTTTTTTTGTTGTTTTGTTTTTTCTAAATCAGTGCAGGACCAGGCAAATACTTTGAGCCTATTTACTTTTGATCAGAGGTAGTTGACACCTCTTACATCAGGAAGTTAGGTGCAGGGTACAAGAAAGCTAGCCAGACATGATAATGGACCGCAGGCGGTTTCATATAAACCAGATTGGAGAAAAGAGTAGTCTTTTTGCAGCAGTATTGTAATTGGTACTTGTTTATCAAATGAGGCTCTCTGATGTAATCGAGAAGATGATTACAGAGAGCTTCAGCTCTTCTGGTAAAACTAAACCGAGATTGTGAAACGTCCATTCCCCTGCTTGTTCCGAATACACCTAAGTGGTCTCATTAGGATATTTTTTTGAGACATAGCCTCAGAATGTACTTTTTTTCTGGTGATTTGCTGAGGTAAGTTCAGTAGCAGCCTAATGAAGAGAATAATAGCAATTAAGCTTTGCTCTTAGTAGGTTTAACAGCCAACAGACACTTTGGATCTCCACACCACAAGCAGCAAGATTTAACTAAAAAAAAGTCAAGTAGCAGTCTTACTTTGCATTTTGTATAGTGATAAATTGTAGTCTAATTTCAGAGTACTTTTAGTTATTATCTTCTGTGCAACTGTAAGGTTAAAGACTGTATGGAAAGTAACATCTGCATCGTTAGACAAAGTTCCTCCATCCTAGTCTCCTACTTAATGAAATCATGATTGTTAATAGAATCTTATTTGATTTTCATAATAGTTTTTGAAAACCAATAAGAAAGATATCTTTATCCTTGGTTTAAGATGAGAAAGCTAAGAAAATTTCACACAAGTTAAACAAGTAGAGAGCTGGAATATAAACTGAGGTTTTCACATTTTTAGAGACAACTTAAAATTCCTTTCGTATTTGGATTTTATTTAATTGTTCTTTGGTTGCCTCTTGAACTGTAGTGTTATTCAGTTAACTATAACCCATATAACCAGACTTCTCATTAAATTTCTTTTTCCCGAATTCTACTTTAGAAGAAAGAAGTCATAAAAGAATTGTTAACAAGCAACAAAAGCAACTCCCAGTGTATGTCCTAGAATCTATATATTTCTGCTTTTTATATCTACAATACTGAAAACATATTATTTATATTCAAAGGGTATGAACCTTAATTATCCAATAAAGATTAGATCATCTTTAGAATACTCAACTTTTGAAAGAAGGGCATGACTACTTTAGATTTCTGATGAGCTTAACCAGAATAAGTTTATAGTTACTTCTCCATTTACTAGAAGATTCCATTAAGCAGAATGCCTGTTCACCAGATAGACCAGCAACGCAAAACTTGACGCTGCTATAACTAGTGAAGAACACTTAAATGTACCGAGACTGTAGAAAGCCTTTGTCAGGTTTTAAAATAGATTTATTTTCTGGGATGGGGGAGCCAGCAATACGCTAATGAAATGAATCAGGAAGCACAGATTCATTGAAAGGCAGTGCAGATGCTTTCTTGAGACTAAGAAAAAAATCTTTGTTGTTTTGAAACCCTTGATGAGTGGGGGAAAAAAATGAGTATCTTTTTATCTATAACCATGAAATTTTTAGAATTTGGCTTGCCAAGCAGGTCACTTTTTTTGTACATTCATGCATAAAATGTAGCATTAAAAAAAAAAATCCATCAAAGTGTTTCCTTGAACCTAAGTTTCTCTTCACCTCTCCCACCACTTTCAGTGAAACAGCTGCTTGACCTTTCACTATATCTAACTGGTATCAGTTGCAGAAGAACTTAATATTTCTTCCACAAAAATGTGGATGATGCTTTTAGAACTTCATGTATAATATCTAAAACCTATATAGTTGGTAATTAAGTACTCCATCTGTCCAGCTTCATTAATAATTATATTTCAGGACAATCAATACTAACATTGTATCAAACGCTAAATTAAACCTCCCCCCTGACTTGTGGTCATTATGTCTATATAAAATAATCTTTTCTCCCAATCCATGACCCTTTCTACCTTGCAGTTCATTTGTATTAAAAGATTTTTATATTAACAATATTTAATTCAAAACATTCTTTTCTGTTTCCCTTGTGTCTGTAGAAAGTTTTAATTTCTGCATAGTTCTTTTACACACTTGATGTTTCTTCTGTTGGGAGCAATATTACTGTTTTTTTTCTTTAGTAGCTCCACAATTCCTTGAGGAAGTGTTTGGTACATACATTAGCTACTCAAAAAAATGTTTATTGACTTAATTTTTTACTGGTTGCTTGTTGACTTTTTTTTCTAAACAAAGGCTTAGTCTGTTTTATCCAGAAGTTTGAGGTCATTTAAAAACAAGAACATTACTTGACTATTTCCCAAAGGCAATCTAATTCTCTCTCCTAACTGTTGAATTCCAGGTCCAACTAATTATAAATTTGTAATTTCCTTCCAAGATAAATGTACTGAAGGTGATAGTTACTCCCAGTTATGTCTTGGTGAGATCATACCAGAACTATTGTTTTTTGTTTAGACCACATTTTAGTATGACTTTTGACAAATTGGAGAGTATTCAGGTTAGTGTATCCCGAATGAACTGGAAAGATTTAGTCTGATGAAGAATGAACTTGGAGGGAACATGATAATTGTTTTTAAGTATTTGAAAACACCATATGGTAGGAAGGTTAATCTTTTTGACCCTCGAAAGCAAAATTAGGAACAGCGGGTAGAAGTGGAAAAGACGTAAATTTAGACTTGATGTAAAGAAAAAACTTTGTTATAGGCAGACTCCAAAATTAGACTACTACCTTGGGAAGTCCTGGGTTTCACCTTATTGGAGATTTTCAAGCAAAACTTGGATGACCATTTGTGTATGTTTTATTGGGTTTTCCTTGAGAGGGATTATATAGGTGGACCAAAAGACCTTTGAGTTCACTTTTCTTTTTTACCACTTTGCAAAATTTAATATGTGCTTTTAAAAATAAATAGTACTTAACAGAAGTTCATAGTTTAATAATCCTTTTTTGTTTTTTGTATATTTAAAAGTTTCCATTGATTATATTTTTAATAAAAAGAATTTTTTAAAATGTTTATTTATGTATTTTTAGTTTTCAACATTTCATTTCCACAAAATTTTGAGTTTCAAAATTTCTCCCTATCTCTCTCCTCCCCCTACCCCATAACACCTTGCACTCTGATTACCCCTTCCGTCAATATGTCTTCCCTTCTATCACACCCCTCCCTTCCCTTATCCCTATCTTTCTTTTCTTGTAAGGCAAAATTGATTTCTATACCCCTTTACCTGTATTTCTTATTTCCCAGTTGCATGCAAAAACAATTCTCAACATTCATTCCTAAAACTTTGAGTTCCAACTATTTCCCTTCCTCCCTCCCCACCCATCCCCACTGAGAAGGCAAGCAATTCAATATAGGCTGTATATGTGTGGTTTTGCAAAAGACTTTCATAATAGTCATGTTGTATAAGACTATATTTCCCTCCATCCTACCCTGCCCCGCCATGTATTCTGTTCTCTCTTTTGACCTTTTCCCTCCCCAAAAGTGTTTACTTCTAATTACTCCCTCCTCCCATTTACTCTCCCTTTTATCATCGCCCCCACCCCACTTGTCCCCTTCTTCCCTACTTTACTGTAGTGAAAGATGGATTTTCATACCAAATTGAGTGAGCATGTTATTCCCTCTTTAAGCCAAATGTGAAGAGAATAAGCTTCACATTTTCCCTCTCACCTCCTCCCGTTTCTCCGCCATTGAAAAAGCTTTCTCTTCCCAGTTTTGTGAGAGATTATTTGCCCCATTCCATTTCTCCCTTTCTCCTCCCAATATATTGTTCTCTTACAACTTAATTTTATTTTTTTTAGATATCATCCCTTTTTATTCAATTCACCATGTGCTCTGTGTGTGTGTGTATTGTGTATATGTGTGTGTGTGTGTGTGTGTGTGTGTGTGTGTGTGTGTGTGTGTATAATCCCTACCACTATCCAAATGTTGAGAAAAGTCTCAAGAGTTAAAAATATTTTCTTTCCATATAGGAATGTAAACAGTTCAACTTTAGAGAGTCCTTCATGGTTTCTCTTTGCTGTTTGCCTTTTCATGCTTCTCTTGATTCTTGTGTTTGAAAGTCAAATTTTTTATTTGGTTCTGGCCTTTGCATCAAGAATGCTTGAATGTCCTCTATTTCATTGAATGATCATTTTTTTCCCCTGAAGTATTATACTGAGTTTTGCCGGGTAGGTGATTCTTGGTTTTAATCCTAATTTGACTTCTGGAATAATCTCCAAGCCCTTCAATCCCTTAATGTAGAAGATGCTAGATCTTGTGTTATCCTGATTGTATTTCCACAATACTCAAATTGTTTTTTTCTAGCTGCTTGCAATATTTTCTCCTTGACATGGGAACTCTGGAATTTGACTACAATATTCCTAGGAGTTTCTCTTTTTCACATTTCTTTCAGGAGGTGATTGGTGAATTCTTTCAGTATTTATTTTGCCTTCTGGTTCTCCAATATTAGGGCAGTTTTCCTTGATAATTTCATGAAAGATGATATATAGGCTCTTTTTTTGATCATGACTTTCAGATAGTCCCATAATTTTTAAATTGTCTCTCCTGGATATATTTTCCAGGTCAGTTCTTTTTCCAGTGAGGTATTTCACATTATCTTCCATTTTTTCATTCTTTTGGTTTTGCTTTGTACTTTCTTGATTTCTTATAAAGTCATTAGCTTTCATCTGCTCCATTCTAATTTTTAAAGAACCATTTTATTTAGTGAGCTTTTGAGCCTTCTTTTCCATTTAGCTAATTCTGCTTTTCAAAACATTCTTCTCCTCATTGACTTTTTGGACCTTTTTTGCCAATTGAGTAAGCCTATTTTTAAAGGTGTTTTCTTCAGCACTTTTTGGGGTTTCCCTTAGGAAACTGTTGACTTGTTTTTCATGATTTTCTTGCATTGCTCTCATTTCTCTTCCCAATTTTTCCTGCTACTCTCTTACTTGATTTTCAAAATCCTTTTTGAGCTCTTTCATGGCCTGAGTCCACTGTACATCCACTTTGGAGGTTTTGGATGCAGATACCTTACCCCCTACGATCTTATTCTGATGGCATACATCACTCCTCCTCACCTGAAAGGATGGAAGAAAATACCTGCTTTCCAAGAAAATAACCTTCTCTTGTCTTATTCTTTTTCCCTTTTTGGGCATTTTCCCAGCCAGTTCCTTGACTTTTGAGTCCTTTGTCAAGGTGAAGATATACTCTGGGGGCCTGTAAATTCTAAGTTCCTCCAAGGTGGCACAATCAAGGGAGAGGAGTTTACTCCTCTCCTGGCCTGTGCACTGGTCTAGTAGCAACCAAAAACTTTTCTGCCCAGAATCTGTTAGTAGTAAAATTCCCTCTCCACAGTTACCTCCGGCTCTTCCAGTGCTCCTCCTCTTCAGCCCTGGACTACGCTCAGGGCTGAGATTCAGATCAGCTGCTCAATTCCCCCAGGGCTTTAGGCAGAGGGCTCCAAAGATGGAAGCTGCCACTGCAGTTGCTGCTGCTGGCAAGGCCAAACCACATTTCCTTCTTATCCAGATAAAAAAGCTGTCTCATTGACCTTTAAAGCTTTCTTTGGTGGTTGTGGGTTGAGGGATCTGAGAACATCTGCTGTTGCTGAGGATTCTGGCCCGAGGCCTGTTTTGGTCCTGCTCCTGCTGGTGTCCAGCTGCCGGGGCTGGACTGGGCTCTATGGGCTGTGCTCTGCTCTGTGCTCTGTACGATAGACCTTTCCTGTCACATTTCTAGGCTACCTTGGGTTGGAAATCTCTTTCTCTCTGTCATTTTCTGGCTTCTGCTGCTCTAGAATTTTAGAGTCATTTTTGACAGGTATTTCATGGGCAGGGAGGAAGAGCTGGAGTATGTGTGTCTTTCTACTCAGCCATCTTGGCTCCACCTGTGAGTTCACTTTCAAAACAGATATTCTATGTTGCACCTTCTCTATGTAGATTACCATATACATACTATGGTGTGGACAGTGGTCATTCATTCATTCATTTGATTTAATTAGTTCCTTGTAGATAGGACAGTTGGCACTGGATTATTTTGTGGTTTGAGACAGTGAACACTATTCCATACCTCTTGAGCCTTTCACCATTTATAGGCAATTCTTTTTCTATTTGGATTCTGCATTGAACTTCCTCCAAAACAAATATTTCTGGGAAATATTCATCTTTCTTTTTTATTCTTTACTTGATGTTAATAATCAGAAAGTAGTCAAACCAAGTTATCTCTGTTGTTAAATCTTTGAAAGAACCTTCTCTAGTGTTTGGGAGACATTTGTTAAGGTGATTTTTTTCCTCTATTAAATACTTAAGGTAATTTTTTTCCTTTATTAAATACTTTATTGTAGTCACCAAGCAGTTATCAAAGAATTCTCTGTACCTGTCAGAAAATTGTGATGGTAAAAGTTGCACTTGTCTGAAATAATGGTTTACAAAGTCTTCCCTCTTCCTTTTCATTTCATCATAAAGGGTGCCTTAGATGTGTGTCCAGTCTATTTTTGTATAAATGTGAAAGTTAGTTTATGGATTGGTTGCATTTCATGTGTTCTTAGTGACCTTTTTTAAAATATGAGATTTTATTTACATCTTTAATTGCTTCCCATCTTTCTGGTGGCTTGAGAATTGATTTCTTAATACCCTCCAATTGCATTACTTTATATCTCTCTGTCTATCCATCCATCTATCTATCTGTCTATCTATCTATTTATCTATGTCTCTGTCTGTCTATCTCTGTATCTATATATACTTAATCTAATGTAGCTGCTTTCCCTCTTTTTGTATGCTTTGGCCCAATTTCTACTTCTTTAGGTTGCACATCCAAATGTGAAAGTTTTGCTATCCTTGATAGAGAAAAAAATTCTTTATAAAAATTTTAAATATGTATATTTTTTCCACTTTTCATGTATATGTTTCCTTTTTTCTAGTTTTATTCTTAAAGCCTTTAGGTATACTTTTGCTTAGTTGGATGTTTTACCAGGCTTGCATTATACTTATTTTTTCTTATACTGCCTGTCTTTTTTTTTTAGATAGTACTTGTGTTCTTCTACCTTCCTCTTCCATAAAGTGTTGCACATGAGTTTAAGGGCTACATAGTTTTGACCTTTAATTGCCATATATCACCATTTGGAAAAGATAGCAATTATTTGCCTACTGAGACAGTTTCAAAGTTTTATTAAGTCTTTTCATTATTACAGTAGATTTATGTCAATTAGACATCCGTACAAAATTCTTCTGGTCTTTTCATTATGTGATTCTGTTCCTTTGCCTCACCTCAATCCTTTACCCCCTTTTTTGGGAGGCTTCAATAACTTCTTTAAATAGGTCTGGAGTTATTTTAATTGTATTCTATATCTTTTTATTGTTTGTGTTCTCAATTTATATTAATGTTTACTTTTTTTGAACAATTTGTTGGTTCTATGAATGGCAGATTTGTTAATGGTCTTTGCTATAGTAATGAATTATATCTTGTTTATTAAAATATAGGCATCTTCATTTTTTATGATGCCATTTGTTGTTAACCATGTCTAGCATCTTGAAATGCTTTTCTTGAAGAAAGTATGATCTATAGGTATGATTTTGTGTTGTAGTCTGTAAGTTATGGGTCCCTCTTACTTGATTTTTCTTCCTTTGAATTTATTTTTTTCAATTAATAAACATTATTTTCTATTCCTTTTACTCATTTTGAAAAAAAGATCCATGTAATAAATACGCATAGACCAACCAAATACATTCCTCTATTAGCCATGTCTAAAAATGTCTTTCTCATTTTGCATCTATAGAATATTTAATATCAATTCTATGGAATCATGGTTGGTCTCTGAATTTATCAGAATTCTTGAGTCTTTCAAAGTTGTCTTTAAAATGCTATTGTCATCCCTCATTTCTGAGCTGTATTTTCTAACATGCATCCTCAATTTTGCATTCAAGTTACTAAATATTGAAGTAGGTGTTGATTTAATTTGGAGGCTCTTACAAAGTTCTTTCTAAAATTTTCTACTTCCTTAACCTCTGTGACAAGATGTTGGAGCATAGTAAGTTACAATTATTTTTTGATCATCCTTCTGCAGACATTTATTATGCTGTCTATGATGCAGGATGACCAATCATTTCATAAACCATGTTTTCTTGTTACTGTTGGATATGTAATAAAACTCCCTTACTTGCTTTTTGCAAGGGAAACTTGTGAGTCATCCATTCATTTACATACAGCTTCCTTTTGTCTTTCATTTTAATTTTTTTGTGACAGTGTCAAATATGTCACTTTTAGAGTACAAACAACCAATTTAGAGTTTATTGTTCAATAATGTGTGATTCTTAGTACCTTCTGCTCCCTTTTTGATCATTCTTTCACTATCAGTGCAAAAACAGAAAGGGACCAGACAAGTCTTAGAGCCATTTGGTATTTTTCTTTGTTTTATTAATTGGCATGTTCACATAATGCATCACCAAATTGTCAGCATGCTAGTAGTGATGAGCTTCACTATACTTAGCTAGACTGGATAGTATAGACATAAGCTTTTCCTGAAGCCATATTTGAAATCTTCCCAGCTTGAGAGAACCTTTTGCAATTTTTACTTCACTGGTATAGCCTTCAAAAACTTAGGACATGTTGAAGCATTAATATTACAGCTTTGTAGAATTTTGTCTCTCAATCTGCAGAATTAAAACTGTAGTTGGTTTACTAAACAAAATTCTATTCAAGTGCAATTCTTAGATGCTGTGTCAAAAATAACTAATGCAGTATTGGTTAGAAATGTTATATATTTTCTCCTTCATAATCAACTACAATTTACTTTATTGATAAGTTTTAAAAGGTTAATGTGCAAGTGGTAGTCTGTTGGATATTTGGATTATACATTTGATGAAAATAGAAGAGTCACATTACATTTGGGTATATAACATCAAATCCTAATAAATATTTTATCTGTTTATTATTTGATAATTTAAGAAGATCTTCATTTTTTATTTGTATATTTAAGGATTTCCATCATTTGGCCACATTTTAACTTTCCAAACTTGTTTCCTATCTTTCTAAATAAATCTACATTCAGAAATTATAATTACATATATATTTACATATACAAAATTACATATTTTTTCAGTATTACATAGGAACCCCAAAAAGGCATATAAACAAATTGTATATAAACAAATTTCATGAACTTGAAAAGTTCTTGCTAACTCTTTCCAGGTTAATAGACTCAGAATCACAGCTTTATCAGAATGGGAAAGGACCTCCATAGCCATCTAGTCCATTTCATACAGGGAGTAGATATAGATATACGGTTGGTCTCTGAATTTATCAGAATTCTTGAGTCTTTCAGAGTTGTCTTTAAAATGCTATTGTCATCTCTCATTTCTGAGCCGTATTTTCTAACATACATGCTCAATTTTGCATTGAAGTTAACTAAATATTGAAGTAGGTGTTGATTTAATTTGGAGGCTCTAAGAAAAAGGAATCTGCTGTGTCCCAAGAAAAGTTCTCTGCACTTTTGGATAACTCTAACTTAAAGAAGTTTTCCCTAACATCCAAAACTGAAGCTGCCTCTTTTCAATTTCTAACCATTGTTCTTATTTCTGTCCCTTGGGACCCAACAGAACAGATCTCATCTCTCAGGTTACAACTGAGCCATCACATCCTCCCAAAGTCTCCTTTATTCCAGACCAAACACCTGTGTTGCTTCAGTAGATGTTTAAATGCTGTGTACTTGAGCCTCTTCACTGTTCTGGTCTTTTTTTCTCTGAATACTTTCTTACCACTTTTATGTAAAATGCATGCCCAAAACTGAACATAATACTCTTTGTCTGCTTCTCCCCAGGGCCTTTTTTTCTTTTTACTAATGTATGATTTTTCAGACCAACTCAAGAAGCTTTCTCCAAGAACTTTTCGTTGATTAACCACATTATGTTGTGTTTTTGTCTTTAGTCTGAATTCTTTTTGCACCTGTGTTCAGAATGTATAGCATATTGTCATGTACTTGCCTAGGAATTTTTTTTTCCATTTTTTTCCCTTCATACATAGAGGTGTGTTGTCTCATCTACCAGACTAGAAATTCATCTAGGATGGTATCCAAGTTATCTATCTTTGAATAGTTTATAGTGTCTAATAAATATAGTAGTTATTTTTAATAAGGGTTTACTAAATGAAAGAATGCATAGTTTGCTTTATTTTATTTTAATATATTCCTTGTTTAAATCTCTTTTTAAAGGAATGCTGGGGTAGCATGCGCATTTCAGAATGATTATTTTTCTTCTTTTTTTGTATTAAGTTCCTTTTTTTTTTTTTTAAACAATGCCATTAACTGGTTTCAGTAGTATTCACTTTGTATGAAGTTGGCTTTTCTTGGCTGATGTATTACTTTTAATTAACCTTTCTTTCATTGATTTCCCTCACTTCCCCATTGTCCAAAGAAATTCTAGGGGAACTTTCAATGACCTTGTTTGTTAGGGGTCACAGTATAAGGCTGGTTTGGCTTGAACCCCATTAAAGGAGTTTTTTGAGGACTTACTGCGACTATGAACCCTAAAGTACATGCTTTAGGGAGGGCTCTGTGAGTATTTAGGTCTTTTATGAGACTATTTACTTTGGGTTTAATAAACTGCTCTGTATCAGTTCTGGTGGAGTTTTGTTTTTGACTTTGTTTTATTTTGTTTTTTTTTTTTTCCACAAAGTTTTTACCTCTCCACACGTGCTCGTTGCTCTCAGTTGCATCAGATTTTACATCTGTTCTGTTAGGGATTGTTTCCTTTTCTGCCTTTCAGATGTTACTAAGACTGAATGAAGGACAAGAGAGTGTAACAGAAAAGAAAACAGACTTTTTATGAACTAGTCAACAACCAACAAGTACATACTTGAGTTTATTAAGAACCTGCTATTTGCTAGGCTAGGCTAAGCCTAGGGATGCAAAACAAAAATGAGAGTCTCTGCCCTCATGTTAATCTAGGAATATACATCTAAATAAATATAGACAGAGTATATACAAAATAAATATGAAGTAGTTTTGGTAAGTAGAATACTAAGAGTTACTTGATACTTGTTGAGTTTTCAAGAAAATGGGATTTTAAGCTATTCTTTAATAGGCAAAGCTCAGCTTGGAAGGCCGCTCCAAAACAATTGTGTCTCTCTAAGTCTTTCCTTGCAACTGAGATGTGAACTATATTGCCATAATGTTCATTTAGGATTTTTGTTTGCTTCATCTAATTTGTCTTCAATAGGAGACAGTTAATGTACTGGTCTTGATTTGATAAGCTAATCTATGCCAGTATATTAACTGTCTCCTATTAAAGATAAATTATTCAGTGGATATAGTACAGAGCTTTATTTGAATAATATACACAAATGTTTCTTAAAGCAAACATCTTACCTGTCTTTTAACTTGTCTTACACCATTTCTTTTTATTTCAAGTAGTTTTTTACTTGAATCTCTGGGATTCTCTAAGTATATCATCATATCATCTGCAAAGAGTGATAGCTTAGTTTCTTCTTTAGCTATTTTTATTCCTTCAATTTCTTTATCTTGTCTAATTGCTACCGCTA
>CM053769.1:603842380-603892138 GCA_028658325.1 Potorous gilbertii | reverse complement strand
GCCCTCGGTGCCGCTCCTCAGGTTCTGCCCGCAGCTCAGGTTTCTCGGGTCCCTTCTGCTCCGCTGCGCTGGCTACGCTGCGCTGTGCGCTGTGGGCTCACCCTCGCAGAACAGACCTTTCCCGTGGATCCTCCAGTCTAACGTGAGCTCCAAAACTGTCACCTTCTGCCTCCCACTGGATTCCGCACCTCCAAACTTTGGTCAGATTCTCCTTTCGGAGGTACCTGAAGGAGTTTGTCCGAGAGCTTAGGTGAGTCGTTGCTCTCACTCCGCCATCTTGGCTCCGCCCCCTGTTTATTATTTCCAACAGTTTTTTTACTTGAATCTCTGGGATTTTCTAAGTATATCATCATATCATCTGCAAAGAGTGATAACTTAGTTTCCTATTCTAATTCCTTCAATTTCTTTAATTTGTTAAGTTTTTAAGAAGGCTTTTTGAATATAAAGGTTTTTGTTGTTGCTGTTGTAGCTTTTCCCCTGGAAAAATTGCATCACACTATAGATGAGAGTACAGTGTTATGTTCACAGAAGACTAAGACTCAATGTGGTCTTAAGACAAAACAGGTCTTTCAACCATTGCATATCATGAAAGAACCTGGAAAACATTAATTTATTCTTATATGAAACTTTCGATCATTCAGATTTGGAATACATGATAGATTTCTGGTTATTGCACCTCATAAAATCATCAAAACACAAAGGGGAAAGGAATCTAAGAAATCATTTAATTTAAACAATTACTTATCTTCTGCAAATTCCTGATACATGACAATTGAGGCACCATGTGTATATATCCTCTTTCTGGGGCTTAATAAATAATTGTGGACTGATTCTCCTGACCTAATAGTTTAGTAATCCCACAAAAAATTAAAATGAGTTAGTCTAAAATAATTTGTTCCAACTCCTTTCTGGCTTATGGTGATAGATGTCTTCTAAAGACAAACTACAGACTTTATTAACCTCTTTAATCTGACTAGCAATCAACAATAAGCCCAGTAATCAATATAGTTGAGTGTCTACCTTTTTCTATTGTAAAAAGAAAAATCTGTTTATCTTCAATCTTGTGCAATTTTTTCATATTACAATGTGCTAATTTTTCAAATAACAATAGTGATGAAGCAATCACACTCAAAAAATTCTTACAGTACTCTTGGACACAGTGTTTCTGTATTTAGAATTTATTGTAGTTAGAATCTCTTTCACCATCTCCTTATTAACTGCAGATTTCAACATCCTATTTAAAAGTTTCATTCTCTCCTTCCTAATCAAAATATTGTACTTCACAGAAAAAGCTAAATGAACGGAAGAGTTCTTCCTTCTCTGATCATCTCTCATCCATTCCAAATACAGATCCTATTGATTACTTGCTTTTCTTTTCTTCTCTAATAGATCTTAAAAGGTTCTGTTTGCTGTCTCAAACATTTAGTACGTTCTAAAATATGAAATTATCAGCAAAAAGTTGAAAAGGCTTATCAGCTACTCTGATCTTAGCAGATGGGATCTATAGCAGAAGTCTGTTTACTTGAATTCTCCCAAAAAATGGTATTATGTTTCCATGCCAGCTTTGCAATAATGTATCAGGAACTCATTTTGCAATTTTTCCAGCTGGTCTCAAGGAAAAGCATGGCTGAAATCAATCCAAAGAACAAAATCTAAAATGGTCAAGGAAATGCCAGAACTACCTTCAAAGAAGCTTTTTATTCTCTTTTTCCCCCCAAAAATTCCTTAGTCTGAAAAGATAAAGGTCTAACATGAAGAAAGTAATGAAGAATTTGAATAGAGTGAGCATGGGTAAAGATAGGCTTAATTACCAAATTCTTGTATACAAAATTTGGGAGGTTATTTCTGAAGCTTGAAAAAAAAGTTAATATCATTTCTAAATAATAAAGGAAAACATTATTAAGGAAAGTATATAATTAACTTACAGGATTTTTTACCATAGAAATGCACAAAAATAAAAACTTCCAAATAACACTAGGCAGTGGATATTTCATGAACCTGGAATCAAGGAGACCTAGCTCTAAATTCTACTTTACACATCCACTATGTGATTCCCCACCCGCTATCAAGAGTCACAACCTTCTCTAGACCTCAATCATTTGAAAGATTATTAGACTAGATGACCTCTAAAATCCCTTTCAACTATAAAATATGATTGCAAAAGCCCTTATATAAGGTGACAGCTTTATAACAGGAAAGTGGTATGTTTGGGGTTCACTATCTGTTAAAAAACCCTTTTCATAATGAACTTAAACATCAACAAACAAAATCAAATAAACATATAGAAAGAAGAGAAAAAGAAGATGGTATATGAAAAAGTAAACTTTGAAGTTTTGTTTTTAAAGGTGCATATTAAATTTTACATAGTATTTCCAACATTGTCCTACTTTTCTGTGTTCCCTTTGGAAGGCTATTCTATGTGGTTTTTTTAAAAAAAAATAAGTTTTTATTGATGTCTTTTTTATATATTAGCAAAATTTCTCCTAGTCTTTTTCTCTTTCCAGAAAGTGATCCTCTACAACAAATAATATTTTTAGAAACAAAAAAAGATTGGAAAATAACCTAGCAAAGTGGATCACTATGTTGAAAAAATCTAAAAATATATACACTACATAATAGTGGAGTAGGTACCCTTGCTTTACCCCTGTATTTACTTGGAAAGCTTCTATAGATTCCCATTGCATATGGTACTTGTTTTTCATTTTAAAGGGATTATTAAGAAAAGGTATATTTATGCTTAGGTTTTATAGAGTTTTAGCATAAATGAGTGTTCTATTTTGTCAAGCTCTTTTCTACATCTATGGAGATAACCATGTGGTTTGAGATGTTTTGTTTTAATGATTATCATAATGTTGAACCTCCTTGCATTCCTGATATAAATCCAAGTTGGTCATGATGAATGATTTCTTCACTGTAGTTTAACAGGATTTTATTTAAAACTTTTGAATCATGCCATAATATCTTGCAGCTCTAGTTTTTCCAACAACATATTTACTTCTTCATTGTTTCCTTTATTTATCTTTGCTAGATTTGTCCAAAACTGACAGGGGGGTATTAAATTCTCCTGACACTATTGTGTTACAGTCTGTGTCTTCCTGAACCTCAGTTAATTTCTCCTTTATGAATTACATAAGACATTTGGAATACATAAATTAAAACTGATAATGATTTGTTGTCTGTGGTTTCTTTCAGTATAATATACTTTCCTTGATTATTCATTTTTATGTTTTCCATGTTAATTTTTGCTTTATTTGTTATTATGATTCCAATTCTTTCTTTTTTGACAACTATCTGATGCACAATAAATTTATTTTGTCTGATAGCATGATTTCGAATCTTCGATTTTCTGACAATCACCTGATGCACAATAAGTTATATTCTTCCTCAGTGATATATATTGCTTACCATTCCCCTCTCTTCTTTTTTTCCCTTTTTCTTTTTCTCTAGCTATTATACTTTTTTCTTACTTGTCAAGTAAAATTCCCCTTCTCCTCCTTGTAAATTTATTTTGTTTGCTTTAAAATTTGTTTTCTGTGCATTTTTCTAAAAATGTTCTCCTTCCTCATTCTCTTAATGATTTACATTCCTTTCACTCTATTCTAAACTCAAATTCTTTGACTCATGGTCATTCTAATTATTAATTCCTTCCTTAGTCTCACAGGATTGGAGTTTCTGAGATACCTATTTTGAGTTTCTCCTTCTAAACAGTTTATGTTATTGCTTTGTAGATCTTGACCCCTGGCAACCCTTATGCATTATGACTAACTCTTAGAAATATCAATTTCTGTCAGAGATAGAGAGGACAGATATACTGTCCCATGGCATGAATTTTCCTATGTCCCTGACTGTATAGTTCTTACTACTTCTTACCCTCCTCAAGATAATCAATATTGGCATGTGCCATCAAATCTCCATTCAGGGTTCATTGCTCTGGGTCTATATCCACTCTTCTAGGTACTAATTATCCCTAGTATCACTAATTCTCTCTTTCCTGAGGCAGGATCATGTCCATGCAGGCACAAGTTTCTCAGGTAATAATATTTTGGGCAGGTAGACACACAGCTTCAATTTATTTATTTTAAATGTTCTTTTTTTAAATTTTAAGTTTCATATTCTCTCCCTCCTTCCCACCACATCTCCAACTCACTGCGAAGGCAAGCAACATGACACAATTATATATATGAAATCATGCAAAACATTTTTAAAAAAAGAGAGTGAGAAACTTTCAATTTGCTCTCAGAATTCATCAGCTCTCTCTGGAGATAGATAACATTTTTTCATCAAGAGTCCTTTGGAATCATCTTGGATCTATGAACAATGATATCCCAGTTGTTCTGACTTTACTTTGTACCAATTCATATTGATCTTGGCATGCTTTTCTGAAACCAACCTCCTTTTCCTTTCCCAAAGCACAATAGCATTCCATCCCAATCATAATGTGTTCAGCCATTCCCCAACAGATGAGCATCCCCTTGATTTTCAGTTCTTTTGACACTGTAGAAGAGCTGCTATAAATATTTTTGTACAAATATGTCTTTTTTCTTTGATCTCTGGGAAACAGACCTAGCTAGCAATGTTGCTAAGTCAAAGGGTATGCACAGTTTTAGTACTTTGCCAGAGATCCAAATTGTTCTCCAGAATGATTGAACCAGTTCAGTACTCCACAAGCAGTTCATTAGTGTACCTTTTTCCCTCCAGTATTTGTCATTTGATAGGTTTTAGGTAATACTTCAGAGTTGTTTTAATTTGCCATTTTAATCATTAGTGATATAGAACATTTTTATATGGCTACAGCTTTGTCATATACAAAATGCTATAAATCTATTGATTTTTTGGTTGTTGTTTAGAGTTTCAATGGTGTCCAAGTCTTTGTGATCCCATTTGGGGTTTCCTTGGCAAAGATATTGGAGTGATTTGCCTTTTCTTTCTCCCGCTCATATCACAGATGAAGAAACTGAGACAAACAGGGTTAAGTGACCTGTCCAGGATCACACAGCTAGTAAGTATCTAATGCCAAATTTGTACAGAAGATGTGTCCTCCTGAGTTCAGGCCAAATGCTCTGTCCACTTGTACCTAATTGTATTAGATGTAGAAAAGTACTCAGTAAGGTCGACATGCAGATGTTAGTCAAGATGGTGGCTAAGGAATGTTTTATATGACCACAGATAGCATTGATTTCTTCTTTTGAAAACTACCTGTTTATATTCTTTATTTATCAATTGTGGAATGACTCTTATTTTTACAAATTTGACTTAGTTCAAAACTCAGTATATAAGATATGAAGACTTTATCAGAGAAACAGTAAAATTTTTTTATATTATTTTACTGCTTATGGTAGAATTTAGCAATAATGTAGTATCACTGAATATCTTTTAATTATGTCTATTTTCACTTTTGCCTTGCCTGAGATCATGACTGCTACCCCTGACTTTTTTACTTCAGCTGAAGCACATTAGGTTCTGCTCTAGCCCTTTATTTTAACTGTGTATGCCTTTCTATTTTAAGTATGTCTCTTATAAACAACATATTGTTGCATTCTGGTTTCTTATCCATTCTACTATCCACTTCCATTTTGGGGGTTAGCTAGTCCCATTCATATTCACAGTTATGATTACTGTGGATTTCCCTCCATCCCACTTACGTCTGTTTCTTCTTTTCTTTTTAGCCTAACCCATCTCAAAAACTTATTTTGCTTTTAATCGCTGACTCCTGTAATCTGCCCTTGCTCTTATTACCTTTCCCTTTCTTTTAGCCCCGTCTTCTCCTATTTCCTTATTTGGTAAATTTCACTTTTATAGACAATTATGTATATTCCTTCCTTTTTGAACCAATTCTGATGAGTGAAATTCTAGCAATACCCACCCATCCCCCATTTCCCCTTCTTCTGTAAAAGCTCTTCCTTGTGTGTCTCTTTTATGTGAGAAGTTTTTCTCCGTTCTCCCTTTCCCCAGTATATGCTTCTTTCTCATCCCAAAGTTCTTAGGAGTTACATGTATCACCTTCTCAGATAGGAATGTCCCTTATGATTACTTTTTCGTGCTTACCTTTTTATGGTTCTCTTGAACTTTGTGTTTGAATCTTAAATTTCCTATTTAGCTATGGTCTGGTCTTTTCATCAGTAACACCTGAAAATCCTCTATTTCATTAAATATCAATTTTTCTCCTGGCAGATTATACTCAGTTTTAGTGGGTAGGCTGTACTTGATTGTAATCCTAGCTCTTCTGTCTTTCAATATGTTCCTAACCTTCCATTAATTTAATGTGGAAGCTACTAATAAATCATGTGATCCTACCTCCACAATATTTGAATTCTTTCTTGCTGGATGATTCCAATATTTTTTCTCTGACTTGGGAGTTCAGAATTTTGGTTATAAAATTCTTGGGAGTTTTCGTTTTGGGATGAGGAGGTAATTGGTGGTTTCTTTCGATTTCTATTTTACCCTCTGGATCTAAGATATCATAGAAGTTTACCTTAGTAATTTCTAAAAATATGATGTCTGGGATCTTACTTTGATCATGATTTTCAGGTATTCCAATAATTGTTAAATTATTTCTCCTCAACTTTCCAGGTCAGTTGTTATTCCAATGAGAAATTTCACATTTTCTTCTATTTTTTTCATTCTTCTGACTTTGTTTTATTTATTTCTTGGAGTCTCATGGAATTATTAGTTTCTGCTTGCCCAGTTCTAATTTTTAAGGCATTATTTTTCTTCAAATGAGCTTTTGTACCTTTTTTTTCCATTTGTCCAATTCTTGCTTTTCAAGTTTTTTTTTTCTTCAGCAAATTTCTGTACCTCTTTTTCCATTTGGCATATTCTGGTTTTTAAGAATTTCTTTCCTTCAGTTAATTTTTGTGCCTCTTTTTCCATAAGAGCAGTTCTATTTTTTAAGGTGCAATTTTCTTCAGTATTTTTTTTGCATCTTTTACTAAACTATTAATTCTCCTTTCATAATTTTCTTGTATCATTTATTTTTTCCCAATTTTTCTTTACCATTCATCTCTATCTTTAACTCTTTCAGGAATTCTTTTTGGGTTTGGATCCAACTGGCATATTTTGTTGAGGCTTTTTTTGTACCTATTTTCACATTGTCATCTTCTGAGTTTATGTCTTGGTTTTTCGTGCTACTATAGTAGTGTTTGTGGTCAAATTCTTTTTGTTTGTTTGGTCATTTTTCCCAGTCTATTTCTTTACTTTGAACTTTATATTTAAGTTGAGCCCTATTCAACTGTGGGTGGAGAGGCAGTGACTCAAGCTTCAGGCTTTTTTTGTGTTTCTATTTTCAGAGCTAGTTCTGAAGATCTGCAACTTTTTAGTGCTTCCAAGTTGGTGTGATCATGCTAAAGGGATGGTCTTTGTTCTCCGGGTCTGTGATCTGGTCTTCACCCATGAAAGGCCCCCTGATCCCCTGCAGCCACAAGCACTAGCACTACTCTTCGCTTTGCTACTGTGACCAGGGCCATGCTCCTTTGTGATTATTAGGTACTCCTCTCTGCTCTAGAACTGCAACCCAGAACTGCTTATGGGCAAGTGCTGCCAGTCAGCGCCAACTGCATCAGTGCTAGCAAAGCATCCCCTGTATGTTTCTGACCAGATGTCTGACCCCCTTACTGTCTTTCAATTGAGAGCTCCTCAAGCTGAAACTGCAGCCACTGTTGGTACTACATGTGTGAGCTCTGGACAGGCCTCCCCTATGGTGTCACAGACTTCTGCCAATCTCTTAAGCTTTCTTTCTCTTCTTAAGCTGGAAAATTTTTTCACTCTGACCTTTTTCTGGTTCTACTACTTCAAAATTTGATTTGGGACAATATTTTAAAGTTGTTTAGAGGAGAATATTGGGAGAATTCAGCTGGGTGGCTGCCCCTCACCTGCTATCTTGGCTCTACTCCTCAAATCATCAGTAATAGTCTTTTTAAAAAAAATATTAAACATTTATTTTAATCTACTGAAACAAATATTGATTTACATAAATACGGATAGATTATTAAATCAAACCTTTTCCATTCATTAGCAGCAGAAGAGCTTTTAAGAATGTTTCAAAGTCCTGCAGTGAGGCTTTAGCAACCTCTTTACAAAATAGTTCATCAGGAATAGATACCAGTTTGTTTTGGAGGATCATATTGTGCTCTTCTTAAGTAGAAAAGAAATGAATGTCTTTCTTTGATTTTTAGCAGCTTTGAATTGAACACCTGTGGAAATTTGACAATAATATGATGAGGAATGCTCATCACATTGTGCACATAGTCAAATGTCTCTGTTAGTTTCCTTTTGCTTGCAGTTAAAATCTTTGGGATTCTGGTCACCATGTGCAGAATTTCATTATGTTTAAAGTCAAGTTGAAGTTGGTAAACCTTCATATTTTCTTTCACAGGCTCAAGAATTCCAGTTAATAGTCGTGGAAGATGAATACCTACATCTCTGGTCTTTTGCACATTCAGTCCAAGTTCTTTCTGGAAACAGCCCAATCTGTTATCTAGTCTATGCAGTGGAAAACTCAGCAAATAAGGTACATTTACAACTATTTGTGAGATGTCTGTCTTACTGAAATTTTTTGATTCAAGGTAAGCCACCCTGGTCCTTAGATTCTCCAAGTCTTCAGTTAAAATAATACTGTTTTTGGTAAGGAATGCCCCTAATTGGTTATCTTCTACACCAATATCCTTAAGAAACAGAAGTATTTTTTGTATGTCATTTCTGAAATCCAGTCTCAGAAAGAGAGTATCAGCACCTGGGCGTTTTTCCAGCTTTGACAAATTGACCCCCAGGAGCACTACTAACTTCTTCAGAGTCTCAGAGCAATCCATAGAGTCTCAAAGTGTTACTGAAGCTAGGGGCTGAGGAGGTTCTGCAACAATCTGCACAGCATCCTCAGAAATCTGCTGTAGTGGAGAGATCAGGGGCAAATCCTCCAGTTTTTCTAGTGATATTTGTGAATCAAAGTTGGTTACTTCAGTTTTGAGTTGTACTTCATTAAGGGAAAGAGGGTGAATATCTTGTGTAGAAATATTCTCTTGTCTAGTTGAGCTGGAAGCCTGAGAACCATTCCATAAGGAAGATGTCCTGCAGTTCTTGAATCCCCAATGGAAATAAAAATTGTCAGAAGACTGCTGAGGCAGTGCCAAGAGTCCATGTAATGTTGTTTTTCTTGGTCTCGTTAACTGATTTCTGATTTGCATGATGGTGATGAAATTTCTTATTTTTATTGAATAGAACCACTTGGTTATCTGCTGAGTTGGCAGAGCCATTTTTCACATGACTAGGGCATCTGTGGCAGGTCCTGCCCAGTCCTCTTCTGCTCTCCTATAGCCCGAATCACAAAGCCAGGGCAGGGCCTCTGGGACAGGACAGCCCAGCCTCCTGCCCCTTTGCTGCGACACCTCCCACGGGCTCCAGCAGCGGCAGAGGTGGTAGCCGCGGCTCCTCTAGAAACCTCCGCACCAGCACTCAGGTCCGCGGCTATTGTGCCCCTAATAGTCTTTCTAAACACCAAAATTCCTCCAGATTATACCCATCACACATTATAAATTATCTCTTTTTCCCTATAGGAGTGTTCTTCTGTAGGATGCTTTCCTACCACTGAATGAAGATTTCACCATTTTTTTCCTCTTTTTTCTTCCAACTCTACCTTTGTCATTCTTCTTCCTAAGAGCCAAAAGCAGTTATTTTCCTTCATTGTTAACCAGTTTGAAAAGGGTATGTAATATTTTCCCCAAGTTCGTGTCCTCTCATCTTTTAGTTACCCTCAATTATGAAGTTTAGTCCTACAAAAACCCAGATTCACCCATAAGGAGGTGAACTTCAGCCCAAAATGTTTCAGGTCTATTCTACCATTGTTTCTTCTATTTAATTTCCATTATTAACCCTGGTCTCTTTGTTCATTTTCAGAAAGAAATTTCTTAAAGGTATTCCTGTTACTGTTTTGTCGTTCCTATTGTTGTTAAAAAGTTCTTTCTCATCTCCCCTTTCCTCTTTTTCCCCCTGGATTTTTTATTTCATTAACTATTTTTTATTTATTTTAATTATTTCTTGGTTGATTTGTTGGTTTACCTTTCTTATTTCTGTTGCCCAAAATCTTTGCAAAGCAAATAATTTGCTCAGATATGGTTTTCTTTGTAGGAATGGTTCAAATGCCTCTTTCACCAAATATTTATCTTTTTTCACTGGTGATTAGTTTCAGATTTGCAGGGTAGGTCATGTTGGGTTGTAACTTAAGCTCCTTTGACTCTTAGAACATATTATTCTACTCCTCTGCATTTTCAGGTGGGTGAAGAAAAGGCTTTGTGTTATTTTAATTTTTAATTTCCTATTCTTTATATTTGATGGCCTTTCTCCAATTTATTTGTCTATAAGTGGTATTTTGAATTTAATTTAATTTAATCACTGCGTCTTTTGGAGCTTGCAGCATAGGTTTCCCCAACCCCCAACCTCATAACATACACATTCATTTAACATTAGTGGTTGATCCATAGATTCTTTTGATTGGCATTTGTGTGGTCAGAGTTCTGAGCAGATTTCTTGCATTATTTTTTGCCTTAAGGTGTTCAGGTTTTTTAACTTGTTATATTCTTCTTGGAGAGCTTAATCTTCAAGTTTTTCTCTACTTGTCTTATGTTTTTGCTTGTATGGAACATTTTCTATAAATGTTATTGCTTTTTGTCTCTCTTCTTCAAGATTGTCCTTTTCTTTTGTGCATTTCCATTCCCAATTTCTTCTCTCTTTTGTTTCTTAGGTGAGTTTTACCACTGTGGAGTCAAATTTTTCTACTGTGGTAATTATTTTTGCTGTACAAGCTATAAATTCTGCTTTCATAATTTTCATAATTCTTATTTCTTTCTTTAACCATTTGGAAACATCCTGCTGTGGTTCCATGCTCTCCTGGGAATTCATGGGGTTCTCTGTCTTATCAATTGCTGATTAATCTACTTTTTTCATATAATATTTATTCATGGATGCCTGGACTCATTTAGCTCATCTGGAGGCCATATTCCCTTCTGTTATTAATATCTCCCCTATTGGTTTATCTGTTTGTACTCAGGGTCTTTAATTGAGTTTGTTCCTCCTGAGATATTTGGTAGTTTCACATTTTTTTCTTTATATTCTCCTATTGCTTTTGTTCCGACACTTCCCTGCACACACTGGATTACCATATATGTTAGCATCTTACCCCCAAACCTTTTGTTTCTCAGTTGTCTAGATGAGCACTACTGGTAGTGTACTACCACATTGCTACTCAACGCAAAGCAAACTTTCAATTTTTGACTTTCCATTGTGTAGGGGGTGGTTTGGCTTATGGAGCCCTGCCTGATTTGGCCAATGGCAGGGAGTGGGACCAGGTAGTGGGGCTGATAGGGTGTCCTGAGTTAGTGTGTTAGGAATTAGTGTTCCCTATTATTAATTCATAAGGTTTTTTTAATCTTTTTAGGGTTTTTGGTGTCTTAGATCATGGAGACAGATGAAATTATCTCTTGTACATAGTTCCTACTTTGGAGAGGTTTGAGAGGTCAAGAGGATTATCTAGTACTCCTCCATCTAGTTGGTCATGTCTGTACATATCTTTTGAATGTTTCAATGATGCTCCATTTTTTTACTTCTTTTTAAAATCAGTATTATTATCTACTCACTTATCTTTCTTCAACTCTTACCCTGTAGGGTACTTGTTTATTTTTTAGGTTGATGTCATAGGAAACACATATGCCTTTCCACAAAAGTTGCTGGCATGAGATACAGACTCTAATGCTAGTTAGTTGATAATCTTACCCAATGTAGTACTGGTATTATACTTAAAATTGAGGTAGTTACTTCCAGGTAAAAGGAAATGTATGACCCCCAAGCAGGGAGCCCAAATAAAAACATGCAGTGATAACTGTCTCCTTATTAGAATACAAAGCATTTACTTTTAATTTACCAATGAGAATTTAAGGATGGAGATAAACAGCATTATCTTCCATACATCAGTTCGTGACATTCTGTCCTCTAAACTAACTCTTCTGAGTACTACCAAAGCTTCAGAAATAACAACAGTTCTACAATTTCAACAGCCACGTGCTTGCCAGAATAAATTGGATTCTCTCCACTATTTGAGATGTCAGTGAAGCAGGGACTGCATAATTAGGTCAGACCTGATTATCTAGAACAAGGGCAATTTTCTTTACATCTTTGTATAGAGCCTCTTGAAATGGCAAAGGCTGAACATTTGGGCACATCAGAGAAAACGTCCAAAATAATGTCACTTAGAAAAGATTTAACTACATTTTAATTCAAATGGTATTTTCTATTAATGCCAGGGCAAGAAATCTATTGTGCAAAGAAGTCCACTTCATTTGCTTTATAGAAGAGCTGTCCAAATACATTCACATTTGAGTCTACTTTAGTGATCATTTCAATATTCGCTTTACAATTAATGCTGCTTTTTATGAGATTGTGGAAGGTAAACCAATTGCTGTTCGGCTCCTAGGTATAAAATTTATTATAAAAAGTTACGTACTTAAAACTCGTATAATGAAACTGCGGGCATCAAATGATATTAACATGGGATTAATGGTGATTAAAGCTAGTTACTCAAATGACACCAATTTTTATTTTTCCTTTCTGAAAAAGAATTAGAATCATCCTCTACTACAATTCTAAAAATATTAGATCTATTTGGAGATTCAAAGAGGTCTTTTCCAGGTCTCTTTCTCTTTTCTCTTACTCTTCCTGAGGCTCTGCCAAACAAGAAGTCAATAAATATTACTTGGTGATTTAAAACAGAAAGAACATCACTTCATATGTAGTGAGTGTCCAATAAGTATTTATTAAATAAATGATTTTTTTCTCTTAGTTAAAAGAGCTACCCCCACTGTACTGAAATAGTTGGCAAAGCTTGGCAGAGCAAACACTTAAATTCTAAGCAAAACTACTGGACCAACAACATGACAGTTCTCCTTGGTAGGCTTGGATCATAAGTCCTGATCTCACTATGATTTACAAGATCTTTGACAAAACTACAAATGTGATTTCACAGTGTAAGGGCACTGATACTAGCCACTTTGCTTGTCAAAACACTGTAGACATAGAAATAGCCACAACTGTAACTACACAATTTTTAAATGGATCAAAACCACTTTAAAAATGTTGTTTTGTCTACAGAATAAATAACACTCTATGTGAACCAAATGTGAAGTTAGTTTAATTGCAAAATGATTTCCTTGACTTGAATACCACTGTTTTCTATAATGGGTGTCTGATGTCTCACAGGCTTAGTAGTTTAGATGGAATTTCTTTAAAAAACAAAAACTTTTACCTTTATCCTCCAGGTTTTTTTTCTTTTTTAAGTTTTAAAGAAGTCTAGGTTTAGAACACAACTGGAAACTTCATCTAATCCTATACTCTAGCTTCTTAGTATAACTAGGCATTGCAGAAACATAATTGTTAACCTGACTCATCTTGAGAAAAGGACAGATTTCCACTTCTTACCGGCCTTAAAAAGTCCAAGTTCATCCAAATACCTAATTTGAATTCTTCCTGCTTAAATTTAAGTCTATCTCCTCAGTGAAAAAAACAAATAGTTTCTTAATACTACTCAACACTGATATTTCTGTCAGGTAAAAGCCTGGTATTTATAAACATTTCATTAAACCATATTTCTATCAAATTATTAAAATTAGATGGAATGTTGGATGGATTTTTTATGGGAGCATTTATGGAAATATGTGAACAAAAGCCAATACAAAACAACAATGTGGAGAAGTTGGGATATATTCTACTGCAGGAAGTACCTGCATCAATGAGATCAAGGAATCATGAAATGATGTTGCTAAGATGTTGCTTAGTAGCACTAGTATACCTTTCAAATACTTGTGTCCTCCTTGACATATTAATGAAGTTAATACCATCATGCTAGAGGAAGTAGCACCTTACTTTGTTCCATGTTTTTTGTTACACATATTTTCAAAAAATTACATTTCACATTGAAATTTTTCAGGTTTCATGACTAGGCTAAGAAAAAAATTCTGGAAAGTTTGATAAAAATCCATTTTTCCATTTTTGAGTTATAATACTACAAAAAAGGCTTTTTGAAGAAAAGAAATTTTGCAGATTATTTCTGTTCATCTCAAGCAGTTAGAATAACTTTTTAAAAATGTTATTGATTTCTATAAAAAGGATATACAGAGATGAAGGAAAAAGACAAATATAAATACATACCTGCCTAGAAGAAAAAGAAGAGACACATTTTAAAATGACAAGCTCTACACTTTATTCAAGGGAGCAAACACCTAAATGGCTTAACCCCACCCCCATCCCCACTTAGTGTGTATGTAATCCTGAGTAGGGATGTGCAATTTGCCTTGTTGAGGAAATTTGTTTATGACACATAGTTATGGATGTTTGCCAATAGCTCAGGGTGTTCGTTAACTTAGGAAACGTGCAGAACAGCGTAATGCCTCAAATTTCTCTGTACTTCCATTGTCAGAATGAAAAGGAACACAGTCCTGCTCACAGGCTGCACAGCAGCCTGATTTACCCCAGAAAGTAATGACTCTCAGATAATCAGGTTTGCAAATTCTTGGGCAATGAAGGGTATTATAGGTTTTCAGAGTAAATCCCAATGTCCATATTTTAAAGTCTGAAAAAGCACACTGAATTAACTGCAATGTCAATTCTTGGCACATATTATACCATCTTCACCCAAATGCAATAAAGGAGTATCCCACTAAGGGAATCAATTGGGTCTCTGTTGCCCCACTAAATAATAAGAGCATTATTAATGAAGTGGGAGGGGGAGAATTTGGGGAGGAAAAATCACTTTGGACTTGGAATAAAGAGTATTAAATACACACTAAGATGAACTACAGTTAAAGTTAGCAGAAACTATAGAAATGGAGTTTAGATGTTTGAAAAAAATTATCTCCACTGATTTAAATGAATAATCAGCATTGCGGGCTAGAGCTAGAAAGTACCTAACTGTAATGATGGGTAATAGTAAACTAATGGATGACTTCATCAAATTTATGCCCTTACTTTCTTTTCTAATAATGTTATACAGAACTGAAATCTTTCATACAAAACAGAAACCAAACTTACTTTTAAGCATCTGACAGAATTATCAGTAATGGAAAAAAAAAAGGATTTTACTTAAGACAGTTCAGAATATAGAGGTCCACAAGTTCCATTTCTTGCTAGAACAGATTTTCTTTTGAAAAGAGTAATCCATTGTTTGATATTTAACGTAATTTAGTTGAGTTGCCTGCCTTTCAATATTTTTGAAAATTCAGCTTTTTAGGGGTTAAAGTTTTCTTTGATCAAAAAGATTAGCAGCTGGAAACTGAGATCATTTGGTAAGAAGGAGGGGTATTTTTCTAAATTTACATGTTACATAAATATTGCAACAAAAATGCAGCAAAAAGACTAGGAAAAATTTTAGACTGATTTTCTGTCTTGGCAAAGCATACTTGTACAAAGTTTGGTACCATACATAAAAAGAGATTCAAATTATTAAGACCCCAGGATTCCCAGACATGCCAAAGATGGATGAACTATGCAATAAAAATAGCTTCTTTCAACCCAAGTAACAGCAAAGGTTTCTCACCTCTAGAATATGCACTTTGTATACTTGAAAACTACCTTTATTCTGAAATGATGAAACTACATTTTACATCCCATTAGTGCTACAGAGTCAGCAGAGCTGAGCAAAAGCCAAGCAAGGTTCAGTTCTGGCCCACAGATCATCAACAAAGTAACCAGTTATACTTGGACCAGAGATTCAGTGTGACAGGTAAAGATAAAAGATGTAAAATAAGCATCAAGTCATTTTCCAATCCTGGGTTAAGCTGAAGAGTATGAAGCTAGGTGGGGTGGAGGTGAGGAATCACTTCGGATTTGGAAGCAGAGAAATCTGAACACTTAAAGCTCCCATAATCCTATTTCCTGGCAAGTCACTTTTAGAGTATTAACACAAATGGCCTCACTCTCCCACTGAAATCAGCTGTGTTAGGACCAAGAGAAAAGGAAGCAACGCCTTGCTTCACACAATTCAAAAACCTCTGGGGAAATTCACACTTGACTCTGATAGTTTAAAGAAAGAAGCATATGACAAGGGGGCGTGGGGAATGGCAGCAAGGGGTTTCAAGCATCTTGACAAGGATATCAGTCCATGAAAGAAAAGTGCCAGCAGCAGGCCAGCAACCATAGTTTTTCCACCTGATAGCTGTCAGCTACAAAAGGAAATGTCCTATTTTAAGCTTTGAGTATCAGTTTCTTTTAAAGAGAAAACAAATGGTCAATATTTTAAGCTTATATGCAACATCAGTTCCAGGAAAATCATGATGGACAGAAAAATGTGGCTAAAGTAAATGTAAAAGCATGACAGAAGGGGCAACATTAGTTCAACATGGGTAAGAATCAGGGTCACAGTTAAATCACAGAAGCCAATAATATCGTTACAACTGCTGCTGTCAGTTCCACAGTTACTTATTTTTTTCTATCAATGGAGCTTAAAATTTCGTCAGATTTTGTCTTGCTTCTTATTCCTGGTCCACAGATTCCTAGCAAGTAAGATTACAAAGGCTCTAAAGAAGAGACATATTCAAGGGTTAATTCAGTGCTACAAGGGAAAAAAAGGACAGATTAATCATATATATATATATATATATATATATATATATATATATATATGCCATTCCTCTGCGCAAAATCTTTCAATGATTTTCTACTGTCTATAGAATAAAGTTCAATGTTCTTAGCTTGTCATTCAAGCTCCACAATCAGGGAACTAGCTAATCTCCCTTTCTGGCTTTCTCTCCTATCCCTCAATTGCAATTAGTTAGTCCCCTTATATGGCCCCATTCTTTTCTAGCTCAATACCTTTGCTCAAATGGTTCCCAATCTCCAGAATACCCTTCCCTTCTATTTGTTAAGATTTTATTCATAACTGAAAGCCTAATTCAAATGTCTCTCCTCTTTTAGAGTCTTCCTTGCTTCTGATGAACCTTTCAAAGCTCATTAAGTTCACCATTTTGTGGACTTTATAATATATATTATTATATATGTTATGGTATTTATTTGTATATATAATTTTTTTCTCCCTTGACTAGAAGGAGTGTGTATTGTCTAAATTTTTTATCATCCCAAGTACTGAATCTATGGCAATTAACAACTGGACCTATGATTTCATTGGTACAAGCAACACCAGGATGGAACTCTCCCTATCAATGCAGGTCTGCACCTTCTCTCTGACTTAAGAATCTCAGAGAGCCTTAGAATCTTCAAAGACTTAGGTGGCCAAGTGTTCTTAATAAATTTTGTAATTGAATGTACTACCTTAAATATGGAAAACACTACATGCAAAACAAGTAACATTATTATAAGTAATGATGAGAATAAATAATCAGATATAATCAACCATAGCTCAAATGAATTCTAGCCAGAAGAAGCTTCTATAAGGTTTTCTAACAAAGAAAAACCTTTAAACAGATGAAGAAATTATTTGATGATCAGTGCTTAATGAAGACAAGAGAAGTCAATATACTAAGAATGAAAGACAATTTGAGATGTGATTTACTTAAGAGAGTTTAGGAAAGTGAACTTTGGAAAAAGCTGGACAATAAATTTGAAAACGTTAAACAAACACCATATTTTCTGGGAATATGCATTGCTTAGATTAGGGGTGAGAAACCTGAGGCCTTGAAGCAACATGTGGCCCTGTACGTCCTCAGATGTGGCCTTCTGACTGAATCCAAACTTCATAGAACACATCCTCTTAATCAAAAGATGTGTTCTATAAAACTTGGACTCAGTCAAAAGGCCATACCCAAGGACCTAGAAGACCACATCTAGCCTCAAAGCCACAGGTTCCCTACCCTTGGTTTAGACTGAAATTGACCTTTCAAATGGTGCAACCAATGCACTGATAATGTCAGATCCTGATTGGGGGTGGGGGGGAAGGTCCTTGACATATTTGTCATTTAATCTCGTCTCTTCTTAATGATGTTGTATGATTAAAATGAAAGTCGAGAGAGAGAAGGGACTGATAATAATAGAACAAGAAGCAATAGCTTTTTCCTTTTGGGATCCCCCACTCTTATTCTTTTTGACTGTCAGCATGCTGATGTCAGCTTTTAAGAAATCCAGTGTCATTAATGTTATTTCGTGTATCAAGACCTATCAAGATGATGTTGTTCAGTCTTTTCAGGCGTGTTCAACTCTTTGTGACCCCTCTTTGGGGTTTTTCTTGGTAAAGATACTAGAGCGGTTTTCCATTTCTTTCACCAGTTCATTTTACAGATGAGGATCTGAAGCAAAAAGGGTTAGGTGACTTGCCCAGGGTCACACAGCTAGTGTCTAGAGTTGAACCAGGGAAGATGAATCTTCCTGACACCAGGGCTGACTACAGAATAAAGAAGCTGACCACAAGGAAAATGACTGGTCCAAAATCAAAATTTTTATTTATATGCTTAGCTAAGGCAGTTTGCTCAAGACTAAACACACTTTCTGTGCTCAAAGTACCATATAAGAGATAGCATAATCTGTTATCTCCATTCTTAAATCTGAGTTTTGGGATCTTTTAGCATTATAAGTGATTGAGGAAACCAAGGAGAAAAAAAAGCAAAAAGGGAAGAGGAGAACCTGCCTCATCCTGTGGTTAACCATCAAATTTAACACATAACATATAGAAATAGGGCTTTTATATCTTAGGTTAGGTTATTTGATATTCCCTTATACATACATTCCCATACCAAAAGGGAAACACTCTGACATAAATCTACCCATTATCACAAAGGTGTCATTAAGACTGTCCACAACTTGTATACATGACTTAACTATTAACTTTTCTGAGTCAGTCTTTAAACTTTAATGTATATTCTGTAGGTGCAGTAAAAAGATTTACTCAGGTAAATTATTTACTCAGGTCTTCTGTTCACTATTTCACTGGGGTATCCTCTACTGATGAAAAGGATCAGTGACTAAAACTAAATTCAGTCCCCTAGAAATAGGCATGTAACACTTACATGAAATAAAAAATGATGTCACAGAATGAGTGTGTATGTAGTTGTACAATGAAACTTACAGCTACTGGTAGTTTTCTAAAAAAGTGATGTTGTTGACAGTCTTCAAACATACACTACTGTTTGCCATCAAAGTCAATAACAAACACAATATTTTATCTTAAATGCAAAACAGCATTTGATAGCATGCAGTGTCACTGGTGCCCTTTTCATGTAACACAACACTTGAGCTGTAGTCTTCTACAATTAACACAGTTTGCCTTTTCTAGACCTGCATAACATGTAAGTTGACATTCTCAGTGTAACTGCTGCACCAAAGCTGATGCTATTTACTCTGTGGAAATGTTCATACCATTCATGGCTTATAGTGAAGTCCATAGGTCTCTCTTTCCTTATTGAAAATGTTCCCTTCTTCCTAAGAAACCATTTTATCTTTACTTTTTTAGAAAAGTTTCTCCATTTTAAGAAAATGACTATTGAATCAAACTTGATCATAGTTACATTTCCATCTGATTCCAATTTTTGTTACTGATGAGGCAAGCAGTAGCATACACTAGATAAGAGTCAGAAGAGCAAATGTGCCAAACCTGTATCTTTTGGGCTTTGAGCTGTACGCAATGACGTTTTCTGCAGCAGACTTATTTTCCTAACTGTTTGTCTGAGGTTAGAAAATTAAAATTACTTCACCTTCCCTAGAGCTCACACTGACCAGGCAGTGGAATACAGGCAAGATGAGCCCAGGATTAAAAATGCATGCTAGGTGACCCACATGCAGATAATCCAAATGTGATCATTGTAGTCTCACTGTAAAGCTATTATGAAGGTAAGGGGCAGAAATGAAGGCTAGACCCTTGGACTATCTTACATGTGAATCTGTTACAAAGAAGGCCTAAATCCAACGCCGAATCCCTTTGCAAAGGATCCATCTTGTTGGTTTGCTGTCTTAGGAGCATCCTTGTGACGCGCCAGATATACTTTGCTTTATCGCATTCGCACGTCAGCAGTAGTACCTCTGCTTCTCATTCTTTGGCTACTGCAATTGTCACATTATATCTTTCACAGCCAAGTATACCACAATCAATTAGAACATGAAGTAGCTCCAGAAATTGCCTATGATGTTGCCAATAGGAACACCTACTGTCCCTGAAGTGGTCCCAGAAAGCAGTGATCTAGAAATTACTAAGAGGACCCTTTCACTCTTGTGACCTGACTACAGGAAACGTTAACAGTCATCGTTAAGAATTTTCTTAACCACAAAAGAAACATAATGATCTTTCCTAGTCAGAGGCATTGTTGCTTCTCATGCTTAAAAGTAATAAGCCATTTAGTCAAACTGGTCTGCTTGTTATTCCTCATATATGATATCCTACCTCCTACCTCCCCATGTTTTCATACTGTCCCTCATGCCTGACACACATTTCCTTTGCACCTGTTTCCCACTTCTCAGAATCCCTACCATCCTTCAGAGAGCAGTTACACATGTCATCTACTACGGGGTGGGTGCTTTTTTCTTTTAAGCTCAAAGCAAAGACATTTTTGAAATAGCATCATAGGAACAGTAGCAATAAGATATCTCCCCTTAAACCTGGGGCCTGTGTCCACAAATACATATAGCAACACTGAGAAGAATGGACACCCAGAGTTCACTCACAGAAAGTCATATATAAGTGTAAATAAGTATACCTCTTACCAGTGTCTGACCCTTTCTTCTTCCCTCTCTGATAGATACTGCCAGACAATTGCTTGGGAAATCGCCTATCAGCATGTAGTGGCTTTAGAGTCAGAAGACCTAGGATCAAATATCATTTCTAATGCTTAGTTCCTGTGTGACCCTGAACAAGTCACTTAACTTCACTGGGCCTATAGTTTTCTCATCTACAAAATGAGGGAATTGGAGAAGCAGTACCATGAGATTCCTTTTCTAAATCTCCATTCCTATGAGCCTCTTCTCTGAGAAAGTACTCATCACTGTAGTACTGAAAGAAAGATTACATACTAGTACCTCTATTGCTACTGATATCATGCAAGCATTTTCTGTTCCACAGGCTTCATAAATGGTACTGGTGAAATTATCTAACAAGGAGGATGTGATATGCACCAGCCCTTCAATATAGCATACAGCTTGATGATACATTAAAGGTATACTTTCAAATCTTGGAATACCACAGAAAGTGCATAGAAGAGGAGAAAAGCACCCAGGAGAGAGTTCTAGGATATACCCAGAGTTACAATGCGTAATTATAGCAAAGGAGACTAAGAAGTAATGGTAAAAAAAAAAAAAAAAAAAAAAGCAATGGTCAAACAGTTTGAGGATAACCAAGAGATAAGAGGGTCATGAAAGTCCAGGAGGAAAAAGTAATCAACAGTGTCTCAAAGGCAAAAGATAGGTCAAGAAAGATGAGAAATGAGAAAAGGTCATCAATTTGTTCATTATGAGTTCACTGTTTAGGTAGGTACAAAATTAGCCATAATAATGCATATTAAACTACACAAAGTATCAGCTAGTCACCAAACATTTATTAATCACCCCACTATGTGAGAATACAAAGAAAAACCTAAGTGTATGAAAGATAAAAACAAAGTGCAATGGGAGCGCTGAGGAAAAAAAATATTTCTGGTATACTCCATCAAATCACTCATAGAAGTGAGGATCTAAAAGTCAATCTGAATCACAGGTGAGGGGTTCCCTCAAGATCCAACTCAAGAGCTACCTTCTTCAAGAAGTCTTTTCTGATTCTTTAACTAAAACTTTTCTCTTTCACCACAGTGCCTAGCTATAAACATTTAATAAGTGCTTTCTGAACAAATAATTTCAGATTTGCATCTCTCCTTTTGCACTTAACGTATGCATCCTTGTACCATTGTTTTTTGGACTAACATTCCACTTTCTGACCCCCAACCCAGAAATGCTTCAATTAGACTATAAACTCCTTTATGGCAGGATCTATGAATTATTTCAGTTTTGAATTGCCTCAGGTACAGGGCCAAATGCACACAGTAGGGAATGAATAAATTTTTATCAAATTGTTTTGCTAAATTGTTAAATGTTAAATATTTTGTTTCTCTCAGACAATGAGAAAGCATGAAGTGGTGATTAGAATTTTAGTCAAGAGATCAGGAAACCTATGTCCAGTCCTAGTTAGGTCCCAATTGGCTCTGTGATCTTAAACAACTTCTCTGAGGCTTACAGTGTCCTTATCTGAAAAATTAAGGAGCCGAGTGAGATAATTTCTAAGGTCCTTTCCAGCTCTAACAATTTACAAATCCATAAATAAGGGAAGGGTAAACACAGAAATGTTTTGCCATGTAGAAAACTGAAGGAATTCACATTAGATGACCATGATGTTGTCATCAAAGTTAGGAGTGAGGTCACCTGCTGTGAATGGGGAAACTAGAAGCAGAAATGATTCCTTAAGCAAAATGGAAAAGATTTAGGATAGTCACTTTGGGTTAAAGTAGAAGAAGTCAATAAAAGGTCAATAAAATAACTGTGCTAAAGCAATGAGGGTCCAATTTCTTGTGTGACTTTCAAAAGAAATACCAGTGACCTTAGAAAAGATTAGGAGGATGAAGATGGTCAACGTTCCCTAGAATTAATGATTAGTAGTTAAAGGATGGCAAAACATAATGGGAATGAGAGATTCAAGGGTGGAAGCAAGTGTATCATTAAAATGAATGATTTTGGAGGTAAAGACTAACCAATATTATTGGTCAGTTATATCAACTATTAGGTTACTACTAAAATTTCAAAATTAAATGATACCTTTTTATTTATTAAGTACAAATTGGCATCTGTAGACTTACGAGAACTTTAAAACTGGTATGGTTGCTATTCTTTGTTCTCAGAGAGGACCAAAATGACATCATTACGTTGAAGTCAAGGTAAATGTGCCTGACTGTGATTCATCAAACCAATATGAGCTCAAAAGGCTCTACCACAGGTCAGGCACAAATAATCCACAAATTAATATCTGGAATAGAGAAGTCTCTAAAAATCTAAAACATCTCACATTTCTTTTGAGGTTCTGCAATTCTGCTTCACTCATAGAGTACAGCTTTTTCTTGGATGTGAGCACACACATGTCTCACATTCAATTCAATTCCACAGTTCTTCAGAAAGACCTTGACAATGTCCATTTATCCATTCTTCTGATGTGCACGTGAGCACTTTCCTTATGTGAGTTCTCTGCAAAACAGTCTTTCAGGCAAACATGTTTGGCATTTGAACAATGTAGCCAGTCCATCATAGTTGCACTCTCTGCAGTACAGTTTGAATGCCTGGCAGTTAACTTCAAAAAAGGACCTCAGTGTCTAGTACCTTCTCTTGCCAGGTGAGCTTCAGAGTCTTCCTAAGACAATTCAAAAGGAAGTGATTCTGTTTCCTGGCATGGTGCTTGTATACCGTCCAGGTTTCACAGGCATACAACATAAAGCCAGCACAATTGCTCTGTAGACCTTCAGTGTAATTCCTCTTCTCTCCCATGCTTTCCTTAGGAGCCTCTCAAACACTGAGTTAGCTCTGTCAATGAATGCATTAACCTCATCATCATCTATGTGTACATCCCTAGAGAGTATACTGCCAAGGTAAGTGAACTTACAGCATTCAATATTTCTCCATTTTCTGTAACTGAGAGTTCCACATATGGAAAGTGTGGTGCTAGCTAGTGTGAATAATTTGTGTTTTCTTGGTGTTGTTAGGCCAAAATTAGTACAAGCTGCAGTGAATCAATCCATATTTTATTGCATCTCAGCCTCAGAAGCTGCACTGAGTGCACAATTAACTGAAAACAAAAAATTATGCAGCAACTCTCTCTCCACTTTAGTCTTGACTTGGAGACTTTTCAAATTAAATAATTTCTTGTCAGTGCAATATCTAACCTTGATGCTGTTGTCATCCTCATCAAAGGTATCTCACTAAAAACATCATGTTAAAAAGCTTGGGAGCAAGCACATAGCCTTGCTTCACTCCAGTGGTGTCTGTGAAAATGCAAGAGTATCATCCATTACACAGAAGCCATGCAAGCATGGCATCATGGTACTGGCATACAAAACTGATGAACTTCTCAGGGCAACCAAATTTTGCCATAATTTTCCACAAACCCTCATAACTGACAGTAATCAAAGGCCTTGATCAGATCAATGAACATTGTGTACAGACCTCTGTTCCACTCCTGTCATTTTACCTGGAGTTATCTGGCAGCAAATATCATATAGACTATTCTTTGGACCTTTATGAAGCCACACAGGCTCTCATGTAGATGACCATCTTCCAGGTGAATGATCAGCCTATTAAGGAAGACTCTAGCAAGAATCTTGCCAACAATGACTAAGAGAGAAACCCTTCCTGTCCCCCCTCCACCCCGTGATTGTCAAAGACTAGAAGGATGATGATATTGTAGGTTACCTAGAATTAATGACTAGTAGTAAAAGAATGGCAAAACAAAAAGGGAGTGAAAGATTCAAGGGTAGAGACAAGTATATCATTAAAATGGATGATTTTGGAAGTAAAGACTAGCTAATATGATTTGTCAGTTGTGTCAACCAGTGGGTGAGTAACTACTAAGACTGCAGAATTAAGTGATCTTTTTTTTAGTTCTGTACTGTCAATAACAATCTTTGATTAATTAAGCACAAATTGGAATCTGTAAAGTTAAGATAATCTTAAAATTGGACGAAACTAAGGAATTACTTATTTTAGTGTTTCCCAATCATCAATCTATGAACCAGCAGTTTTCTCTATTTACAAATTACAGAATTTACCAAAAATTCTGTAGCTAATGAAACTTATATTAACCAAAGATTTAAAAAAAAATTTTTTAAATGACTACTAATTTCTATATCTTAGGCCTCCTACTACCAGGTCCTTCTTTCTTCTCAGTTAAAGGTTCTCAGACACTGAGTTAATGAAATGCCCTACAATGGAAGCTGCAAATGGTAGAATAGCCAATGGTAGAGCTTATATTTTTTACTGGTCCTCAGTATAGTTCTGTGGGGCAGGAGTATTGATCTAGCGCAATCTTTCTGTCTATATCCGTCAGTCAGTTCAGTGTTAAATGCTTTCAAAATCAAAATAAGAACCAGAAGCTTCACAGTCATATCGCTGTATGTTGCTTGAAAGAGTAGACCAGCTGAAATCTGGTCCATGGAAATCCATGGAAAGCATCCAAGGAAATAGGAGATGGCCCTGAGACTCAATATTCCACGTGGCTATAAGTACCACATAACAGTAAAAAATAATGCTTCTGATACCGACAGGATTAAAATGACCCAGGAATTAAGATGTTATTTCTAGCAAAGGAAAAAAAACAGCACAAATAACTTTTGTCCAAAATTTTAGTAAAAATGTGTAACAGATGATCAGATTAGAAAGTGGAAGAGCTCCATGAACAGAAAGACTGCCATCACACCAAAGGCCATATTCAAATCTGGAGAGTGCTGATAATGCAATAATTCCCACTGCCACAGTCCATCACCTCCACAGTACATACTTTACAAGACTGTTATGAGGCTAAATTAAAGAGAATTGCATTATATGTTAAATGTTTTCTGAGTGAGAGCCAGATTTCTAAAACTTTGCTAACTTGGAGAAGAAAAAAGCAACTTTTACATCTGAAAAGGACTTCTCCAGAATTTAAAGTACAAAACCCTGCCAATGTAAAGAAATGATAGAATAAATCCAAGACTTCTTTACTACAATGTCCATTTGGGGGTGGGGAGGGAAGGGCACAGGAAGTAATTGGGGATTACAGGTAGAAATCCAGAATTAGAAGAAAAAATGATACGAGGTTTAAAGAAAATCAGAGATAACGACCCCCTTCCCCCCCCCCCCAGGAAGGTTTCCTTTTGTTGGAAATGAAAGAAAAAGAAACAGATATGATATATACCCCAAACAGAGGCAAAATCTTAAGTCAAAACACTGCTGCTGAATTGTGGATGAAATGTGAATATGAAACAACCTATACAACCTAATCTGAGCTGGATAGCAACCAATTTTAGGGAGAAAAAATAAACAAGGAACAAAAAATAGCTACCATCTCCAACTCAAAATTTGGAAATTAGTTTTTTGTTGTTGCTGCTGTTTTAAGGGCAAATGACTTACATAGGAAATCAGTGGAATTTTACTTTTATCTGATCCACTGCTATTCACTGGGAGAGGCAACAGCTCAGAACTCTGCCCCAGCTTGTCCCCAATTAAAGTCTTTGGTACAATCAGTTCAAAGTCTGTGTTTTTCATTTGGAGACAAAAGATAGGGTGTAGCTGTCACCTTTTAGAAACAAAGGCCAGCAAAAGCCAGATCTTTATCATTCTTGAAGCTTTCACCAAAAATAGCTTTCTTGGAAAAGAAGCTCATGCTCAGAATCTTCAGAATGCCCTCAGTGCCAGCAATGAGAACATGTCCAATTCACCTTTTTCCATGGAGAATGAAAAGAAGCCCTCTTCATCAAAGTTCACAGAGGTTTTTCAACAAAAGTGGAAATACTGATAATACAACTGTGCTCTAAGCTGGAATTGATCTGGAGATTCTTTTGACCTAGTCCCTAAAGGAAACAGTGGCCTCTGCCTGCTTCTAGAAGGCAAGTAGGTCAGTTGTCTCTGAATGACAAGGTATTCTTTAACTTTCAACTGCATTTTCACAGCACTAGGATTGACTCTGAATACACCACACATTTTCTAAGAACAGGACTTTTGTCTTAAACACTCCAAGTGACAACTCAGAGACTGTAAGACTCCATTAATATGCTATGCCAGTGCTTCAGAGGTCTCTCTGGGCACATGAAGGCTAGGCCAGGGAAGCACAGGCTCTGGCAGTTTCTTTCAAGTTGGCAAGGATGCAAGTACAGGCTCAGCAACCATCTAACTTGTATAAAGACCACAATATTTAGGTTCGGGAGGCCAACTACCATACTAGTCAGAAGATAATGCAATTTCTACCAAGTCACTCACAAAAACTATCTACTAAGAGCTAGAGAGGATACAATATTGCCAGAGTGGGAAGGAATACCTTTCCCAGTGAAATTACAGTTACTTTAAACTCAAAAGCATTCCCTCTACTTGAAGTATGTATTTTCCATATATGTGGCTTTGGTTGTTACTGTTGCACAAAAAAGTCAAAAGTGACACTACTAGGCAGTAGCTATCTATCTGTTCTTCTTTCTCATCCCTTTTTTACTCCCTTCCCCATCTGTAGATTACAGGGAAGCAGAGACAAGTAGGATTAAGAATCCATTCTGAGGCATTGTTATCAAGTATAAATCAGTCCCTAGTCAAACTTGCCAAGAAATTACTAGCTTAAACATATACCACTGCAACACAAGAGTAACTTGCTGCTCTCCAGAGAGAGGAAAAAAGGTAGACCTCCTAGATGTCTTTGGAGCCCCCTAGTGACTATGGGTTGCCACTACATTCTATGATATTACAGGAAAAGATCATATCTGAAATAGGCCAAAAATCTCCACTTCATACCACATCAGATCTGTGGTTATATAGTCTAAAGGAAATACTGGGGAAAGTCAAGAGTAGGACTCCCTCCCAGATCTTCTTCCAGCACCCCTGAGGAGTCTGACCAGAAATAACTTACCTAAATAACAGCCCTGCTCGATGTGGCTGACAAGTGCAAAGTATTTCCAGAGATAACAAAAACCAGTTGGAAATCTGTCACCCTCCGTTGTATGGTGACACAGGTTTTCATGCAGTAAGGCAGAAATAAAATTTCATAACTTTCATACCCCTAAAAATGTAGTACCTCCTTTCAAAATTGTGGGAAGCACATTTCCCATTTGAAACACAGTATTTTAAAGAAGTGGGCTGTAATAGTAAAGTAGCTGTGTTCTGAAGACTGACCTTTGAAAAATGATATCCATTCAAAGAAGACAAAAATAGTGCACTACCCTTATCATAGCATGTCATCAATTTTAAAAACTTAACTCTAGTATGTATATACTTTAAAATATTAATCAACAACTCACAATACAATTTTTAAAATCCAACAGTTTCTATTTTAGTACATTTTTACATTGATATTTCATGTTCATTATAAAGATTTTAGAGAGACAGTGTGTTCCAGCAGTAGTAGCTTGCAGTTGTGAAGACCTGGGTTCAAGCTCTGTCTTCAGCCATTAAGAACATAACCATGTGCAAATCACTTCGGTTCAGGTAACTGTCTCACATTTATAACTGCATAAGAACTGTAAGTTGTAGAAGTTACCAATACAGCGTCAATGGAGGCAGCTTCCCAACTAAGATTTTTACTCAAACAAAATCACAAATCTAGGACCAGATTACTGGTTCCTAAAAAGTAAGAGCTGTATGTGTTTATTTTGCAGAATATAACCATGAAGAGACGAGAGATATTTTAAAACACTATATAGTTATGAAATATGTATACTTTATAGATACTCTCTAATATTTCTCTTTGTACAAATATATATTTATCTTTTAAAATAGCTAGGAATTTCAAAGTTTAAATTAAAAACCCTTACAAACGTTATGCCATCTCATTTCAAATAATTTTGAAATATAAAGTAACAAGACTTAGAATAATATAGAATTGTTTTTCATAAGAATACACATAAAAAAAACAACACACCTAATCTTTCTCATTGAGCAACAAAGCAATTCTTTGTTCATTTGTTTATTTGTTTGCTTGTTTGTTTTTCCCCAGTTCCTGCTGTGATCAAGTCTCTCCCAGGAGCTTCCTGAAATGATCAGGAGCTTGCATTAAGTGATCATGCTGACCTTTGGACACTGGAGAAGGGGATGGAAGAGGAAAGAAGAGAGAGGGACAGAGCAGAGCAGAGAGGGCAGTAAAGGAGGAGAAAATGGAGAGGGGAGAAAAGGAAGACAGAAGAGAGAGGGGAGAAAAAGGTAAAAGAGAGGGAATGGGGGAAAATGGAAGATAAAAGAACTAAATCAACTTAGGATAGAATTTCTACAATGAAAAGTGAATGTGTTCATTCTACTCCAGCACCTTTCTGGTCTCATCATCAAAGGCAAGAAAACAGAAGGTGAAAGGTTCTTGCTTACCTGTTGTTGTTCCTTCACTTTACCAGTGTGGAGCTCTGAGAGGGACAGAGAAAGCTTCTCCTGCTGTTCAGAAAGGTATTTCTGATAAAGACTCAGAAGTTCCTGGCACTCTCTATACTGTTGCTGCAGGGGTGAGATAGCAAGTTAAGGGAAAAAAAAGAAACTTTCCAAGCTCACCTTCAGATTATTCTGCCTTTTCCAGAAGAGAGCCCCTACCAATAAAGTCCAGATGGATGGGTATGTGGGTGAAAAAGCTTAAGGTAAAAAATCAGTATATCCAAAAAAATAACAAAAAAAAATATTGAAAAAGCATTGAGCAATGATATCTCACTCAAAGAGACCTTTCCTGATTATCAAATACACAAAAGTAAAGGCAAGTAGAATTAATGGAGTGAAGGTGGTTATAATTACTTTCTAAGTTACAAACTATAAAAACTTCAACAAATATTTATTAATCATCTTGAAACATGTGCCAGAAATTGTTCTAAGCACTGGAGGTTTTTTAAAAATACTAAAAACAGCCCCTACTCTTAAGGTGTTTAAATTTTACTGAGAAAACATAAACAAAAAAGTGGGGGAAGGACTTATGATTTAATTATAAAAAGTTAGTCAAGTGAACATTTCATTTTTAAACTTCAGGGCACAGAGTAGATTGTCTAGTTACCCACTCAGATCTTTACATTCACTTATCAACCAGAAAATAAAAAAAAACAAAAACCACTGCCCCCACGCACAACTCTCTGGCCCCTCCAAACTTGGAAGATGTTCAATAAATAGAGCTGCAAGAATACCCAGCCACCAAGGTCATATCTGTGGGAGGCAGGCATTTGTGACAAGGAAAGAAAGCTGTTCTTCACCTGTCATTGTAGTAATTTCTTCCTTAGTCCCTTGTCTTACAGCACATCATTCCTGAATCTCCCCCTTATATTTAATTATGCATACTGCTAGTACAAGACTCATTGTCCAAAGGTATTATTCTGTATAAATACCTTAAAAACAAGTTGTCATGATTAATGGTTGGAATAGTATTTCTTAAATGTCAAATATAGTGCCTGGTTTCAGTATTCCCTAACATTTTCATGGCCTAATCATTGCTTCTGGGCAGGTTTGTGTTCTAATCACTTTTGCCAATCATGACTGCATAAATAACTGATGGCTCCATTATTCTCATTATCAACCTTAAAAAAAAAAGGCCAGAAATGGCTTGTAGAAGAGAAGCTGCTTTTCCTAAGGGTCAAGTTACTAAGTTTGGTGACTAAATTAATAAGGAGAGCTTGTGGAATACTTTACTCAGCATCTTACAAAAAATAATGGTATAAACAATGGTCTAAATAAGCTAATAGGTTTTCAGAGTCAATCTATCTTAGACCAGCCTGGTTTTACATTTTTGTGCATTTTGTCAGCAAGCTCCAAAAGATTGGAATGATTTGTAGTGGTCTCAGGAGCCTCTGCCAGCTATGATGTATATAAAAGGAATTTTTTATTCCAGCTGTAACCATAGGCAGTAATGTTTATAGAAGGTGAACATATTAGCCTGGACACAGGATATGAATTTTACTCTCGAAAAAGCTGGTTCAATTATACAGCCTAAGAGTTAAATGTCAGTATTTGAAGACAAATTATAGGCAAATTCATTTAAACCCATGTTATGTGGCAGAATATAAAAACAGACAGTCCTATCTTTATCAATTTTTTATGTCCTTCTTAATTCACCAGATTTCCAAATTCCCCCTTCCACTTCCTCCACCTCCATGGCATAATAAGATTTCAACTCTTCATAGGGACAGCATGATTCATGTTTTTAAAAATGTAGGTGAAATGCCTGCATCATTGATTTTAGGGGTACACAGAGAAAGCAAACAGATCTTTCTTTTTTGTGATCCAACGAAAGAAATGATGCAATAGACACAGTTAAGTCAAACCCAAATGCAAGTTTTGCACATCCAAACCAAAACACACCAGCATCTAACTCAAGGGAGCAATAAAGCAATCATTGCAAACTCATTCTGGGAAGTAAAGTAAGGTTTTCTTTGAAGAGTCCATGGGGAAGCAGGGCCTATTGGACAGCAACCCAAGATTTAGAGCCACAAAGACCTGGCTTCAAGTCCAATCATGTAGACCTACAGACTGGGGGAGGGCACCCCAAACAAGGCACTTAAATTCTCAGTGTCCTAAACAACTCTCGAAAATTGCACAAAAGGTCCCAAAACCTGCATTGGTAGAGAGAATTTCTTCATCCATGTATAAATGAGAATACTTTTATTAAGCTGCATGTGCCAAGCAATGTGCTAAAGTGCTAAGAAAACAAATCCAAAGGCAAATGTAGACCCTGTACACAAGGAACTTATATGTGAGGCAATCCAAAATCTACAGGACTGTGGATCAGACACAGACATTTTGGTTTGGGAAGATCAAGATGGCAAGTGTTAGTAAGTAAAGTAAAGAAGAGTAGATTGACATGTTTTTCCTAAGATCAAAGACAAAATTGATTGGATTATGTTTCCAGACTGGAAAGAGAGGAGGAGGAAAATGACTCAAGACACACTACTGTAGCTAATGAAGAGAAGTGGGCAAGTGGAGTTCTTTATATCAAGAAAATCACAAGTCTAACCCCTATGCCTATAAATAGGAAACTATATCTAATATGTAAATGTAATTTACTATTAAATAAGTGCACCTAAGCCTAAACATTTCATTAATTAATTGATAGAGCTGATGAGGAAAGTTCACTTATACATAGCTGTTCCTGAAAGCTCAAAAACTAAAACAACTTCAGAAAAATGCACAAATAAAGGAAAGAATGAAGAAGGATCTGCACATTCTTCCTTTATAATGAATGTATAAAAAAGCATTTATTAGGCACTAAGTGCCAGGCACTGTTTTAAGCAATTCTAGAAAGGAGATCTGGTCTGGGGAGTCATAGTAATGGTGATGTGATTCACAGGGGAGGGAGAGAGGGAAAAAGAAATGGAGGAAGAGAAACCTTAAAATTATGGAAATGTGAGCTTTTATTTTGTGGAGGAAAGGAGACTAAAAGGTATGGAGGAGATGAAAGAAGAAAAACTGTGAAGAACAAATTTGAGGTGGGCAGGAATTCAGTATTTCAAGCTAATACAACAGTCTGGAAAAACATAAGCCACACCATGACCTCTGAAGCTACTTGGATCAGCTCTTAGTTACTAGGACAAATAAGTAACACAAAGAGAAGGGGAAAAAAAGCCAACAGTTTTGTTTTATTTTGTTTTAACATTATCATTCTTTTTCCTTACTCTTTAGGCTCTTCTTTTTCTCCAACTTTTACCAAAGATTTGGTGGCAGAAATGAAAATAAACCCCACTGAAGATCTTCCCACAGCCCCGCAGCCTAAGAGTGGAAGTTGTAAAAACCTTATTTAAGCCATTAAATATTATTTGTGACCTGACAAAATGAGACAGAACTGACCATGCTTTGACCTCCTGCCACAAAAGCAAGCTAAAAAAGGCAAAAAGGGTACTCCAATCCTACTCATACTTTTTAACTTAATTTAACAAACATTTAGTAAGTACAGTCGGTACACAGTGCTAGCACTGGCTAGGAGCCAGGGGAGACAGTTATTTAGGTAAGAGGGACATGATAGGCAATAGTAATATAAAGAACACAGAGTAAATAAAAAGGTAAAACACAAATGCCATGGGGAAACAAGCATAGGAATGAGGAAAGGGGGTGTAGTGGATTCAGAAAGGCAGCATGGAGGACGTGGCATCTGAACTGAACTTTAAAGGATATAGTAGAGATTTGACAGTGAAAGAGAATGGCATCTTGGGCAATGTCATTTAAGTGGAAAACACAGGGTATGTTTAGGAGATTTTTAGGACACAAATTTGACAAGTAATATCCTCTCACTGCTCCCATATTAAGTAGGTGAAAAGTTATGCAAATTCCCACTTCAGAGACGGAAGTTTTAGCAAAAAAGAAATGATTTCCCATGATCCACCTTGCTGAGTTTAGAACAGGGTGCCTACCTTTTTCCAATACTTGTAAAAGTACCCCAAAAGAACCACAGGCAAAATTAGGATGCTAATCAAATCAAAGACTAAGTAAACAGAAGAGATACTGAGGACCGAACTATTCTATAATTAACAAAAAATATGAAAATCTTGGCTGAAATTCATGCCTTAGGTTCACAAACTGAAATTTTAACTTTTAATTAACAAACAATGATTTTTTAATCAGGTCAAAACACACACACACACAAATAAAAGCATTTATCTATCTAGTTGTTGTTCGGTTGTTTCAGTCATGCCTAACTCTTTATGATCATGTTGGGGGTTTTATATATAATTTTATAGATAAGGAAACTAAGGCAAAAGGATTAAGTGACATGCCCAGGGTCACATAGCTAGTAAGTATCTGAGGCTAGATTTGAAACCAGGAATGTGAGTCTTCCTGACTCCAGACCAGGCCTCTATCCACTGTGCCAGCAACACACACACACACACACACACACACACACACACACACACACACACCCTATCTATATATATACAAATACAGTCTATACATACAGATATATCTATGTATATATGAATATATGTATACTTCACTGACTGTTCTGGCTACCATATTTAAATTCTTGAATTACGCCACCTCTGAATGCCTCTGTATCCATTTAATTAGAATACAGGTTTGTTTGTTTTTTCAAACACAGTAATGAATTAAAAGTTTCAAAGGCACATACAGCTTTTTCCCAACATTACCAGAATACAGGAACATATTTCCACCTCCTACTGCCCCCTTTTCCCTCTCCCCACAAAAGAAAAAAAAATCACTATGCACATTCTTCGAGAACCATAAAAACCTGTATATGAGGCCTAAATCATATAACCTAGCTTGGTGCTCACTGATGATATATGCAACACAAAACAGATTTCTGGTAATAATAAGAAAGATTGATTCCAAGATGAATTGGTTACCAGGGCTAGACAAGAACTCCATATTAATGTTCACTCCCTTTTATCAAGTTGTGTTCTGTGCCTAGAGAACAACCTGCTGATCTGACTTGGAAATTTTCCATTTAATTAAAAGGGAAGTTTATGGGAAACTTACAGCAGCGTATAGGAAGACAGCACTTTTTAATCTCTATTCTTATTCTTAAAACTCAAGGAGTTTGTTCTGAATGTCACAAACATTTCCAAACAGACACAGAACAATTAAAATGTTCTTTGGAACTTAAAAAGAGAAGGCAGGCTCTACCTGAATTCTGCCCTTTTTTGATGTTCATCATCTATGATCAAGGTACACAAAAGATGAGCCAAAGAAATCTACCTAGTTAACAAGTTTTACCAGTGGCAGCTTGACATTATGGATAAATGGAGAACTGGTCTAGCTACGGAGAAAAAAACCAAACAAATTTGGGTTCAAGTCCCACCTTTGGTAAAAGCTGCCTGTAGGAATCTGAAAACATTACTTAACCTCTCAGTATTCTCAAGCAACAAAGACTGACTTATAAAAAAAAATTCATCCACTTTTATTAGTGGTGTTCCTCTATCCAATGAAATCAGAGGTTTGGCCTAAAAGGGAAAAAATACCTTCTAGGACATTTTGTACTATAAACACTTTATACATGTAAATTGCTGTACATAATCACTGTTGATGGCGCTCAGACATACAGTCCAAAGAAAGGTCATTATGCTGCTATTATTTTTGCATATTTATATTCCATAAATTATTGTATACATAAATAAAATCATTTTTTTGCAATTGAATAAGATTATTGAGATATAAACTCATCTTTTTCCTACTCAGTTTTAATTCCCATAGGTTTCTATATTTTGAAAGGTTTTATTCGAAGTAGTTCAGATACTTGGCATGGCAATATCTATTAAAAATCTTCTTAAATTTGTATAGATCAAAGTTGTAACAAAGTGACTGTGGACAACGAACAGTTCAGTTTGTTTTGGTGCTCCAGTTCTGGCTCCAGTTTTATGTGTTGAATTTTCAAGGATATTTTAGGATTTGTACTGTAGTACAAGGATCTGTCATCTGTTAATTTATGAAGGGATGGCAAATTTCTGGATGGAACTCTAGCCAAGTATCCAATGGATGCTGATTTTTTGCACCCTGCAATGAATTGTCACTTAATTGTATAATATCCACTGACTCAATAAAAGATCTTTCCATAGAACTTTTCGTGAAATCTCTGGTTATGACAATCTGATTCTGAATCACCTTAAGTAATTCATTTATATAAATCAATCCAATAATTATATTGATCAATCCAATGTTTGACATCTCTTTATTGGCTGAGTTCATGTAGATATACCTTTGATTTCACTCTTGGACCTTGACTTCTTCAAAGCCTCTGAGATGAGTGAATGAATGAATGTAGCATTTAAAGTGTTTACTATGTGCAAATCACTAGGGATACAAATATAAAAGACAGTCCTTTATTTCACAGAGATCGCTTTCTTATGGGGGAGATAACCTATATAGAAAGTTTCAGTTACGAGTCAGGTGGAAAACTGAGGCAGACCACTTCTGGTTAACATTTACCAAATCCAATAGCACTTATTTATTGTCAGTCATAACTACTGCTTTATGTTCCAAAAGTATTTCTGTATATTTTAAATATACTGCATGTTTTGAGAATTTCAATCAATACTCTTTCTCCTAATTTGTCAGTATTCATCTTTCTACTGTTGCCTTGGGGTAATAAGACCTGTATTTCCTTAATATTATGTAGTTTTAGGGGTATAACTTCTAAATTCATTGTCATCTATTTAACTGCCAAGAATATATGTAAAGAGTGGAACTGCACAGGTAGATATTAATTGCTCTAAATACTTTTTTTCTATTAACCTTTGACTTAAAGATTCCATTTAGTCTCTTAACATTAGCTTTCTCCCTTGATAGCCTTGTCTGGAGAAGGCCTGGAGAAAGGAATTTGCAAACATGTCCTTTCACTTATTGATTTAATTTGACATGCAGGATTAAAGCTCAAAGTCTTAAGTCTGTATTCTTTCTTGGGAAACATTAAGAATCTTATACTTACTGAGTAGAAATGACATTTTTATATTGATGAAGAAAACTCCCATGAGATGAAGTAGCTGTTTATTATGCTTTTCAGTGGAGTCACATAACTTGTCACCCATATATGTTCAGTGATTAATACAATGTTTTCGTATAACTCCTTTGTCTTGAAAGCCATGATCAGTTTTATTTAGAACATATAAATATACGTTAATAAGTTTAGGACCACATGGAACTACAGTGAGCTTAAATACTTTCTCTGTAAGATACCACATTTTATAAAAATTTTTCTTTACATTATGTTGGTGATGTTTTTTCAAGATCAGTGTTTTTCCATGTGAACATCAAATATTTCAGTGTTCTCATTATATTTATATCTCTTTTACATATTTGCAGTACATGCAAAGCTATGAGTAAGGAACTGAATCAAAGACTTTGTAACATTCAATAAAGGCAGTGTAAGTGTTATGTACAGCTCTTGAGTGACTTATTGAATAATCACTCAATAGGCAATGAGCCACTCTTTATACCTTTGGGGATTTTTGGCACATCTTTTTTACTCCTTGACCAATATATTGTTTTGCTGTAAGTGTTTACAGATCTTTTGAGTGATACAAGCAGTAAGAGATTTCATTAAAGCAAATAAACATGTAATTGACCCTATATTTGGAGCAGTCACTGGTGTTCTCATCTTTTAGCAACAAATATGTGATATCTTGTTAAGAAAGGTAGGTTCAGCTTCACATTAGAGAAAAAAACTGCTCAAATTCTTTGTTCTTGGAATTTTGGTAAGCATTTCAACCAATAAGTATGGATTTTGACTGCCCTACCACTTTCTAGTTCTGCAAAGAAGTTAGTTTGTCATTTCCCTAGATGAAATCATTAGATTGTTCATTATACTAATGGTACCCAAGCTGTCTACATAGTTATTTGATCCAATTTTTGCTTTAATCATGTTGGACTTTTTTAAGCCATAGAGATAAACAGAAATTTTCCACATTCTCATTCTCCCTTTAAACTAGTTTCTTTGCTAGAGTCTAAAGTATTATTTTGAAAAAAAAAGTGTCTAATTTTTTACTTTGCTTTTTGTAGTCCACTGACTATATCACTTTAACCCTTCAGACTGCAAGAGTTTATTAAGGTCATCAAGAATTTCTGACACACTTTTGTTTTTACAATTCTATTCTACATGTTTCTTTTTTATTGCCTTTAACTAGGTGATAATACTGAAGTTTTCTAGTGTGTATTCTGAGTAGAAATTGATATAACCTTCCAGTTTCTTCCAATAGGTCTTCAATAGTTGCCTAAAATGACTTCTGCGAGGGCGGCGGTGATGCCCTATGTTCCTATGGTCATTACCCTAAACAAATGATCGTAGCATACACTACTGCATTCAAGTCCTGAGATGATTTCATATTGATTTATATATTTTATATTTATAAATAATTTTGTTTTTTCTGGCAAATAATCTACATTCATGCACAATGGTAATAACTTTTATAAACTTTTTAAAAATTAGTTTTGATAAAATTAGCCTATTTGTAGGATTTGTGGCATCAAACTAAAAAAAGCTTTCTGAAATTCCATTCTAAGTTGGACAATCTCTTTTTCACACTCATTCAAGATCTCGCTATTATTTTTGCCATTCATGTCATTATTGCTTCTGAAGTTTCATTAAGTATAATCTTATGATGCCTTCAGATTTTCTGACTTTTCCCACAAAATATATGTAATTTCTTAATTTGCATTCTCATCCCATCTAATATGGGTTTAAAAATCAAAGTTTTTCCAAAGGTTACCCTGCTCTGAACTGCAATTCATTACCATGTAACTGGAAACTGAAGATGCCATTGAAAAAAACAATATGAAGTCTTTGTAACTGCTAAGATGTTTCCAATTTCATTACTATTACATAGTACTGATGCATAATAAACACATTCTTTAGTCCATTTCATGTACATCCATGGCTGCCCACTTTTGTTGGCAGAACCACAACATTTTCGACAGTTTGTATTTCCAGCTCATTCTGATGCATCTTGACTTCTTGTGATATCAAAGCACAAAGGAGCGTCTCTCACTCTGCCTTCCTCTGCATCAAGCTGATCATGAGGATGACGATTTTTAAGTAGAGTCATTTTCAAAGGAAGCTTAGTGTAGCAGAGCAATGGATTTAGTTAGGAAGACTTGTGTCTGAATTCCGTCTTAATCATCTTACTAGTTATGTGACTCTGGGTAAGTCATCCAATCACTTTGGGCCTCTTTTCCAGGAGCTCCAAAATGAGGTTGAGCTTAACGACTTTTAAGGTCCTTTCCAAGTATCCATTGATTAAATTCCTAAGAACAATTTTATCATCCTGGCTGGGTCATTAATATAATCACTGGCACTGCCAGATCTCAAAAGGCCTTCTCTCCAATCGCCGCATCCTCAGGGCACACAGAACGCCTACTGTACATCACCCTGGCTGGTGCTCTCTCACTGCTTTACCACCTCCATTTTCAACATGGAGTGGACTTTGAAGAAATAATAATAATACTAATCAAACATGTAACCATGAAAGGAGTAATCTATGTTCCCCTGAGAAGCTGGCATTCCCACATCTGCTGAGATTAAATACCATGTAAATGGACGGTGCAGAGGTAAACTTAAAACTGAGACACTGTCCCTTACTTAGACCACTTGACCATGTCATCTCCTTAAGACTGCACCTAAGCCTGAATTTTCATTATCAACAGTAGATATTTTGCAAACTTCATTTTAAAAAAATCTTTAAAAGTCAGAATTGTACAAAGTTAGAACTTGAAGGGATCTTAGAGACATTTTGTTCAATCGCATTTTACAGGTGAGAAATTTAACACCCAGTTTGGTGAAAAGACTTGCTCAATAACACACAATTAGTTAGTTTCTGGCAAACAGTTATTCTTAGAACCAGGTCTAAATGTTAGTAAAATGTTTAATCAGTCAGAAGTTCAGTCTCTTCTTTATAAATTCCTTCTTACACAATGCTCTGAGATGATATATATTTTATGTCATTCATGGCAGAAGTTAGAGCCACAACTGCAAAAGCATTTCCATTATAAACCCCCATTTTTACTTGCTACCAAACTACTAAAAAATTCACCTTTTGTCTGAAAGTTTCCATGTTTCAGCTAGACTCAAAGGAGATTCTTTTTTTCATTTGGGAAGCTTGATTTAAATCAGTCCAGCCTTTTTTTGAGTTATAGAAACTAGAAAAAAATACATTGCCCATTTTTCTCCTCTCCACCTGAAGGGATTTTATTAGGTGAACTGTGTAACAATGGTTAAACCTTGAAAACCTCAAATTTCAGAGGGGGAGCAATTCTTGGTGATGCTGAACTGCTGAAACTGAAATACAAAAAAGTCAGAAAGCTAAATGACCTATATAGAAAGACTGGCATGGAGAGGCATGAAAATATAGCGCCCTGAAAAAAAAAATGAAGCGTACAGTACTCTACAGAACCACAAATTACAACGTATATTGAAGAATATATTATATACAAAGCACTATGCTAGGCAGTGAGACATCAACAATGTCTAAAAAAGATCTGCCACCACCCCCAATGGAGTTAATAAAAATAGGTAACTGTAAACAATACTAATGAGAAGTATATTAGAGAGTTGTAAAACAGAATGCCATATTTTATCCTATGTAAATAATACAAGTATAGAAGCAGTGGATTCATAGTGAGCAGATCTGAGTTCAAAACTAATTGTGTGACTTTATACAGGTCATTTACATTCTATGGGCCTAAGTTTCCTCATTTGTAAAATAAAAGGGCTGAACTGTGATCTCTACATTCCTTTTAAATTCTAATGTCTAGATTGAGGGGCGGGAAGAGAGAAAATCTCTACGGATACAGGGACAAGGGAAGGCTAGGGTAGACTTAGAGTTAAACTTTAAAAGACAGGCATAAATTCAACAGGCAAAGTAGGAGGTTCTTTCAAGAATAGTTAATATCATAAACAAAGTCATGGAGGTAAAAAAGTTTAGGGCATGTTAGGGAGACAGCAAATAACCCATTTTGCTTTGAGGGAACAATAGGAAATGAAAGTGAAAAGTTAAGCAGTCACATGGAAGGACTGAAATGCCAAGCAACTGTTTGAATTTTACACTTCAGGCAATTGGAAACCACTGTTGGTTTATGGATCAGAGAAGTGTTATGACCAGATTCTTGCATAAGGAAGTTTGCAGTGGTAGGGGAGTGGAGGCAGGAAGACCTGTTAAGGTCTATTACAACCTATTAGGGTCCAAATATAAGCTAATAATAGTAATTACTCAAGAGATAGTCTTGGGAAGAGAGCAAGCTATGGATTACAGAAATACTGTGGAGGGAATTACCAGGACTTGGTAACTCAATGGATACAAAGGGTGAGAAGGAAGAAAAAATAAAATGTTAACCCCAAGGTATCAGTAAATGGTACCTTAGACAGAAACAGTCAAGTAAGAAGGAAGAGTAGGGCAAGAGGGAAAGAGAATAATCTCAGTTTTAGAAATAATGAGTTCAAAGTTCAGTGACACACAGATGATAGAAATGTCATACAAACAGCTATTGATGTGGTTCTGGAGAAAATATATCTAGAAAACACTTGCATAAAGGTGGTAGCTGAAGCCATGAACGTGAATGAAATTTGCAAAGTGACAGTACAAAGTGACAACTACGAATTCTAGCTATATGGAATCAATTTTTAGACTTAAAGTGACCTCTTCCAGATTATTGCTTTCAAACCCAAGCATGCTAAAATCCACCTTTTACAAGGACTTTACAATCTACTACGGTCCATCCATTGTTAAACCAAATGTATCATGGTGCTATGTAAATCCGTTTCTCAATAAAGACAAAAACAGATTAAAAGCTTTTAAGAGGGCCCTTGGACTCCCTTGCAAACTCTCAATCTGGTTGCTTTCTGCTATCTTCACAGGACTCGTTTCTCATTCTTTTATCACTCCTATGATGCTACTTTTATTCCCTGTCAAAAACACGAGTTAGGTTGCCCCTGCTGGTCACCTCCCCAATGTGGTCATCTCATCATGGATGCCTAAACAAGATTGTATATTTACATGACTCAGCATAATCTCAACGTGCCAAAATGGAAAAATTAATCAAACTGATGGTTGCTCTAAAACATTATCACATCTGAGATCATCCACTAGTCACTCACAAGTACCCCTGGAACATGGTTTTGTTTGGTGTTTTCCTCCCTTTTTCTTCATTTCCAAATGTTCATTTTTAAAGATGTATAGTAGACAATTTATGACAATCTAAAATAATCCATTTTCCTTTTGGGGGGATGAACTGTTTTTTCCTTGCAACATATCCTAATTCTACTGTGGCTGACCAATGAAGCAAAGCCATTTGATGACTTCATTAACCATCTATGGTGCTTGGGTATTCACACTGAAGAAAAGTTAATGAAATGAGTTAGAATCTATAGTGTTCAATTTCCTCATTTTTACTCTCAGATGCACACCTACCATCTATCTTGCAGTAGGTACAGATTTTTAAACTCAATTTTTCACAGTAATTCTGAAATCAGTTTAGCCTTTCTAGACCATGAGCTGTGGCCTTGGGAATAGCACTCACACTGGTGATGTAAAGAATTTTTTAACACAGACTGAAACAATGACCCAGTATGAATACAGTTCTAGGGATAAATAAAAAAACCTCTCAAATAAAAACAGAACCTAAAACAGATTGAAAGGGAGAGCTCCTGTTATATGGGATCACTTTGAACATTTTTAGGGAAAATCTGAAAAAGGGATTTAAAAAAATCTAATTTCTTGTGCTTTTGAAGAAAAGTGAACACTACTGCTATCCACATGTAAATTACTGCTCAGAGAAAAGTAAAGCTAAGTAACTTCCATGTGGAGGTTTATTATCTAAACTCAGAAGATGCTGCAAAGACTGAAGGTAATAAAACATTTTATGAACAACTCCACTTCACTGGTTCTAATAGAACTGAGCTCCTGTGGATGTTTAGCAGAATTATAGTGAAGAAACTAGGAAGGAACTAGATCCTTACTTGAGACATCTCTAAGGGTTATACGATGGTAGAAGAGCCTAATACACTTGGGAAAAAATCCTAAGATTTAAAAGTATCATTAAAATCAAGAAATGAGGTTTTTACCTTAATATTTTAATGCTATTGACTAGTAAATAAATGGATCCAAGGGGCAGCATTAAAGGGAATAACCCCGGAGGCCCAGTTCTTTATGTAGACATGATTAACAATAGAGAATTGAGCTTATTATAAAATCTACCAGACAAGAACACAATTGTTAAAGATGCCAGATGATTTGTGTTGTAACTATTTTTCTTCAAGTGCTCTTAATGTTCTAAGCAATTCTGCCTAGGGGCAGAAACTTCCCACATATAGTCTCTGTAACAAGGTGATTTTTCTTGAAAGAAAAGGTCTGAACCAAATCAATTTACCTGTTTTATTAAAAAGAAGGGGGCCAGGTACAGGGAGTGTCCTACAGATGTGTTTTGTTGATCTCAAGATAAACATCTTAAAACAGCAAGGCAAAATGAAAAGGTGAGTCAATGTCAGTTCCAAAGAAAATCCCTTGGGTTAAGGGAGAGGCAGTGTAAAATTAGGTAAAGTAATCTGCATCTGGAAAGCAAACAATTTACTCATTAATCAAAATGAATCCAGAATGCCATGTGTGTAACTTTCTTCGGTGTCTCAAGATTCCTGAGTTTTGGTTTAAGATCTTAAATGACTTGTATGATTGTTGACCACACTAACTTGTCCTTGCTATGTTCTAGTTTTTCTTTTCATGAGAAAACAATATTAACATAATATTAATGTTGCTAGAATTTATAAGACTCTGAACTCAGTAAACTTCAGTAAGTTTCTCATGGACATAGGTACACTTTACTGATTAACTGAAAAACAAAAAAAGCTTTTTCTTTCCAGATTTTACCCTAACACTAAAATTACATTTAAAAAAAAAACTGAAACTAAAATTTCTAAAAATTAAAATTTTAGACATTAAAAAGAAAGATTAATGTTAATAACATTGGACTGTAAATTGGTGGATTTGTGTTTTTGTGGGATCAATTCCCCATATTTACCTTTACCATTATGACTGGCTTCGCCCACTATAAATTTGTGCTCACTTAACATGTATAATTCTACTTAAGGATTTATAAAATAATTAATCTCATGTCCCCTCTGAACTACAATCTTCAAGGGAGAATCTTATCTTACTTTGTTAAGTTAAATACTAGAATAATAGCTCATATTTCTTTATCATATTAAAATTTTTTAAATGCTTTCCTCAAAAAAATCCTGTGAAATAAGCAAGGCAAGTATTATTCCTATTTCACAGATGAAGAAACTCAGAACAGCTGCAACAAACAATGAAGACACTCAATAAATGTTTTTCAATGATGAAATTTCTAGTCCACTTACATTGCAGACAAAATCACTTTTTAGGTTGGGCTTTAACATGCACCCTGGAAAATAAACTACGTAAACTGTGAGTAGAATTTGCTAAATATAATTATATAATTTATTATATACATATATAATAAAGCATGCCTGGACTTCCTGGGATTATTTTCACTGGTTTAAACTCATGCAAGAGTTTACTCATACAAACTTGTGTGGCTGCACTTAATACAGAAAAAGTTACAATGCCCAAATAAAGTTTTAAAATATTACTACTGTTTAGAGCATTATCATGGTGTTGAATCTTTCTCATAAAGAAATTATGAATGCATTCATGTTCTGTTAGAAAGGAAATTAAATTCACATTCTTTGAGAATGTGGTATCATAATTAGTTCATGACTTGATTACACTCTGAAGTCAGTCAAGACTACATACGGTGCATACAAATTAGGTTATTGCTACCTCATGCAAAGCAAAAACTATGGCTCTTCCTTGGCCACCATTCTTTTTTAAGTGTTGTCTACCTCCAGGAACTAGTATTTAAGCTCCTTGAGGGCAGTGACTATCTTTCTGTTGCGTTTATATTTCCAGGCTTGGCACATAGCAAAATGGTTAATAAATATTTTTCTTTAATCCATCATTACAATAAATGCATCTCCCTATCTTCTTTGCAAATAATGGCTTTTGAACTCTGTATATCATGTCCAACTTGTTTGATGACTTGATAAGTTTGGCGGAAATAATTTTTCTTCTTTATTATACATGAAGGCTCTTTGGGAGGCAAAAAAAGGAGTAAATTGTGAGATATATATGGTATAAAAGTAAAATGTATGAATTTTTTTAAATATTAAAGTCAGGAACTAGGCTAAGATAGTCTCTTTTAGTTTTCAGTTGGCACATGTAATACATCAAATTCAAATTTCCTCTGTTCCCCATCTGGCATCAATAAGACTACAGAAAGATAACTTACAAATTCAATCTTGTAATCAGCACAATGAGTTGCTTGAGAAATACTCTTTCTATCTCCACCTATAACACCTGTGCAGTAATTGTTAAAACTCACTTGAAAAGCACTAAATAACTTCTTACATAGGTAAAAAATTACTGAAATGATTTATTTCCATGGATAGGACAAAAAATTACTGTTGCTACATTAGATTTAAATGATTAACATTTTCAGTGGTCACAAAGCATTTTCCTGATATTATATTTATGACTGTGCAATATATATCTCGAAGGCAACTAGATGGCTCAGTGGATACAGCGCTGGACCCAGAGTCAGGAAGGTCTGAGTTCAGATCCACCCTCAGCCATTTACTAATTGTGTGACCCTGGGCAAGTCAGTTAACATTTGTTTGCCTTAATCCACTGGAAAAAGAAATGGCAAACAGCTCCAATATCTTTGCCAAGTAAACCCCACCAACAGTATGGTGCATGGGGTCCTGAAGAACTGGACACAACTCAACAACTGAACAACAACAATATGCATCTTACATAAAACAATACACAACACTACACAACAACACTAGTAAAGTTGATGACTGAGCAGGGAAAGGGACATACCAAGGGAACATTTAAAGAGGACAAGCAGTTCTGTAACTAAATAACAGCCTTTTTCTAGACACAACCAAAATTTTAGTTTGTTTTTTTTTAACTTCAAGGTACATAGTAAAGAATCTGAATTGTTTTTCATATGATAATCAAGTATCATGAAGCTACTCTTATTATAATCAATGACAGATAAAAGTTCCAAATTTGTATTTACATAGGATATCTTCACAACTCCTATCTAGGAATACCGTTAACCTTCTCATCTCTAAGCAATAGAGGATTTTTTTTCCTTACTTAATTTTTAAATGGTGATAGGACATCAGGCATATATTTTAGCAATGGAATACTGAACCTGGGATAGCTGTCAGTCAATAAAAACACTTATTAATCACCTATTATCTGCCAGGAACTGTGCAAAACAATGGGGATACAATGAAAAGTGTAACTAAAGTCTAAATGAGTTTTAGGGATTCATAAATGCCCTTTGGTATGTCCTTTCCTGCTATTTCCCTGGCTAGATCTCTGTGGATAAAATATCCCTGAGAAATGATCAGGAGATTCATTATTTGTTGTCTGTCGATCTAATTCAAAATTACATCTCTATTCTAATCAATAGAGGAAAATGTAATTATTCAACAAACATTTTCACCTTCCCCAAAGCAACAGAGGCAGGCTCTTTTAGGGACGCACCCATTTTCTAGCATGTACAGGAAAATGATTAAAAGTGAAATGTGAGATCTGCTGTGTTGGCACAAGACAAAGCCAGAGAAAAGGCTACCTCCCACCGCTAAAAATGTTCAGGGTTTTGTTTTTTCATTATTTTTATATATTTCGAATACAAAATTAAAACAAATAAAAGGAACACTGCATAATTTAGCTGTCATATTCTATCAAAATTGCTCATAATTGTAACCATAAAATGATAATATTCTACCATATGTGCATTTGCAAAAGGAAAGAAAGAGCTGGGCATTTTCAGAGAAATGTGAGCCTAATACGCCCCCTAGTGTCCAATTGAATAAATTGCAAGAAAATAAAGGTCTAATACAAACAAAAAAAAATTAAATGTTAAAACTTAAAATTACTTTCCTACATAACAGGTCATACAAGTATCTTTTAAGGTTATGAATGAATCTCAAATTCTTTGAATGAACATTCAACCCTTTGAAAATATACTTAATTGATATATTCCTCCAAAATGAACCCTAGACATTCATGTTTGTCTCTAAAATGACTCCCCTCAGTTGTAGGTCTTGGTTACAATTCAGAGAAAACCTCTTTTATAGTAGCAACTGTTACTGTTTCCATTCAAGCTATTAGTCATACCAATAGTTCTTGACACTCCAGCAACTGTGTTCTCTGCTCTAATTTGACAACCAACCTCTCTATAAGTGTCAGAGGAGAAAAAAAGGTACATTTTGCCTGGGGAGGAATGAGGTATCTCCAAAAAGTTAGGAGTTTCTGGTGTTCACACCTGAAAAACAACTGAGATTAGATGCATGAAAACAGGCATTAGTAGCCAAGGTTTAGGGCAAAATATAAGTAATCAGAGGAGTGAATTCCTGGCTGCAGTCTGGAATACTCTCTCCTTGAAAAGGTTCTAAGTAGATGGTCAGTCATAAGCAAACTCTGATGCAGACCTTTGAAAATGGACATAATACATCACTTCACTCATTAGCATGCCTTTTTATAAAGTGGATTCGTGACAACAGGCTTTGTGAATTGTGCATATTTTGTCAAAATGTACTACACCTAGTAGTTTATTTATATTTTAACCTTTTCACATTATTAAACACTGTACAGGTAGAGAGAGCGAGAAAATACGCTATTAGTAAGTCAGATATGCCAAGGCAACAACCCATGCATCATTTCTGTCCACATTGCAAGACAATGTAAGGAAAGATAATTTCCCAGCTACCATTACTGACTCTATTTTTAAAAAAATACGTTAACCAGTATGTTTAAAGATTTTATTTTTTAAAAAATCATTGCTATTTTGGCAGCCTTCTTAACCTTGTTAGAATACAATCTGTTTTTACAACAAAGTTAATGAGAAACGACCAATGATATATTATTTGAAAGGGAATAAAGATCAAATTGATAAAATCTGTCCAAGTATTAATTCTCATTTAAAAGGGTAGGAATTCTTTTTATTCTATTAGAAAAGATGCAGTTTGTGGCATGAAAACCTGAGAGATTTACTCTTTTAGTCATATGCCTTGAACAAATCTCTTTAATTAGACGAGGATTTCTGATGAACATCAAAGAAATCACAAAGTTAGGGCTTTCGTCTTCAAACTGTGAATAAATATTCCAAGCCAAGTGTCCTGGGTACAATGAATGAAAGCCTCATTATAAAGTTCATTGTTGTAGGACTACTTAATATACAAGATTAACACATCTTATCTCAGAGTTTCACTGAAACCCATTATACCCCTCGTTAATACATGCATATTGCCACATCATTTACGATGCCAAGTTCCCAAGAAGTATCTCATGTTTTTACCCCTTTTACCTGTGGGCTTAGCTCTCTGACTTAAACTTGCTTTGAATGATGATGAATGTCATGTGGTCAGAAAAGAATTGGACCCTACTTTTTAAAAAAGCCATTTAAATTTGCCTTCAGAGGTAGCAATTTCTAACAAAGTGTATACCTCCGTGGAGCACCATTTTCCATAGACTCACTGAGCTCTCCATGAACTAAAAGCAAGATTCTCATAAGGATAGTACATTCCCAACATCACTTGAAAAGCCTCAAGATCTTCCAGGCACCAAATTATCTCATTATTCTAGTTTAAACAGTTTTGTTTTTGTTTTTAGCAAGGGAAGAGGAAACTTTCAAGATGTAGGTAAAACAGGCTCCATAAAATAATATAAAAGGTCCACATTCCCTACTTTTGTTTATGAAGTGACCACATAGCTACTAGCAATGAGGAAGTCAAAGAGAAAAAGAATGAAAAAAAGACAGGAAGACAGAAGGAAGAATATATGACAGGAAAAAATATGTGCCTAGAGTATTACAGAAGAAGAGACAGATCAAATAATTCAAATAAATAAAATGTTTTCCTTGGTTCAAAAAAGAAAAAAAAACACGAAAAAACCCAGAGACAATGCTTCTTTGCTTTTATCTTAAATGGAAGAGAATGTTGGGTCCTACCTACTCCACTGAGAAAAGCAAATTCTGGGTATGAAGTGGTTCAAGAAACCCTCAAGGTGGGGATTCCTTATGAACCAGATTAAAGAATCTGGCTGTAATGCTTCTCAGATAATGATTTTTTTAATTTAATATTTTATTTCTTCCTCATTTGCATATAAAAACAATTTTTAACATTCATTTTTAATAATTGAGTTCCAAATTCTCTCCTTCCCTCCCTTCCCCCAACACCCCCATTCAGAAGGCAAGTAATTTGAAAAAGTTTATATACGGACAAGCATGAAAAACATATTTCCATTAGTAGTATTGTAAAAGAAAACAAGGACAAAAAAAAAGAAAAATAAAGAAATTAAAGAAAAGTATGTTTTGATCTGCATTCAGACTTCCACTTCTTTCTCTGAGATGGATCAGATAGTGATTTCTAATAAAAAGGTGTTCTCTAAGAACATTATAGGGAATATTAACCCCCTTGATAAATAACCAAATAAAGACTTAATTTAAAGAAAAAACACACTTATTACACAGACTATATTAAACATGTACCTACGGTATATAATTTTCTTTTCCCTAGTCTCCTTCCATCTAGCGCTTTAGCTTTTATTGACTTACTAAGTTCGATTGAAATTTTCCTCCAAAAACTCTGAACATAGAAGACCAAAGATTTTTAAAGAGAGAGATGCAGAAGAAGGAATAGGAATAGAGAGAGGGAAAAGGAAGGACCAAGTTAAAAGGAATAAGTAACAGAACATCCAAAGAAATGGAGAATCTGGTTTCTCCTCGGTCACTTGCCATTTCAATGTTGTCAAGCTTCCCTTGGAAAAGTCACATGGTCCAGAAACTCCTGGTGAAGCAATTTTAAGTTTTCTGCCCCTTGCAAAAGTCTCTGTCTCTCTTAATCATATATTTTGCTTTATTCTTTTAAATACTAATCTCTGATTTTCTTTCAGCTTTCTCAACAATTAATCTTCCTCTAACTCAGGGGTTGTGACTTTTTTGTTCTCACAATGATCCCTTTGGCAATCTGGTGAAGCCAATAGATTCCTTCTCAATATGTTGTTTTAAACTGCACAAAATGAAATACATAAGATGGCAACTTTAAATCAGTTATATTAAAATACTGTTATTACCAAAAAAACACAAAGTTCACATATCTCAGGTTAAGAACCTCTGGCTCCATCATTTCTTTTCTTATAGTCCTAAATCATACATATAGCTAGTGTAATGTAAAAAATCAGAGCCTAATCTTGTGCATATCCCGTCCTATTTCCTTTTCTCTGTGGCTAGATGCTCTATTTCTTAATTATATAAGAACTCTTTTGTATGCTATTATCTCCAGTATGCTTTGTTATATCAACAAGTGAAGAGACTTTAGAATTTGCTACAGGTCACAATAAAAGTAGAGACCTGCTATATTCAAAGACCAAGTATATCTCTTCTGAACTCCCCTCAGGTGTGAAAAATATGGCAAAATAATTCTATTTACAATAGTGCTATTATAGGGGCGGAGCCAAGATGGCGGAGTAGAAAGACTCACCTATGCTAGGTCCAAACCCACAGCCCATAGATTTCCTGTAAAAAGAACTCCTGACAAATTCTGGAGCAGTGGAAGACACGCAGCAACAC
>CM053769.1:603806009-603841880 GCA_028658325.1 Potorous gilbertii | reverse complement strand
ACAAATGGGGAGAAAATTTTGGAACCCAAAATCTTGTGAAAATGAATGTAAAAAGTTAAATAAATTTATTTAATAAAAAAAAAGAAAAAAAGAAAAAAAAATAGTGCTATTATATTAGGGATGAGGAAATCAAAAGAAATGAATGAGAAACTCAGAAGGCACAATGAGGTACCCACACGTTTAGCCCATCTGTTCTGTAATAGCTATGTTCACTAACAGAGTAATCCCTGATGTCCAAACAGATAGGGCCTAAGAAATAAGTAGTACACATTAAAGGGGGAAGGGAGAGGCGGTGTAAGAGGTAATGGAAATTAGCTAAAATTTCCCACTCTGTTTCTCCCTTGTAAAAAAAAGCTCTATAAAGTGATCAGCAGATATTTCTTCAAAAAGAAGATAAAGAAAAATAAAACTGTACTTTTCCCCTCTCCTCTTTTGGTGCACTTATTAGAAGCCATCTAATCTTGAACCAATGGTTGGTAAAGTATATAAATCCATAAATAAGGCTCCATTTCTCTGGGTACCTAACTTAAATATTTATGTAGCAACTGACCAGCAAAAAATGTAGCATGGCATTAAAGGTTAACTATATAAAGTCTTTTTTTTTAATAATTAACTTTTGAATGATGAAGAGTGTTTCTATATGGGACCAGCATTCCTGAAAACATTACTATGTAAATGGGCACAACCTAACCATCACATTAGAATTAGATAAAAATAGGTGCCAGAGCTCAGACCTCTTTCCTAAAGCTTATTCAATTAGTAGTGGGATGGTGATTTATACAGTGCAAGATATCTCAACTAACTGGCGGTTAGTGCAAACTGGGGTCAGAAAAAAAAGTCTAAAAAATAAAATGCTCAAGAGAAACAATATAAATCCATTTTCTAGCTAAAAGAATTAAAGTACATAAATTAAAGTACACTGAAGCAAAGAACTTAGGATCAAAGAATTATACTTATTGGCTTAAAATGTGTGTGTGTTCCTCCTGAAGAAGACCATGCCATCAGAGAAATGATGGCATGACTTGCACTTGACTTTGTTTTGAGGGAGGGAGGGCTGTGCAGGTCACCAACCTCATTTCTCCTCCAAAGCCATTTGAATCCAGTGACCAGATATTCATCAGGATGACTGGAGATGACCCAGGATGAGGAATACTTCAAGGAAACCCCAATTATAATTTTTATCACTTTCCTAAGTAGTTCCCTTTTATAACACCATTCCAATAACTATGCTATTCTCTGAATAAACTCAATGTTTTCCCAACTCACTAGCATTTCACAACAGAGGAAATTCAATTGTGATTTGATTAAAACAATAAAATAATGCATACAACAGAAATGCCAAAACACCACACCAGCAACTGCACAAGGAGGAATTTCACTAGAAAGAAAAAAAACGACATGACTTTTCAGGTAAGTTAAAAACAGATTAACTGAAAAGGCTATAGGAAACAAACAAACAGATGTCATAGGTCTAGAGAACTAGAAAATATGTGCTAAACATTTTTATTTTATACTCATGAATCTAGGAGGTGAAGGAAAGGCACTCCTTTGCTATGTAGAGGAAGTTATAAAACTTCATGGTATAAAATGTTCCTGTGCTTATACTATGCCTACCAAGTGCCAAGAAAGGAGTCACAATTAATGGGGCCATTTGACTTCAAAATCCCAGTTGCCATGACTGTCTTAACTTTCACTTCCTCACACTCTCAGCATCTCCCACAGATGGAGAAAAGCTCTCAAGATTGTTGTGGGGGAGGTGTTTTGTGGAGGCAGAAAGAAGAGGAATTCTGGAAGAAAACAATTGTGAATTTTGTCAAAATCTGTGACATTCTGATTTTATCTAAAGTGACATTCTCTGAAACATATTCTTTAGCAAAACAGTACTAATGATCAAGAGAACAATCCCCAACTATGTTCCCTTTTTTCTCTGAATCTGCTAAAAAGCATAGATCATGTCTACATCTGCAGGTCTGTAAAATGTGGTTTCCTCAGAACTCAAAAGCTTGGAGCAGTAACATAAGGTAGTCTGAGATGCTATATTATCATGACTGTAGAATAGAGAACATGAAAAGATGAAAGATGAAATCTACAATTTAGGGCTCCATCTACAGTGACAGGATAAAGACAGAAACTAAACCTAAGATTCACTGGTACAAGGAACGTATAGATGAGGAAAATGTCCGGTGGGCACCTTCTCCACAATCTATGAGTCAGAGTTGTCTGAAGCACTGAGAGGTTAAGTGTCTTGCACAGAATCACATAAATATCATGCAAGAGAGGCAAGATTAGAATTCAGGTGTCCTTGGCTGCAAGGCCAGTTCTCTACCCCCTATATCACCCTGCTTCTCCTGTATTATGAATGGTAAATATAGATAACTAGAAACCATTTAACCCTTGAAAGGGAACAGGAATTGGACCTATGATTTCCCTAGTAGAGGGACAGGACACTCCCTCCACTTCGTCAACATATTATCTGAAGCTTGTCTTCTTGTAGAGATGCCTAGAGCACTGAGAGATTAAGTGACTTGTTAAGGGTAATATAGCCAGAATGTCTTAAAACTTGAATCCAGATCTCCCTGGGTTTGAGGTTAGCTCTCTATCCACTAACAGCAGAGTGCCTCTCAATATTCTTTAGCAACTAATCAAGGAAAATTTGCCAAGGGGAAAAAAATCACTTTCAACATAGAAAAAGTAGAAATAATAAGTCATAAGAGATAATACAATTTTTCATCTCAATAATAAACTGAAACGTTCATAATACATGGTCGGTTATTATACAACATAGAAATGAGTAAACTTGAACAAATATAACTAATTTCTATGCATGTCATATTTAATATGTTGAAGAAAGAGAGTTATATTAATAAAACATAATAATAATTGTCAAAGAAGCTCCCTCTGAAATACAAAGTTTACTCAAATCAAACTTCTGGAAGAAGCTATCAAGGTATAAACATTCCATGTCATACAAATTACAAAAAAAATTCATTTCATGTGCATCTCCTTTGACCCAACAATACCGCTTCTAAGGCTATATCCCAAAGAGATCATAAAAATTGGAAAAGGACCCACATGGACAAAAACATTTATAGCAGGTCTTTTTGTGGTGGTCAAGAACTGGAAATCAAGGGGATGCTCATCAATTGGGGGATGTCTCAACAAGCTGAGGTATATGAATGTAATAGAATACTATCGTGCTATTAAAAATATAATAATCCACTTCAGATTGGGTATGGCAAGCATTTATTTCTAATGATGAAGTAATACATCCACAAATACTTCACACATTTTGCCTCTTTCAGTATTAGTACACTCCCCACTCCCACTTCTTCCAAAATGCTTCAGTTTTGAACTTAAACCATTACAGATAACTGATCACCAGGCATGAGAATTCAGGGAATAAAAATAATACTGAGACTACTAATGTTGACTATCAAGGTTTTGTATCAGAATATGCATTATTATAAGACTCCTACTGAAAGCACTACTCTAAAGTTCTACAGGTTAAGTCCTAAAGATGATAAATCTTAACTGTTAGCCTAACTTAGTCACTAGATAAATCTATTTTCCCTTCTCTGTTTCCTTGCCTGGAAATCTTTATTAGAAAGTAGAGGAAAGGAGAAGTTAAGAGAAATAATGGAATGGAATAGTCTTTTTGATATTTTATATTTCTACTTCTACATACTGTACCTTCAGCACAATAACTATACCATTATACAATGCAAAATACTTTATGGCACTTCTGATTTTGGGAAAAGAGAAAAAAACGAAGCATGAAATAAGAAATGAACTAGCAGAACAGTCTTCATTGACACTGATAAACCAAATTTTCTCTACGTCCCACTGCATGAGGAAAAGGTTGATTCTGGAGCTTTTCACATTTTCTGTCTAAGCTGTATTAGTTTTTCTTGCCTCAGCTTTCTCTCACCCATAGAACAGACTTGAGAACATTCTCCTCCCTCCCTTGTAGAGCAAGACAAATAATAAAAGATCTGAAAGTATCTGCAACATGAAGTGGTATGTAAGTGGTTCTTTGAACTACTACAAAGCCAGGCTAAATGGTATCAGCTGAGGTTTCTAATATAAACAGCTGATTAGATTGTGGAAGGATTCCCATGGGAATATGGTGGAAGCCCCATTGTTCTGAGTCATTTAACCTAAGTCTAAACAAAGCAATGAAGAATATACTCTAGAAAACAATAATGGATTGGCAGGGAGATGGATTTTGAACATTTGAGACTTTGGGGGGCTCCCTGTAGGAGCTAAATGATCACAGCTGTTAGATTTATTAGTGTGCTTCTATCTGATTTTTGGAAACAGATATGAAGAATGACCCTTTATTTGTGGACAGGTGCTATTGAAAACCAGTGGCAGAGCAGGATAATGGTGGAACTCCAATCATGGTCATGTCAAACACAAATGATTGAGACAGGCTGAGGAGATGTAGGCAATATTGTAGAGAAAGAAAACTCATTTATTCCCAGCCCTTAACTCCACCCTGGAAAGCAAAAGGGACTGGTCCAGCTAAAGAAATCCCTTTTTGTTTCTCTTAGTATGGCTCTCCAATTTCATACTGAACTAGAGTTATGCCCCTGAGGGAAGTACAGATGCTCAGGTTTATTCTGAAATAGAAAATGCACCATGAGACCTATGAAAACTACCTAAGCAGGTACACACACACCCCCAAAAGTGTTGAAGACAACACCTAAAGGAAAAGGGCATTTTATTGCACCCTTCTGAATACTGAGTAATAATTTGGAATTTGCAGTCTTAATAACATAACAATTTTAGATCACCAATCCTGTGATTTTTGAAGGGCATGTGTTAGAGAATAGCATAATAATTGTTTTACCTTGGTGGATAGTTTTCTGACTAAACTGTGGAACCATCAACTCTACTAGTTTTATTTCTCTTTTAGTAGAATATGCAATGAAATGGCAGATTAAGAAATATTTACAATAAAAACCTCAACTTTGATCACTTGGGAATGCTAGGGGTCACTAGTATGTTTAATAAGTTCTTAGCAATAAAGACATAAGAAACTTATTTTCCATTACTAACTTACCCACCCCCCCACTTCCAGGAAGTCTACTTATATTTTTTCTCCCTCTCCCCCTTGTAAATAGGAAGCAAACTGATGGAATATGTTGTACAGTGGATAGAAGGCTGAGAAAAGGCCATTATAGTTAACCGCATATGGTTTAAATCTTTCATTACTGATTTTCTTGAATAATACATCACACTTTCTATGTAATGTAAAATGCAACGTAGAATTTTGATGTACCAAGAACATTCTTATTGAGAATAAGTATAAAGAATAAGTAAATTGCTGAATGTTAAAATCAAATAGAGCTAAAGTTTTAAAGATAAAATAGCTAAGCTCAGTAATTTTTAGAAATTTATCATCACAGGATTTATTCTGCAAAGTGAAATGTTGCTAAAACACTAGAAAACAGTAAATACCATAAAATTACTGACCACCTCTTGCCTAGTTTAAAATGAAATTCTGAAAAACGCACTTAATATTTTACAACAAAAAGCCATTATAGAAGTTGGAAAGAAAGTCACTAGAGAAGCAATAGGGTTGAAGTCCCTTTTAGAACAAGGATAGACAGAATTATGAAGAAAGCCCACTATTCCATGTAAGGAAGAAAGCTGAATGTTTAAAGCTGTACTCATTAACCATAATCTAAATACAATTTCAATCAAAATTCTAGAAAAAAAGATATGTTCTGCTAATGTTTGCTATTCTTTTGATCTTAATTGTGCTGAGACTATGCCAGGGAAAAGGGGAAAGAAGTCTATTTTATCTTTTTTATTTTATGAGACTGGAATATTTGAACCCAAGTGAGGAAATCTATGATTCTCTAACTTATGGCTATCACTTATCACTATCTTCTAGAGAACTAAGGGAAAACGTGAGGTCACAAGAATAGTCTCAACAACTTATGCATGAATATTATGCAAAGGTTTAAAACTATAACCTCTGAATTTCACATCTTCCCAAAGTTCTCTGATTTGGGGTAGCAAAAATGATTTTTGAAAAAGTTTAACACTCACATCTAAAAATGTTATAATTAATGTTGAATTGCTGTGAAATGCACAAAGATAATTCTATAAAACATCCATATTCATTTTGAATGGCTCACTCATCATTTCTATTTTATAGCAAAAATCACTGAAATTAAGGTAATAAAGAATGGGTCATTGCTTCTACCTAATTTAATATTAGATATACATTATCACTGTTGTATCTAATTCAAAAAACATTTATTAAGTGCCTACTATGTACCGGAATAAAAAAGACTACAACAAAAACCGACCATAAACAACTGAGGAGAGATGAAAGTCAGAAAAAACCTTCCCAGTAGTGTAGTTTGACCAGAAAGGAGGGTGAGTGTGTGGAAAATGATAACGTAATATGAGGTTAGAAAGATACATTAATGCCAGATTGCAAAAAGCTTTGAATTCCAGGATGAAGAATATGGTTATTATCTTAGAGACAAAGAGGAGCCATTTTTGAAAAAGGGAATGACATAATCAAACCTGTGCCATAAGACGATTATTCTTCTAGAGAAGAAAACAGGGAAAACAAAATTCTGGAAACACAGAAAAAAAATAAGAGGCTATATTACAATTGTCTAGGGGAGAGGCAATGAGGACCTGAACTAGGCTGGGGTTGGTGGTTGCATAAGAAAAGAAAACCAATGCAAAAGACATTATAGCACACAAAGTAGATGCATTATTTAGTGTACCCTGAACATGATATCAGAAGGCTCTCCTAACACTACTGAATTTAACATATCTTGACTCCAAATTAACTGTTACGACCATACACTTGATAACACCTTTTTTAATAGTATTCAAAATGTTTAATTACAGGAACAGTGAATTTTGGAGGGATTTGCTCCTTCCCTTTCATTAATTTATTACTACTGGGGGAAAAAGTACATAACTAATTCCAGCCAGGGTGACAATCCCTACACAGCAGCTGAACACTTTTCCTGATGTTCCTTTCTACCATTTCCTTTCTAGGAACTCCATTGGGATCAAAACTAGAGCTACTTCACATTTCTGACTCTCCGGTAGACCCAATGATTGCTCCCTTTGCTCCTGTCAATACCCGTGGATTCTAAAATACAGTATCGCCGTCCCTTCTGTGTTTTACCTCCTCTTTCGTCTTTCAAACAATGTCCTAAAATAATGAAAAAAATGCAATGGAAATTTTCTACACCATCATGAGGCTGGCACCAAATATAAGCATATAATACCATTCTTTCTAAATTAGATGAACTTCTTTGCAGTAGGAAAACTGGTATTTTAACTGTATTTTATTTATTTTTCCACTGATTGCACCTACTTGTTCTTTCAAGGACACTCCCATTAGGAATACACTTCTCTATCCTTTCTCTCCCTTAAAGCACAGTGAAAATAATCATATCAAGGGAAACTTATTACTGCTTCCAAATTGTCTCTAGCTCTCAGCAGGCACACTCTCCAGGCAACACTTTTGCCGCTACATTATGACTAATTTTTTTTCAGCTGACATTGTGTACCGTAGGTAGAAGGAAAGGACTGATGATACTTGTGATTTTAGCTGAGATTTTGCCCTCTCGAACAAAGCAGAATAACATGCTCTCCCTTTCAGCCCAACCTTCTTGTAAAGAAACAAATTTAAAGTGTCACCTTAGAGAAAACAATTTCACCCAGTGCATCCGTATAAAATTAACTTTGGGAAAGAAGGGTGAAAATACAAGGTCTTTTCTTTATTGGAGGAGGGGGGAAGTAGCATTCGATCTTTCCGTTACTGTGCTAGACAAGTCACCCACACACAAAAACTACTCAAGGTAGCAGGAGGAGAAAGGAGGAAAAGAGGTAAAGAGAGTAAAGGTGAAATTGGAGCTTTCATTTCTTATTTGAAAATACAAAAATACACACTAGCCAATGCTGCCATCTGCTGTCAAAAATAAAATCTCTAGAAGTCAAGGAAAGTTTGATAGCAAGGGAATAGAACAATTTCAAAGCATGATTCAGATTAGCTGTGAAGACTTTCTAACTTTCCAATGTCATTTATTATTCAAAAAAGATAAAGTAACATCCTCAATTAATCAGCATTCAAGCATGGAAAGGCCTATCTCAAGAGGTACTAAGGTGCTTTCCCACCACAAGTCTTCAAAATGAGAAATGAATGAAGACTTGATAGAAATCCTGAAGAGGTCATTCTTGTTTGGGTACAAGGTAAATTAGATGGTGTACAAGTTCTCCTTTAACCCTCAGATTTTTTATGTGAAACAAAGTACAGGGAACATGAGTCCAAGATATCACAATGAGGGAAACTTACCAAAGTGTCACAGAGACTAAACTTGAAGAATCTTCTTACACTGGAATTCTCCAGAAGATGCTCTTATGGGGTGCACTGTTCCCATTCTCATGGATATACTGCACTTTATTTTTCTCAAAGATCTTCAATATGAGCCAACAATAAGACATAGTGGCCAAAAGAAGCTAATATGATCTAAGAATGAACTAATAAAGGTGTAGTGTCAAGAATAGGATTTATGATAGTTCTATTGTACTCTGCCTTGATCTTATTGTAGCTGAAGAACTGTCCTCAATATGAGATGCCACATTTTGGGATGCTGATAAAAATGAAACAGATAAAGAAAAGTAACAGCAGAAAAAAAAAAGTGATGGCATTTTATCTACTGAAATTAATTTAATTATAGCTGGTTATAAATGTAGGTGGTTTTACTGATATTCAATATGCATTTTTCAATAAAAAACTGTCTATAGATTTTAACTAGGATGTTTAAAAAAAAAAAGACTGAAGTCTATGCCAAACAAAGATCCGTTGACAGAAATGGAAATGGTAAGCCAGAACTAGAGTCTTGTGAAGTACACAACAGTGGTCTTCAAGAATATAAAGAATATAAAATGTGTCAAAAGAACCAGCTCAGGTTGTTTGGCCCCATAGGGCAAAACTACGAGCAGTGGGCAGAAGTTGAAGAGAAGCAGATTCGTATAATCAATGTAAGAAAAACCTTCTTAATACTGTTATTCAGAATTGAATGGATGGTCTTGCGAGAGAGTTGGTTTTATGAGAGGTTTCCAAGTAGAAACTGGATAAACACAAATGAGGGATTTTGTAGAATGAATTATTGTTCAAGTGCAGGTTGGACTAAATAATATTTTATATGTCCTTGCAATTCTGGAATTCTTTGCATGAAAATATTCAAGCAACTAGCATCAACTTTATGAGCACAAGTGAAAACAAAGTATACTTGGACATTCCAAAGTTTTACTTATGAATCCTTGCCTGTCTCTTTTCCTGGGATATTCCTCACTTCCTTGAGGCAACCTGTGCTACCACGGACAGGGGCCCAGGCCTGGAGCCAGGAAGACCAGAACTAAAATCCAACCTTAGATACTACCTGGTTGTATGACCCTGCACCAGTCACTTCAACTCTGCTTCGATTCTTGTCATCTAGAAAATGAGGATGACAATATCGCTCTCTCCCAAGGGCTTGTGAAAATGAAAATCAGGTAATCATTTGTGAATATGGAAGGGGCCCTTTCTATTACTATTACCAAAAAGTCTTGGAAAACTTGCTCTATTTTTAATCACACAGACCGTGAGGGCCAAAACAGGTGGGAACCTATTGTAAACCAGTAATACAATCTGTATCGGGTAGCATGGGGGAGAAATCATTGATGACCAAAGAGCTAGCTCCATGCCCCCTGCTTTTTCTGCTACTGTTGGAGGGCTTAGAGTTATTTCTTCTTGATTCAGTCACATGGCCTTGGGACCTTGGCTTTCCCTTCCCAAAGCCCACAATCTCTCCTATATTCCTGGTCTCACACTAAGTGACAGTCACTTATAGCAGCCTCCTGGAATAATGAAAACAACTATTTTACTTCATACAATGATAACAAAAGGGTCTAATTAGTTTTAATTTCGGCAGTCAGAGGCAAATAGTGCATTTACTAATGAAGTTGCCTCAAAGAGGCAACTCTTATTTGGTCTTGATCTAGATAAATGTGAATGACTGTTAGTCAATTCTGATTTTCCTGGACTAGACACAAAATTTATGTCCTTCTACCATGTTCCCATCTGAGTGTTTATTCTGTTCTAGAAGCCTAAGAAATCCACTTCCTCTTGGTCAAAACCTTCTTGAGTAAACTCTCAATTTCCCTAAACTCACTCCCCTACAGCCTAAAATGCTGCATTTCTTTTTGTTCATTTTGTTCATTTTTTTTTCCTCTTGTAGCAAATTCTCACCTGGAGTAGAGAGAGGATTTCACATTCATTTATAACCAACTACTTCCTATAAGTCCACAATACCTTAATTATAAGATACTTATCTGCATGTTCTAGTCTTACAACCAATGGAAGTAATTAAGTGCAGCTTCAGTAAACTGAGTTGCACCTAACCCATAATTCTATTATGTCCCCAGGAACTTCCGTGATTTCAAGTATAAGAAATGGTTTCTTCAAGTTGAAGAGAGAAAAATGACTCAGCAGCCAGTCTAAGTTCAAGTTCATTCTGTTAATTATAACATTAAGAGGCAGCTTGAGATTCACAATTTTATCACTATCTTTTCAAATCTGATAAATTTCAGCAAGTTGTTGTCAGTTCAATCCTACAAACCAGAGTCCTTAGCTGTTATCTAATCCACCTCTCTCATTTTACAGATGACGTATTCAGTGGGTTTTGCAGTGGACAGTACACTAAGCATACAGCAAGGAAGATTTCAATCCAAGTGCTGCCTGAGACACTTACTAGCTAGCTGTATGACCTGACTGTAGGCAAGTCACAACTTTCTGAGTCTCAATTACATCATCTATAATATAAAAGAAAGACTCAGAATTCAATAGCTTCTAAGTATCCTTTCCATTCTAAGTCAAAAGTTTCATTATTTGTCCAAAGTCACTGAACTGTCATTTGCAGACTGAACTGATTCAACTATTCCACTCATTCATCAGGATCATCTCTGGATCTTTACATTTTCAATCAAATTTTAAAAGAAAATAAGATAAAATACACGAGGCACTTATCATGCAGTTCAGGAGTCTTCTGCCTAGTGAAGTTGAGGAGTAAGTTTTTATTTTCTCCTATTATACTTACTAGCGTTTGTTAACATCATCAGCAATATTAAATTGTTGAATGGAATGGGGAACCTATAGGGTCTTTCAAAGATAAACCATTTTTATGACTTAGTTATAAAATTAAATGTTTATAGTGGGCAAAATATTGTATTTCTAAAAACATGTAAATGAAAATCATCCACACAACTGAACACTAGAGTTACAGGAGGCAAGTCCTTATATTCCATGCAGAGATATCCTTGCCCTGGGGAATTTCACTATATAAATGGATTAAACCACATTTACAAAACCTCAGCAGTCTTAAGCCTTAGAGGTCATCTAGTCCAAACCCTACCTTCACTGGCTGAATTTCCCATCTGATTACCTAAACATATACATTGACACAAAGCACTACAATATCTGGATTTCAATTTAAATTAGATCCTTATCTATTTTCAGAATTTAAAAAAATATACCATTTCTGACTTGATTTAAAAACAAGGAAGAAAATTAAACAAATTGAGAGTCAAAGAAGGGGGAAAAATTTATCACTCTTTAGCTCATTTTCAATAATTGACATGTTTAGTGTTAATAAAAGCACATGGAACAAGAAATTCCTCTTAAATTACTAAAAATACAAATATAAGAATATTTCTGGTAATTTAAACTACTCTAATAAAGTAAATCATTTCTCATTAAAGAACCTATAATTTAATTTAGCATTCTCAATTTCTTTCTGCCAGAGTCTTAGGATGCCTAATTAAGGCATGAAGGTGACCTTGGGTTCTGAAAAGCTATGTCAGGAGTCCTATATCTAGTAGGTCTGAATAAACCAGAAAAGCTTTGAGTGTGGGTAGGGTGTCTATAAGATTAAAACCATCATACTTAAGTATAAATTCTAGTTATTATTATGAGTACAGAAAAGCTTATCATCAAGTTGACCACAAGGCAAAGATAACTCTAAGAGAGGTTTTGATGTGATCCATAAACAGATACATAAAGATAATAAAAATGTTTATTAAGGCCATAGTATAATTCAGGCACTGTGCTAAGTCTTCAGAAAACAAAGACAAGCAAGCAAAAAGAAAGACAGTTCCTACTCCCAAGGAACTTACAATTCCAATGGTAAAAGACAATACATAAAAGGGAGTTGAAAAAGTGGGGTGAAGAACAGAATAAACTCATCTATCAGAACAGAGAGGACCCATATCAATGACATCATGAATATATTCAAGTATTTGCTATATTGATACTGTATATTACAATCCAGGATACAAAGATTTAATTTATCACAGACTATGAATTGATACACATTCTATCTATAATGGTGAAGAGCTTTAATCTAGAACATACTATGAAGAGCAACCTAGCAAAGTCTATTTTTTTTAAATCAAATGTACTTATTACAACAAATCACACTTATTCCACACCACCAATATTTATAATTTTTAAAAAACAATCTTAAAATGAGGTTTCATTTCACATTTCACATTTCTTCATAACTATGAAATCATTCAGTTTAACTTGACTCTAATTTTACACTAATAACAGATCAACCTAAAATTATGCAGTAAGCAATCCATTATTTTAGTTATATATTATAAGCAGAGTCTTACAAATTAACAGATCAGAAAAATATTAATTTTCTCAAACCACAGTTACAGAAAACCAATACAACGAATTACTCTGAAATTCCAAATATCTTCCTTTCTTATGCCCCTCTTACAACCTTGGCCAAACAATATACTTTAATTTTTTTTAATTCTAAATTTCAACACTGAAAACAACATTTACATATACACAGCAGAATGGTGAATCTCCATTTTATACTATGTTTTTTAAAAAATCATAAATTTCACACAATAATTTCAAAACTGTAATTCCTGTGCTTCCTTCTCCTCCCTTTGGCGCATTTTTAAAAATATTTCAATTACCTTCCTTTTCTGCATCACTATTACCAACCCTACTACTCCTCTCTCCCTCCTCTTAAAAGCCTTAAAAAAGGAAAGACAGAAAGGAAAAGATAAAATAAAAAAAGAAAATCTTTGTAAAAAATAAGCATGGTCAAGCAAAACAAATCCACATGGTGGTCTTTCTCCACCTTACGGGTAGGAGGTAACAGGATACATAGTATGTCACAACACTGATCAAAGTTTCAATGTCTTTCTGAGGTGCTTGTTTTACACCAACTAATTCTGTTTGGACCCAAAGAGCAGCTTAAAGCCTAAGGTACGTTAAAAAGAGATAAATTTTGATTTGACATCAGAAAAAAAAAACCCTAATAATTAGAGTTACCTAAAAGTGACACAGATTGCCCTGAAATGTGATCCTTGGAGGTCTTCGAGCAGAAGTTAAATGACTCATAGACAGTCAGGTATGCTATAAAAGAGATTTCTTTTATGGAATCTAGATGGCACCTGAGGTCTCATCTCAAATTCTGTGACTCTGCGAATGGTGAAGTAGTATGGAGTGAGCAGAATGATCTTTTCGTGCTCACCATCATCACTAACCTCCACAAATAATAACAATATTCATTGTGTGCACTAGCTTAAGATGTTAGACTGCTATGGCTGCAAAGTTACATAGAGAACTGAATCACTGCTATTTGTTGCACTGCTATTCATCCAAAGAAAGTATGACCCATGTTCGAATCTGGAATCAGCTGTCTGCTTATTCTAAGCTCTGATAATTCACTTCACCACTTCGTGCCTCAATTGCCTCATCTGTAAAATGAAAATAATAATACCTACACAAGCCACTTGACAGGGTTTTTGTGGGATAAGTATTTTACAAACCTTAAAGCACACAAATGTCAGCTACTGCTACTGCAATGACAACCATGACTCATAGGAGAAAATACCTTCCACCAAGTGATGACATGTAGGATATGAGAAAAAAAAAGGTGGAAAATAAGCTATTTAAAAATGATTTGGGCATTTTGATCCCCATGAAATCCACCACAAAACTTCCTAAGAACAAGATTTGATAGGTTACAATTCTCTTTGAAGCTGGGCTACAAGCAAATTGCATTAAGTCTGAAGTCAGTGAAAGTTTTCCATAAGACTATAGCTCTGACTTTAAAAAACAAAGAAATCTAAGTCTTACTTTACCCTTATTCAAGATGTGAAGAAAAACTTAAAAAAAAAAAATCATTTGTGGTGAGCTTCCTAAAGAATGACGGATGTACAATGTGGAGAGTAAAAAGAAAAATAAGGTACGTATAAAATTGGGTAGAAAAAAGAAAACACTGCTAGCCAGTAAGATAGAAGCCTGATAAAATCCATATATATAGCCTCAAAATATGCATTACTGTGAGGCATCTAACTTGGCCTCTATTAAGAGATTCATCTGCTATTCATTCAGTATGAACCTTCTTGAGGAAACCAACCCTTGTTCAGTGTGGTGACAACAACAGATTTGAGATCTCCTTGATCTAAGGATTCAATTTATCATAACAGAAGAAGATTATCCTGAGTATAAGGAAACTTAGTGTAGACTACTCAGGAAAATTAAAAACTTTAAACATCTTTTAGGTTTTTAAAAAAAATTGAACATAAAATTTTATTTGTATTCTCAGTAAGGAACTCCTTTTTCTAATATAGACTGGCACCTGTAGTTAGATACTAATACTGATCTGCAACTTTGTGGAACTCAACATAGATCTGCAATTTATAGTCTTGGGGGGGGGGGGGAGTTAACATAAAGAGTTATTATTGCTCTTGCAAATCTTTAAAGTTTAATGAGTAAATATATAAACAACTTCACCAGCATAAGGGAGACACAAATATTAAAGACTCACAATAATTTTCAGAACAAAACCCACTGCCACCATGCTGTCACCCCAATCTATTGATTCTCTAAATTTTATCTGAATTTTGCAGAGAGAAACTTATATCTTACTCAAATAATCAAGCTCTGGTTTCCCATATAACTAATGCAATGTTAAAACAGTTGATAAGAATTGAGTGTCATGCAGATGAGGTATCTTTTTACAAACTGACACTGTTTATGATGAAATATTTAGTCACTTCTCTTTTATTTTTATTTGCTATTCCTAAAAAGGATTTTAAGAGGCTAATAGTTAAAAACATGCAACAGTAGACATTTCTCCAAAGAGAAGAAATATTTACAATATTTGGAAGGTGTGTGTGGGATGGGTGAAAAAGAACAAAAACTAGTGTGAGAAAATATCAAGTGCTTATTTTTTTCTAATCATATTCCTCTTTTTCACATCTGACACATCACAAATCATACATACACCTTAAAGAATTTCTTGATAAATATTAAGGATTATACTACAACTCTGTGCTTTTTATGTCAAGTCATTATGAAAAAATGAGCATTTTGTAATAATGTTAGTAATAACTGACATTTATGTCATGATTTAAGCTTTGCAAAGGACCGTAAATACATTATATCATTTCATCATCATCACAATCCAGTGAGATATTTCCCTACTGCACTAATGAGGAAAATGAAGCTCAGAGATTTCAAATGACTTGCCCAGGATCACAAAACTAGTAAACAATGAAGGCAAATTTTTAACTCAAGTCTCCTAACTCCACATTTGACACTCTTTACTATAGTGTTTAAATCATGCCCATTTTATGGACTTGAAAACTTAAAAAAGATTACAGTGATCCATATAAGACATTTTGCTAAAAAGAATGAATAAATACTGCATAAAAGGAGCAGCAGCAACACCTAAGCTATTAACACCTCCCTGCAAAGCCCAAGCTACCATCCATCTGGGGTGAAAAGTAGAGATAGGGAGGGAGGAGAAAATGGGATGATGTTCCATTATGTACCCTAAAACCACTATAATGGAGGGGGAGAGAAGAGGAGGAAGACCTAGCAGAAATCTTAAAACTTTGACAAATTAAGCTTTGTTGAAAGCACTAACAGTAACTGTTCGGTGTGATACAAATTCTTTTAAGAGTCAAAAAAACAGAGAGGGCAGCATGGGGTTGCCAGACTATCCTATTTGAAACTGTAGTGAGAAATCAGAACCACACAGAAGAAAGGAATAAGTATCAATCTTCTGTGTTCTGACGCAACAAGAAGGCAAAAGGACACTGGAAAAAAAAAGCTATCAATATCCAACTTACTGAAAATGAATCATTACAGACTTCATGAATATGATAAATAAAACAAAAGAAAACTGTATGAAATAACTTGAAGATATTATAACTGCTTTTAAACTATGACTTTTTTTAAAGTCAACTGGAAATAGATCTTACTCATTACATTTAAGAGATTAATACAGCATGTTGTCAATGATACCACTTACCTTCACATTATACAAAAACATAACAAATCAATACAATATAAAGTAAATTCATCACTAAGCCCAGATTAGATTTAAAAAATGAATTGAAATCAAAGAGCTATTAAATCTGAAGACTAAAAAGATAAAAAACCTATGGTCACTGAAAATCTTAAGGCAAATTTTTGAAGCTCTATCTAATAAGAGAATAGATATCAAAAATTGATAACAATGCCTCAAATGATTTCAAAGAAGTGAGGGACAAAATTAGGAATTTCAAAAGGTCATTTTTGAGAACTGATGTTACATATCCAACTAAAAAATCGATTATACCAATACAGAGAAAATTAATATAACTGGCATTTTTCTGTAACTATAACACATTATTCCACCATATGTGAAAGTAAAAAACGTTTCAGAACCTATACACACAATAGGTACTCTCTCCAGTTACCACTGACTTTTTAATTGCCCAATCCACAGCCATTTGTCAATCCTCAGAAGCTTTTGACACTGTCTTCTCTTTGATAATCTCCATTTCCTTGGTACTTCTCTATCCTGGTTCTCCTCCTACTGACCTGACCATTTCTTCTCAATCTCCTTTACAGGATCTTCAGTGAAGCCAAACCTGTTAATGGTGGGATCCTCAGGGCTCTCTGATGGGGCCTAATCTTTTCTACCTATATACTATTTCACCTGATGATCTCATCAACTTCCATGGCTTCAAATCTACTTATCCATCTCTAATCTCTCTCTTAACCTTCAGTTTCACATTTTGAACTTGATATCTCAAAGACATCAGACAACTCAGTATATCCAAAACTGATCTCATTATCTTCCTCTCCCCACAAAACCCTCTCTTATTCCAAACTTTCCTATTCCTGGCAAAGATACCACTATCTCCCAGATAGAGACAGGCTTGCAACCTAGGTATCAAACAATATTCAAATATCTTCTCTCTTCTGAGATTGCTATCACACTAGTGCAGGACTCAATCACCTCACACGTTAAATATTGTAATAGCTTACTGGAGCTGGTTTTATGGAAGACAAATAAAATAGATAAGCCATTAGGTGCTATGATTTAAAACAAAAGAACAAACATAACTACCAGTATCAAAAATGAAAATATAAATTCATAAACAATGAAAAAGAAATGAAAGTAATTATTAGGTGCTTCTTCAGTCAACTATATGCCAGTAAACCTAACAAACTAAATGAAATGGATGGATATTTACAAAACTATAAATTGCTGAGGTTAAGAGATAAGAAATAGTTAGACAGACTTAGAAGATAGATAGAAATAAGTAGACTTAAATACTTAGAAAAAGAAACTGAATAAACCATAAATGAACTCCTATAGGAGAAAACCCTGAGGAACACCTGTGGCTTAGAGGGCATGATCTAAAGGAGGAGACAGAGGAGAAGATAGAGGAGTAGTCAGATAGGAGGAAAACCACTAGAGAATGATGTCCTCAAAACGACAGTATAAAGGAATAAAGAGTAACCAACAGGGTCAAAGGATGCAGAGAATGAGAAAAGGTCAATGGATTTGGTAACTAAGAAATCATTAGTATCTTTGAAGTTTTGATGGAATGATAAGATTGGAAGTCGGATTGTAAGATGTTAAGAAGAGAGAGGAGAAAATAGAGGACATATTGTAGATGACCTTTTCAAAGAGTTTAGCTAAAAAAGGCAGAAGAGATGGAAGACAACAGTGAAGCAGGGGTGGAAGGAATCAAAAGTTTGTGACTTCTTATTTTTTTCAGGAGAGGAGAGAGTCATCTTTGTAGGCAACAGGAAATAAGTCGGTAGAAAAGGAAATACTAAAAATAAGTAAAAGAGTGGCAATCACAGGGGGAGAAATCTACTGGAGATGAAATGGGGTCATCTGAACAAGTAAAGGGGTTGGTCTTTGTAAAGAATAAGGCCATTTCATCATGTGAGACAAGGTGAAGGAGGAGACAGTGGCAGAAGGCACCTGAGTGACAGATAAGGAAGAGGAAGAAGGGAGTCACTGTAAAAGGCCTCAGTGTTTTCTGTAAAGAAATGAAGGCTCTCAGTTGAAAGAGCAGGGGCAGAGAGAGCCACAGAAGAGGCATGAAAAGGTTTAGAAGAGCTGATGTGGAAAGGGAGGTAAAGTAACATCAGTAAGGGCCCAAATGTATAGTGAACCCAGTCAGAACATTGGTGTAATCTTCTCCACCTTCACTCAGCACAACCTGCATTAGCCATGAAGGAATGAATAGTGGGAGTAATCCAAAGCTGCGGCTTCGTTGAGTGGAATCAGTGATATGATTAAGGATCCAGTGATTCAAGAGAGGAGAGCAGTGTAAAGTTAAATTGGTTCACCAAGGAGTCAAGATAGATAGAAGAGAAAAGAGTAGTTAGTGTAGGGGAGATAGCCTGGGAGAGAACTGAAGGGTGAAAGGACTGTAGGTCATGAAACAGCAAAAGGAGAAGTGAAAAGCCAATAGATTTTGGTAGGATAAATGGATTTCAGAATTCTAGAACATGAAGCTGGTACATTTTGGGGTGACAGCAACATCAAGAGTATGACCATGTTTGTGTGTGACTAAGATGGGGTGGAGGAGGAGCTCATACTAGGACAGCAAATCAAGGTATTCAACGGTTAGGATATTTAAGAATCTATCTGTCTATACAAAATGTATACGCTAGGTATTGAACTCATTGGGAAAGGAATGGGAGTAACCTGGAGGTCTGCAGATAACAGCTACCAGGATTTTATTTAAGGAAGGGGGAGAACCTGGAATTGGCAATGGGTAGAAAGGACTATTCCAACTCCATTGACTCAACCAATAAACTGAGGGGAATGAGAGGCGTAGTCAATCCTGGAAAGAGTGACCAGGGAGGCTGTGTCATCAGGGAGAAGAAATATTTAAAATGAAGGGAAATTTGTTGCCTATGGAAAAGGTATTTCAGAGGCTGGGTGGAGTTAGGATGAAACTTTGGGGTAGATGGATTGAAGGGAATGGGAATGAGGAAGCATGTGGTAGTGGTGTGGAATGGGCTTTGGAAGACAATCTATAGGAGTTCAGAATCACTGGAATAAAAAGAGTATAACCAAATGTGAGAATGATAAACTCAAAGATCTGAGGAATTAGAGAAACAACTCTCCACACTTCTCCCTATTTTGACTCCTTGGTGAATCAATTCAACTCTATAATACTTTTTCTTGAATCCTCAGCTCTCTTATCATACTGTTTATTATGCCCATGTATTACACCTCACTATGCAAAAAAACTGTTGAGAAAGTTGGAAAATAATATGACATAAATTAGTTATAGGCCAATATTGCAACATTACAACATAAGGACCCACTGAGTAAACAATTTAGACATAAATGGTGACATAAATTAGAAGAGGAAAGAAGAATCTCATGACTAAACAAGAGATAGAGAGACTCAGGGGAGGTAAAACATATAATACAGATTTACATAAAAGTTTCTAAAAAATTCACCAACAAAACCAATGCAGATAAAATTAAAAGAAAAGCAGGAAACTGGGGGAAGGATGGGGAGAGAGAATCTCTGCAGCAAGTTTCTCTAATACAGGTCTTACTTTTAGGATACTTAAAGAATTGAGTCAAACCTATAAGAGTCATTTCAAAAATTATAAATGGTCAAAAGAGCAATAGGCATCTTTCAGAGGAAGAAATGCAAGCTAGCAATAGTCATCTGAAAAAAAATGCTTTAAATCACTAATAATTAGAGAAATATAAATTAAAAGAATTCTAAGGTACCACTTCACACCATCAGATTAGCAAAGTTGATTTAAAAAAACCAGGTACTTTAACGTACTGCTGGTAGAGCTATGATCTGTACTGGCCACTATGGAAAGCAATTTGAAAATGCCCAAACAGTTATTAAACTGTGCATACCCTTTGACCCAGCAATACCATTATCCACTCTATTCCCTAAAAAGATACCAAAGAAAGAAAGAATATATATATATATATATATATATACATACATATATACATATATGTATGTATATATATGTGTGTGTATATATATATATATATATATATATATATATATATATATATAAAAGTATTTCTAGTAGCTCTTTTTATGGTATCAAAGAATTAGTAACTGAGTAGGTACTCATCTATTGCAGACTAGCCGAACATACCTAAAAAGATCAAAGGAACAGGAAAAGGACCTATATGTACAAAAATGATAGAAGCAACTTTTGTAGTGTCAAAGAATTGGAAACTCAGGGGGCATCCACCAATTGGGGACTGGTCTAAAATATTATCATATTTAAATGTGATGGAATACTGTTGTGTTGTAAGAAATGATGAAGAAATTGGTTTTGAAAAGACTTGGAATGAACTGATCAAAAGATAAGTGAACAGAATGAGAACAATTTATACAATAATAAAAATATTTTAAAGATCAACAATTTTGAACTCTGATTAACAAATTAACCAACAATAAATCTAAAGGACTCACAATGAAACATGCTATTGACCTTCCAGACAGAGAGGAGGTAAAGTAAAGCACGAAACATACTTCTTTTCTTTGAACATGACTAATGAAGGAATTACTTTTATTTGACTATACATATTTGTAAATAATTTTGTCTTCTTGCCTTCTCAACAAGTGGAGCAGGGGAGGTGAGAGGGAGATTTGGAGCTAAAAAAAAATTCGAATTTTAAAAAATAAATAAAACACTTGATGATCTGACCTTTCTAGTCTTCTCAAATCTTACTCTCCCTCCACATAATCTATGATCTGGCCTCCTTCCTCTACCTCAAACAGGTCACTATACATCCTGACTCCAGGCACTGTCAGTGACTGTCCCCATATATGGAACGCTCACTCTCCTACCTTCTGCCTTCCCTTCTTCCTTGTTTCCTCAAGTTTAAGTGAAAATCTCATCTTCTAACAAAAAGCATTTCCCAATAACCCTTAATTATAGAGCCGATGATTATCAATAGTAACTGTTGCTGTTTCCCTTCCAGTCAGATGTCTTTCTCTTCTTTGCCTCATTAAAGGGGCCATGACCTGACCACTTCTTGTAAACAGGCCTATTCAATGAATGGGCAGTACCTCACCTCAGTGAGTACCTGCATACACCTTAGCCTAAAGGGGCCAAGGTCTCCTAGTGCATCCTGAGGAATATCAGGTCACTGCATTCAGAAGGCTCTGAAGGAAAAGTAAGGCTGGTGACTTTGCACAGTCCTCCTTCACTCAAAACAAAGTCAAGTGCAAGTCATGTCATCATTTCTCTGATGGCATGATCTTCGTTGGCAACGAAGGACGAACGCTATCTCCAATCCACTCTGAATTTTGCTTATTTGTACATAGTTGTTGACTGGAAAGGCACGAGAGCATTGTCCACTATCTAGAACCCAGGCAAACATACCATCATGAAATTGACAATATTGATGAACTTCTCTGGGAAACCAAATTTTGACATAATTTTCCATAAGCCCTCACGCCTAACAGTGTTAAATGTCTTGGTTACATCTATAAATGTGTACAGATCACATCAACTGTTCCTCAGCCCTTTCTGAAGCCACACTGGCTCTCAGGTAGATGACCATCTTCCAGGTGAAGGATCAGCCTATTAAGGAGGGCTCTAGCAAGAATTTTGAAAGCAACGACTAAGAGAGAGATCCCCCTCTGATTGTCACAGGACAATCTATTCCTGTTACCTTTATAGAGATGGACAATAGAGGCATACTTGAACTCCTCGGGGATAACCTCCTCTTGCCATATAACCTGGAAAATTTCAGTCAGCTTTTGTATGAGCATGGTCCCTCTACCTTGTAAATCTCAACTGGAATAGAATCAGCACCAGGTGCTTTGCCACATGAAAGAAGCCTAATAGCCCTCAAAACCTCTTCTTCATTTTAAACTTTAGCTAAGGAGGGTATTGACTTCAATCTGAGGTAAATGGTCAATGGCCTCAGCATTGATTGATGATGGTTTGGTAAGAACACTATGGAAGTGTTCTCTAGGATCATGATCTTATCATTAATCAATGTGGCTCCATCAGCACTGAGTAGTCGTGATGCAACATAAGTTTCTGGACCATAGATAGCTTTCAGGGAATCATAAAAGTGCTTTTGATTGTTACTATCAGTGTAAAACTGAATTTCATCTGCCTTCTTACTGAGCCAGGAATCTCTAAGGTTGCTTGTACTTTGCTTTTGATAGAATTAAATGCTGCCTTCTTAGAGATAGATGAACTATCCTGCTGGTAAAATCCTGTGGAATTCTAGATTTTCATTTAGCAGCTTCTGAATTTCCCCATCATTTTCATCAAACCAGTCTTGGTGTTTGTGAGTGTTCTGACCCAGATGAGCAAATGCAGTGCTGTACACCAAATCTCTGAAAGTTGCCCACTCCTTTTCTGCTCCACTGTTGCCAACTGTGGGATGGCTCAGCTTTCCCTCCAAGTTAGCAACAAACTGTTAATACTCTAATTTGTTGACATTAATTCTTCTGGTAGTCATTTTGCCTTAGGGGCAGCACTTTTGATGAATGTGAATGTTCAGCTTGGAAAGGATAAGTCTATGAGCAATGCAGCAGTCTGCCCCTCACTTTGCCTTGGTCACTCTCACATCTTCTCTGTCTCTTCTCCTTACAATCACACAGTCTATTAGATGACAATGTTTGCTGCATTCAAGGTGCATCCATGAAGTTTTATTGCATTTATGTAAACAGAAGACAGTGTTGGTGATAAGAAGGTCATGTGATGCACAAGTCTTCAGCAGTAAATGAACATTGCTGTTGCTGTTTCCAACTCCATTCCTCCCTAGGACTCTCTGCCAAGTCTTGTAGTCTGAGCCTACTCTAGCATAAAGTCGCCCAGAATTATAAGCTTGTCCTCTTTTGGCGCATTGATGATTAAGGGTCTCTTGGTCTTCATAAAATTTTTCTTTGACTTCATCAGGGTTTGTCATGGTAGGAGCATAGGCATGGATAATTAACATTAAGAAAACACAGGTGCTCCATCAACCACCATCAAACCATTCATACATGGAATTATCGGTTACAACAAAAGGAGAAGTTTTGAATGCTGTGGATCAGTTCGCTTACCTTGGTAGTGTACTTTCCAGGGATGTACACACTGACAATGAGGTTGATACACACATTGCCAGAGCTAGTTCACTGTTTGGGAGGCTCTGAAGAAAAGTCTGGGAGAGAAGAGGTCTTAGACTGACTAACAAACCAAAGGTCTACAGAGCTGTTGTGCTGACTTCATTATTGTATGCTTGTGAAACATGGACAGTCTACCAGCCGCATGTCAGGAAACCAAATCGCTTCCATTTGAATTGTCTTAGGAAGATTCTGAGGATCATCTGGCAGCATAAGGTAATAGACCCTGAAGTTCTTGCTCAAGCTGAACTGCCAAGTATTCAAACTATGCTTCAGAGACCACAACTCCAATGGGCTGGCCACGTTGTTCGAATGAAAAATGTACACTTGTCAAAAAGACTATTTTATGGAGAACTCGCACGGGGGCAGCCAATCACATGGTGGCCAGAAGAAGCAATACAAGGATATTCTCAAGGTCTCTCTCAAGAACTTTAGATTTGACTGTGCAACATGGGAGACACTGGCACAGAACCACTCAGCATGGCGTGCTCACATCAGAAAGGGTGCTGAGCTCGTTGAGCAAAGCAGAATTGAAACAGCACAAAATAAACGCAGGATGCACAAATTTGGGATATCCACCCCACATCTTCACACAGACTCTCTGTGCCCAAACTGTGGTAGATCATTCCCAGCTCATATTGGTCTGATCAGCCACAGTTGGACACACTAAAATTTCACTTTATCACAGTGATGTTATTTTGATTTTCTTCAAAGATGAAGGACAACCAACCAACCAACACAGTTGTTTGCATATTTTCTCCCCCATTAGACTGTAAAGTCCTTGAGGACAAGGACTGTCTTTTGCTTTTCTCTGTCTCTGAAGTACTCAGCACTGTGCCTTGAACAAAGAATATGGTTAATAAATGATTAATGACTGAATTAATGACTGAAAAGAGAAACATAGAGAAAATACTCCTTAGAACTAAATACACTTTCTCAGAGTTAAGTGAGAAGAGTCAAAGACAAAGGTGCTCAAAAGGCTGACTTAGGAAATTTAAAACTGTTCTTTTGTATTTGTTAAATTTGTTTGAAAAACATTATTTGTTTAAGTGACATTCGTGATGGGCAGCAAAGTGATAAAAACAAGTGACCATTTTCAGTAATAAATTCTTCATTGTAAAAATGTCATTTCTTGAGAATTTAATGGCAGATCAAAAAAAAATTCTTTAAAAAATGCTCCATAGTAAGACCAATACCTGCAAAACTTCTGAAAGCCTGAGCCAAGTAATCCAACTAACTATACCACAGAACTAATGAGTGCAATCTCAATGAAGTCAACTATGAAAAAATTCTTAACCCTCAACCAATGAATGTTCACTAAACTCAGGCAAAAGCTGGTAGTAGTTACAAGTAAAACTGAATGATAAAGATAGCTTGATATAAATCTATTCTTATTTCTGGAAGCATAACTTTATATTCATGACCTATTCATGACACGTTAGCTGCATCTTCTATGAATATGAGAAGGATCACTATTTTTTTATTTAATAAATATACCATGCTCATAGTACATATAAGATATTAATTTCTCTTAAAATAATACTAGTTACTCTTAAAATAAATGGTAAGAGTCATAAAGAACAGGTATTTTGAGACCCTAGAGCAAACAATTAAACTGGGATATCCTCATCAGTGCTTACATCTTGAAATGTTTATCACTGAATCAATAATGCTTTGTTTCATCTCCTCTCTGACTGAAGGATAGTATCTCCAATTGGAAATTTTCAATTAATTCAAAATTAAAAGAAAAAAAGGATGAAAACCTTATTGCATTTATCAATCAGGTCAGAGCAATAAATACAGTTCATCCTAGATTTCTGAGATTACTTGAAAGTAATGGTACCCGAAAGAAAATAGTATTGTTTCTGACCAACTTTATTTTCACTAAATGCAAAAAAAAATTGTTTTCTTCATTTTTACTTCAAAATTTGATATCAATGTATTACCAGCATTATTCAATCAGGATTCAAAAGAAAAAAAAGAATGGGAAAGACAAGAGTAGACATTTTCCTGGGTATGAGTTAGAAAAGACAAAGAGTAAAAGAATTAGAGAGAACCTATGTGTATATGTACGAAAAAGAATGCTTTTAAGTGCAGTTAACTGAAGGCTGTACAGTTTTCCATGTGTTAGGAGAACGCAGGTGGAAAAAAGAGTAATAATAGCTTAAGTTTCTACAGAACTTAACCATTTAGAAGTACTTTCTTCCAAAGTATCCTATTATATTAGTAAAATTAATATGTTCACTTTACAAATGAAAAGCTAATGTTCAGAGAGGTTGTCAGTTGTCTCTACTGACCTAACTAGTAAGCAGCAAAATAGGGATTCCAGTCTCTTCATTTAAATCTAGTTCTCAATTTACTCATAAGAGCGGCTAGATGGTGCCACAGTCCACAGAATGCTGGGCTTAGAGTGACAAAGCCTCATCTTCCTAAGTTCAAATCCCTCCTCAGACCCTTACTAACTCTGTCCCTGGGCAAGTCGCATAACTCAGTTTCATCATTGTAAAATAAACTGGAAAATGAAATGTCAAAATATACTTTTTATAAAATGGCAAGTACTGTCTTTTGTTTTTCTTTATAAAAAGCAAAAAAAAAAAAAAACCTAAATAGGGTCACAAAAAAATCAGACATGACTGAAAAAAACTGAACAACTACAATCCACTTTGTCTTTTCATACAGGTATGAGCCAGATAACAACAAAAGTCTAATACTGTTTGGTTGTGGTCCAAAGCAAAAAAGAAAGAAAACAGAAAAACAGGGTCAAAAGAGATGAACATAGTATACAATTTTTCATTGGTATTTAAAACTCAAGAAAGCATCTGTATTACTGATTACAAGCATACTTTTCACACTACATTGCACCTACCATAAACAGAGTATAGGTAATAAGCTTAAACAAAAGGCCAAGTGACAACATGGCACCTGCCATTCTGGAAAAACAAAACAAAACAGTACATATGATTTAAATGCTCACATGAAACAATCTCTGTGAAGCTCTACTGTAATGTTTCTTAATGGCAAAATGAAACTGAGTTTTTCTTAGTAATATCATTATTAGGGAGGTTAGATTGATTTATCTTTTTTGTGTAATATCAGCAATCTATACATAAACCTCAAGTTATGGATATTATATTTTACCTAGCACTTCCATTTACTTTCATAGGTAACTTCACTCTCTTACAACAAATAAAGAACTTGATCAGTCACTTTATTTTCTGTGTGCTGCTAAGAAATACAATTGTGGTCTCACGCATATTAGCTACTCAAATAATGCAGTGCCCAGGTAAACAGTACAGGATACTCCAACGTGATCTCCTGAGTGCCAAATAACTTGTCCTTGAGAAGCAAAATGATTCTTTAAAGCGATGTGGTCTAAATTAGTAACTGGTTTAAAGTAAAGGGATTATTTTGATATTTTGACTGATCCTTATCTACTGGCTCCCTCTCTGGTACTTGTAAATATTAACCAGTCCTTAAAAAAAACCTTCACTTAATCATGCCATTCCTTAATGTTGTTGCCCTATATATCTCTTCAACAACCATTTCTTAGAAAGAGCTTCTATTTCTCAGTCTTCAGTTCCTTACAATCCAATTTTTAATTCTACCACTTGATTCAAAACGTCTAAATATACAAAATTTATGTGCATGCAGATATATGATCTTATAAATATATAAAAAAGTTTTCTTCATATCTTTTACTTCCGTATCAGTCATTTACAGATAATCCCCAGACTTTATAGCAAAGAAAATCCAAAAGAAGACATTGACTTCATCTCACTGGTCATACATAAAATGTTGTAATGAAGGCTTTCCACTATTTTCTTGTATGTAGGGAATATTAATTTCATCATCTTTTCTGGGACAGAGAATGGTAATTACAATTACTCAGAGTTTGACTTATTTTATTGGTTTTTACATCACTGTAGTCATTTAGTATACTGTTTTCTTAGGTCTGCTTACTTTACTCAACATCAATGTATGAGTGGCCCATGAGTTTATGAATTCCTCTCATTCATTATTTTTCATGAGGCAAAATATTCTGATGAATTAGCATTCCGTGATTATTTTTGTCATTTCACAATTAATGGGCACTGAATTTTGTTTTCAATTTTTCTCCCACCAAAATCTAATCTTGTTACATCTAATGCCTTCTTTCATCGTTCCTTGACCTCCTTGAGATACCTACTCAGAAACTTTATTACTTCCAATGACCTCACAGGTTTGACGTAAAACACGTAATGCACTTCACAAGCCCTAAAGTACTGTGTACATTTTAGCTGCTATTATTAATGTTGCTGCTTTTCTACCAAACACGTGAGCATCTATTTTATCTACATGATCACAAGGACCTAGGCTCAACTTGACAACTTCTCCAACTCTAGACACAGTGACCTGCACAGCAGGTGCTTCCTAAATCTGTCTTAAATTACCACCACAGCATCAGAATCACTGAATGTTACAGCATCACAGACCCTTGAAGTTAGAAGGACTTTCAAAGGTCTTCTAATCTAGTCTCCTACTTAGAGTGTGAAAACTCTCCAAAACAGAGGAGAGATTGTTTAATTGAAGAAAATGGAACCCAGAATGGTAAAGTGACAGCTCAAAGTCAAGAAGTTTGTCCTTAACACTGCCTACTCTAGCACAAACTTTTCTGATTATAAAATCAATTGTTAAAAGATAGAAATTATGCCATACAGTCATAAATTCAGTTAGGAGATGAAAGACGATAAAAATGTAGAAATGATTTGTCAATAAATTGGATTTGTGGGGTAACTGAGAATAAGGAGTCAAAGATGACTGACTGGGAGCCTGGGTAACTAGGAAGATGGTAGTACCATTGACAGTTAGTTATAAGGAAGTTCAAAAGAGGGTTAAATTTGTGGGGGAAAGATAATGAGTCCTGTTTTCTGCATGTTGTGCCTTCTGTTGTAAAGAGCTCTCTGTGCATTTGGAGTATTGAAGACAATGATGAGATCTCATCTGTCTTCTAACAATAGCAACTAAAGTCCCAACAACCTCTTCCTTGGTTTACAGAGGGTAACTAAAGTAGAGGTGTTTACAGCAGTATAGTACTACCTGAAATCGATGTGTTGTTGGTTTTTTTTTTTTAACTGAGACGTTACTAGCAAAGATCACAGAATTCTAGGGATTTACTTGCAAGAAAAATGTTTTCCATGTTACCAATTTTACTTTATGTACTGAATTTATGGGTTATTTCATGGTTACTGTGTTAGGAGAAGTACATATTGTGAGAATTAATGTTTCGTTATAAAGAATTGTATGCAGAACAGTGTATTTTCAGCAATCTCTAATGAAAGATTGCATAGGAACCCAACATCCTATTTTCCATTGCTCAATGTATCAATATTCATGTTTTTTACTTTCACACCATTTGCAAGGAACATTACCCCCACAAAAGTTGAGAACTGACTGCAACTTCAAAATGAAAATACCCAATAATGTCAGTCATAATCTAGAAATTACAGAGCCATAAAAAATATGAGAAACAGCCAGAATGTGAAAGCGGTATTGTCAGTATTACACAGTACTTGGCAGCCATCATTATTTAAAGAAAAAAAAGAAGTTCAAAATACAATATTCCAAAAGGCAAAATTTAAAGACTTATAATTAATAATAACTTAAGAAAAATTATGAGGGGTAAAGAAGGAATATGAATTTTTGATAAAATATATAAATATATTATATATAAATATATTATAAACATTCTTGATTAAAATACAAGGACTGAGTAGAAATAAAATAAAAAACAAGAGTCAAAAGAAATATAATAAAGTAGGCAAACAATTACCTACAAGGATGATGGGTTTATATTTTAATAGATTAGTTAAGCACCCCGTCAGAACTCCATTACTATGAGAGGTCAAAGAAATAGTCATAACATTGGATGTGGGAGTGACATTTTCATGTTTGGAGACCATAAAACATGAAAAAAAAAGAATGGAAGAACAAAATAATGGGGTAAGAAAGGAAGAGGGTAAACAAGGCAGGAATTGCTATCTCATATACCATGGGGGTTTCTAAGGAGACTATGCAAACAAGGAGGAAGGAATACTTAAAGTGAACACCACTTGAAGCTCACTTTGATATGAACATTTAACAAATATGTACCAAAAGGTATAGCACCTAAATACTTAAAATGAAAACTAAAATAAGTTATATACAGGAGAAACGGCAAAAAACATAGTAACTGGAGACCTCAGTATATCCCTTTCAGTCATAGACCAATTCATTGTCAGATTTAAACTATTTAGTTTCCAACTAAATTTATGTCTTTTCTTCAAAGTCTTTTTATTGTTTAATCAGTAATGTGTTTAATATTTCTGCTTTGTCTCTTTGTGAGGCTTTTAGAACCCTAATATGTAAGTTTTTTGTTGTGTGCTATGTAGCTCTGATAAATATATGTTTCTATCTATTTCCCTTCAATAAATACCAGCAATGTTTCACATCTAACTTTTCTGCAATTCTCTTCAGTTTGTTTGTGTGTGTATGCATTTGTGTACGTATATCTGTGGATGTGTGTGCAAAACGAAGGGTTAAATGAAAAAGAATTTCATCCAAAAAAATGACAATGAGAATATATCAAAAATGATGGCATATAGCCAAAGTAGTCTTTAAGGGAAAATTTATATCTATAAGTGATTTCAAGAACAAAATAGAGAAAAAACAAATCAATGAATTTTGCATGCAACTAAAAAAGAAAAAGCAATCCTGTGAGTCTACTTCACATCCATCAGACTGGCTAAGATCACCTTTTTTAGAAAATGATAATTTTTTAATCATCTTAGGGGAAATAGGCAGCCTTATGCACTGCTGATGGAGCTATAAATTAATAAAAAGTAACTAAACTCTTTAAACATTTTGATCCAGAAATATCATTGCTAGGTCTAAACTCTGAACAAATCAAAGAAAGAAGTCTCATTATGTTAAAAAAAATTTATAGAACAAAAAACTGAAAACTAAAGAAAAATGGAAAAGTTATGGTATATGAATGCAACAGAATGTAACTTCATAAGAAATAACTAAATAGATGTTTTAAGAGAAAGTTTGGAAGACATACATGAACTGATACAGAGTGAACTAAGAAGAACAAAGGCAAACATTTATACAACATCATAAAGAAAAATAAATTTGTAAGTGTCAAAGGCAGGAGTCAGGAGGACCTGAGTTCAAATCTCACCTCAGACACTTGACACTCACTAGCTGTGTGACCTTGGGCAAGTCACTTAACTCCCAACTGCCTCATCCTGGATCATCTCCAGTCATCCTGATGAATATCTGGTCACTGGATTCAGATGGCTGTAGGGGAAAAGTGAGTCTGGTGACCTGCACAACTCTCCCTCACTCAAAACAAAGTCAAGTGCAAGTCATATCATCATTTCTCTGATGGCATCGTGTTCTTCAGCAACAAAGGACAAACACACATGCATAATACATATTTATATATATATATATATATATATATACACTCACTATATATGTGTGTATATATGCATGTGTGCATACATGTATACATATATACATATGTATGTATGTATATATACATATATAAATGGTAGGCTATAGCAGTGAGAAAAAGATTACTATGGTAATAGCATTAAGAGGCAGTTACTACTACAAAAATAAATCCTCAAAAATCAATAGAATTTCTATAAAATAATTTTTTATAAAAGTACACACACACACAAGTAGCAATAACGGAAAGGGAAATTCCATTCCAAATGACAACAAAATGCATAAACTATTCGGGGTACAACTTCCCAAAGCACACAAAAGACATATATACTCAACCACAAAGCAATCCTTAAAGAAATAAAGAACAATCTAAAGGAGGAGATACTTTACAGATCTTGATAAAATAATAACAAAATTCATTTGGAAAAGCAAAAGATCTAGAATATCAGGGAAATGATGAAAAGAAGTAAGAATGAAGGGGACATACACTTCCAGATCTCAAAATTATACTATACAGCAGTAGCAATCAAAAACATCTAGCATTGTTTGAAGAATAGAGAGTATTGATCTGAAAGTTTGGTTAAAGAAATGGCAACAGGCTAAATAAATACATTTTATTATTTAATTCCCTTGTAAGTTAACAGTAAGTAGATCTACAGGGCCAAGATTATACCTGACTCCACTCAGTACAGGAATAATCAGACTTAAATACATTTTAGGACAATCCAAAGTGGTCTGTGTCCTTCAGATTTATGGTCTCCATGTGTGAATAACTAGTCCATTAGAAAGGAACTTCTTATTCCATAGGTTGTAAATATAATAACAGAGTTTGACAAAGTTTCAAATAGAAATTACGACTCAAGATGTCTGTGTTTTCTTTACCATTAACATGCCATAACATAGTATATATCAACAAAATATTAAGATATGGAAAACATTCCATTATTCAGAAAGTGTCTTGGGTTAAAGGTCTCGTAAAGAATGCTATCAGCCCTATCTGGCTTTTGTTCACATAGGAAGAGGCATTCTCTGAGTTTACTTTAGAGAACAATGACTATTAGTTTCAAGCTCTAACTCTTATTAAAGTCCAAAATTTATATTAAATATTATCAAGAGAAAGAGCAATTGAACAAACTAGAAAAGGAAGATTCAAAAACAAAAAACCGAACTCAATAAATCAGTGATTGATAAAGTAGAAAACATATGTAACCTAGAGGAAAACTCCCTATCAGATAAAAATGACTCGGGAAATTAGAAAGTATTCTGGCAAAAATTGGGCTTCGATTCACCTTGTAACTGGGGAATGACTAAACAAACTGTGGTACATGAATATAACGAAATGCTGTAAGAGAATGCTACATGCAATGAATACAGAGAAGCATGGAAAAAACCTATATGAACTGATACAGAGTGAAGTAAGCACAACCAAGAAAATAATACACACAATAACTACAACAATGTAAATAGAATGACACATGAAAAAATCAAAAGTAAATGTAACAAAAGTATAAAGATCAAGTGAAACTCAAATGAAGTGAAATAAGAAGAAAATCCCCAACCAAGTGAGGGGTTCACAGGTGTTAAAAACTGTATCTTTTCATACTTTTTTCAATGTATCAATCAATTGTACTGCCTTTTTCCCCCTTTCTAAAACATACAATTTGTTATATGGGATAGTTCTCTGGGAAGGAGAGAGGGAGGGATACAGTGATATAACAAACAGAAAATATCAATTAGAAAAAAAAACAAAACTTTAAGGCAATTACTAGAACAAGAGCATTGAAAAGACTTGCTCTATTATGTCCTGGTAAACTACAACTATACTATCATGTTCAGTTCTTGGTGTCTCCCATTAGAATGAATATTGATAAATGTAGGAAATACTCAGAGATCAACCAGTGTGGTGAAGGGCGTCAAGAAAATACTATCTTGAGCATCAGCTGAAAAACCTGGGGCTATTTTGCCAGGGCAAGAAGAGGCTTTGAGAAGAGAATGGGAAAGAGGGCACATTAGAGCAAAAGTCAAGTATTTGAAGGGCTGTAATATGCAAGTGGAATTATTAGTGTTGCTTGACTTAACACTATGAGCAAAGGGCAGAAGCTGCTGAGAGGAAAATTTGGGCTTCATGTCAGGAAACGCATTTAAAAATGGAACTTCTCAAAACTGAAAAGTGATACCTTTGAAGGTAGTAGTGCGTTACCCTAAGTGTTGATTTTCAAGGAAATACGAGGTGACCACTTGTCAGCTATACTGAAGAAAGAACTATTCTTCAGGTATAAGTTGATCTAGATAGCCTCTAAGAGCCTGTTTAATCTGTGAAATAAGTTTTCTTAAATCAATGTTACCTTATAGTCAAAGCATCAACCTAATTCATCTTAAACCCAAAAATGTATGTGAAACTGTTCATGCTATACAGTCTTATACAGACATAGTAAATTGTTAAATCCGATTTTGTTTCAATAATCAGCTAAGCATTTAGATAAAAATAAAATACTTGGCAAATTTTTATGTTCTGAGAACCACAAGCTACCAAATTGGAAGAATTACGTAACAGATTCCATGCCAGAACCATAAAGAGGTGTTGGCATACTACCCATATGCTATAATGGCCTCCATATAATGTTTTTGAAGAATAAATACCTTTCTTGCCACTGAACCATACCATTTATTTGTATAAACAACGAGTTTTGTTAGAGATATTTAACTTTTATGGGAATCTTGAATTTTTGAAATAGGAATATACTTCACTTCCAAAATTCTGTTTCCTTTATTACTGTCCTTTTTCAGCATACTGTTTCCTTTATTATCCTATCCTTCCATTTATTTCTCTAAAACCTACAACCTCCTTCCTGCTCCTTTATAAATATTAAATTTTCCTATTTTTCTCAACTATCTTAAAATCCTATTTTTGAATATCAAAAAATTAATACTTAAGCATTGGGAATATGCTTATGTAATATCTTCTTACTGTTTCAAAGCTTAAATTGCCTCCTCAGTTTAAAAGCAATAATGAAGAGAAAGGAAATTTAAATGCATAATTGTGCATTTGTGCAGTAAATGTGGAGACTCCACATTTGTGGAGTAAAGTTAAGACCATGGGAAATAAGGAAAATCTAAACTAAATTTAGTACAACATGAACTGCCATGTTGCATTCTGGTAGAACTTTCTGATTTGTTTGTAGAGCTGACGAGGTGCTTGGGCGCCTGTGCTCAGACTCCAACTCTAAAATCACATTTCTCTCTAAAAATCACATTTCTCCCTAGTCTGTCTCTGGCAGTTTCTCCCTAGTCTGTCTCTGGCAGTTTCTCCCTAGCCCAAGGACAGACTGCCCTAGAAAAATATTTATCTCTCTTCTTGACACAGTGGCCAGCTGAACCTATAGAATTTATTAGTTTGAACCAGCTGTGTACTGGCTGAACTGGCTGTGTACTGGGTCATAACATTTACTATTCACTAACCTATCATACGTATCCCAGACTTAGACATATGTATACTGCCTTACATTTATCTTGTCTAAGAAGATATTGATGGGGGTAGCCCGAGTATTTCTTGGTCAGCCCTGACCAGTAGTCGACTTAGTGATGTTTTCCGACTAAAACTACACTTCCATGTAGCCCTGCTCCTGGTTATTGCCCAGAAACTCTGGGTAAAATACATGCATGGTAGATACTAAAAGTGTGCATTCCTTTAAAAACTAACTACTCCCTAATTCCATCCAGAATAACCTAGTTTAGCATATCTGGCATGTTTTACTATAGGATATCCTATATAAACTTTACTTGTACCCCTTTCAAATCACAGGTTCCCTAAGCACTCTTGCCTGCTGAAAAGCATAACAATAAATCTTTACCACCTTGACTTCAAGAATGCTGTGAGACCTCAAATTCATTCCAGATGGCGTTCCCTTGAACTCCAGTCTTTGAGGGATCTCTGAGGTCCCCCTTCCAATCCCCACCAGAGTGTTATTTCATATTGTTAAATCTGTTCCTTGAAATACACAATGCAAGCAACATGACTGATATTTCAATAAATTTGGAATTTCCTAAAACTTCCATGAGATCTTGTGCCGTTAACACAACTACACCTGTGAATGTGCAGATTATTTTCAACCCTCTAAAAAAGTTGGTCCTATCAGCATTACTCTATATTTAAATGTCTTCCTATGACAAACTTAATTAACTCAGATTCTAAGACTGGCACTTCATCCTCTTCTTTGCTGTTAGGCCTGGGTTATCCTGGCATCCTAGCACAATGTATCTCACTTTACATAGAACACATGCAGCAGTACTTTGGTACAAAGGGAGTGGAGGGAGAGCTGTGTTTGCTTTGCCTTCCTTTTTACTCATGCTGGTTTATACCCTAAAAACATTACTATAAGAAAAGGAGGGCAATGATGTTGTATTCAAGCACCAGGAAATTGTGAAAGGAAAAACAGTATCATCCAAGATGGAAAGCATAAAGAAAAAAAGCCAAATAACAGTTAATAACAGTGATATCCTTTCAAATAATATGTAAAAAAGAAATGGGGGGGCGAAGCCAAGATGGCGGAGTGAGAGCAACAACTCACCTAAGCTCTCGGACAAACTCCTTCAGGTACCTCCGAAAGGAGAATCTGACCAAAGTTTGGAGGTACGGAATCCAGGGGGAGACAGAAGGTGACAGTTTTGGAGCTCATGTTAGACTGGAGGATCCACAGGAAAGGTCTGTTCCGTGGGGGTGAGCCCACAGCGCACAGCACAGCGTGGCCAGCGCAGCGGAGCAGAAGGGACCCGAGAAACCTGAGCTGCGGGCAGAACCTGAGGAGCGGCACCGAGGGCGGGAGACAAGCCGAACCCAGTCCGTGAGGGCCGTGGAGAGCCAGATATCAGCGCAGAAGCTCCTGAGATCTTCAGCCCAAAGACCAAACTTCG
>CM053769.1:603791333-603805509 GCA_028658325.1 Potorous gilbertii | reverse complement strand
TACTAGCTAAATAACAGAAGGGTAGACAAGTGGAATAGACTTGGTACTCAAGACACAGTAGACAATGAATATAGCAACACACTGTTTGATAACCCCAAGGATCCCAGCTTCTGGGATTCGAACTCAACTGTTCGACAAAAATTGTTGGGAAAACTGGATAAAAGTGTGATGGAAACTAGGCATAGACCAATGCCTGATACAATACACAAGAATAAAATCCAAATAGGTAGATGATCTAGGTATAAAGATAGAAACTATGGACAAATTGGTGGAGCAAGGAATAGTGTATTTATCAGATTTATGGAGAAGGGAAGAGTTTTTATGAAAGAAAAGATAGAAAGCATTATGAAGTGCAAGATGGATAATTTTGATTACATTAAGCTGAAAAGTTTTTGCACAACCAAACCCAATGCAACCAAGATTAGGAGGGAAGCAGAAAATCGGGAAATAATTTTTGCATCTGATGTCTGTAATAAAGGCCTCATTTCTAAAATATATAGAGAACTGAGTTAAATATACAAAAATACCTGTCATTCTCCAATTGATAAATGGTCAAAGGATGTGAACAGGCAATTTTCAGAGGAAGAAATTAAAGATATCTATAGTCATTTGAAAAAAATGCCCTAAATCACTATTGATTAGAGAGATGCAAATCAAAACTACTCTGAGGTACCACATCACACTTATCAGATTGGCAAACATGACAGAACAGGAAGATGACAAATGTTGGAGAGCATGTGAGAGAGTTGTAACACTAATTCATTGTTGATGGAGCTGTGAGCTGATCCAACCATTCTAGAGAGCAATTTGGAACTGTGCCCAAAGGGCTACAAAAATGTGCATACGCTTTGACCCAGCAATACTGCTTCTAGAACTGTATCCCCAAGAGATCATAATGGGAAAGGGTCCCCTGTGTGCAAAAATACTCTATGGTGGCCAAAAACTGGAAATCAAGGGGATGCACATGAATTCGGGAATGGCTGAATAAATTATGGTATACGAATGTAGTGGAATACTGTTGTGCTACAGGAAACAATGAACAGGTGGAGCTAAGATGGAGGAGTAAGAGCAATGACTCCCCTAAGCTCTTAGACAAACTCCTTCAGATACCTCTAAAAAGAGAATCTGACAAAATTTTTGAGGTGCAGAATCCAATAGGAGACAAACTGTGACAGATTCACAGACCTGGACAGACAGGAAGGTCAATGGGAAGGATCTGTTCTTCGGGGGTGAGTCCACAGTGCTTAGTGCAGCGTGTCTAGTGCAGCAGAGCAGGAGGGCCCCAGGGAGGCCTGAGGCAGCAGCAGGTGGAATGGTGGGAGCCTCCAGGGGAGGTGGAATGTTGCACTAGAACCCAGGCAAGCCTCAGCACTAGGAGTGGAGCTCCAGGAGGGGTGGAAATTCACACTAGGATGCAGGCGAATCTCAGTGCTAGGAGACGAGTTCCAGGGGAGGTGGAAATTCACACTAGGACCCATTCGTGCCTCAGTGCTCCAAGGGAAAGGGTTAGACAATAGGGCAGCCAGGATCACCAATCCCTGAACTCACTTTTGCCTCAGCTTAGCTGAGGAGATCTCCCGGGACCAGATCTCCCCTCCCCCATACCTAACAAGCTAGCCCCAGGACTGATTGGGGAACACAAAACAAAAAGATAAAAAGGCATCTGCCCTTAGGTTTTTTTTTTACACTAGTCAGCTCAACACCAAGTTCTGCAGTTTCTGACTGAAAGAACCAGTAGTCACAACACAAATCATCGTCATGAGCAAGAAAAAGCCAAGCAAGGGTAAAAAAAACCATAGAATCTTTCTGTGGGGACAAGGACCAAAAGAAGAATACTAGAGAGACCCGTAGTGAGACTGTACTTCCATTTGAAACTTCAGAAGGAACCATGAACTGCTCACATGCACAAAAAGATCTCCTGGAACAGCTGAAGAAGCAAAAAGAAGAAAAACTGGCCAATGGTTTTAAAAGTATGAAAAAGATTTCACTGATGAGACCATCTCTTTCAAAAGGAAAATTGAGCAAATGGAAAAGGAAGCATAAAACCTAACTGGAAAAATTGGACAAATGGAAAAGGAAGCACAAAATCTAACAGGGAAAACTTGACAGATGGAAAAGGAAGTACAAAAACTAATTGGAGAAAAATAACTCCTTAAAAAGAACAATTGAACAGATGGAAAAGGACATGCAAAAGTTAACTGAAGAAAAGAATTAGATAAAAATTAGAATTGGGCAAGTAAAAACTAATGACTATAAGACATCAAGAATCAGTCAAACAAAATCTAAAGAATGAAAAGATAGAAGAAAATGTGAAATATCTAATTGGAAAAACAAGTGACCTGGAAAATAGATCCAGGAGAGAAAATTTAAGAATTATTGGTCTACCAGAAAGTCACTATGGAAAAAAAGAGTCTGGATAATACCTTTCAAGAGATCATCAAGGAAAACTGCCTAGAAGTGCTAGATCCAGAGGGCAAAATAGTCATCGAAAATGCACCATTCACCTCCCAAAAGGGATCTCAAGTAAAAACCCCGAGAAATATTATTGCCAAATTCCAAAGCTATGAAGTGAAAGAGAAAATACTACAGGCAGCCACAAAGAAATCATTCAAATATCAAGGAGCAACAGTCAGGATCACACAGGACCTTGCAGCTTCTACATTAAAAGATCAAAGGAATTGGAATACAATATTCCATAAGGCAAAGGAGCTGGGACTATAACCAAGGATCAATTACCCAGAAAAGTTTAGCATAACATTTCAGGCAAGGAGGTCATTCAATAAAATAAGGGATTTCCAAACCTTCCCGACAAAAATGCCAGAACTTAATAAATAATTCAATCTTCAAATGCAGATCTCAAGAGAATCATAAAAAGGTAAATAGGGGGGGAAAACAACTTGTTATTCAATTTGGGAAAACTGTTTTACTTCCCTATAAGGGAAGATGGTCCTTGTTAATCCTGAGAATTGTACATCTATTATGAAAAATAAAAGGGATATACATAGAGGGAGTGGGTATAAAGTAAATGATGTGATGATAAAAATATGATTTAAATATGCAAAAGTATTGTAACAGGAGATGTGAAAAGGAGGAAGCAGAAAATGGTAAATTACATCATAGGAAGAAGTACAACATTATAGTAGAAGAAAGAGAGGAGAGAGATGAGCATTGTTTGAGAGGTCCTCTCATCTAGTTTCGTTCAAGGAGGGAGTAATAAACTTAAGTATATAAATGTAATTAGCTCTATAGGCAGTAGGAGAGGAAGGGGAAAGAAAGGGGAGGGGAAGCTTATAAGGGAGGGAAGAAGTAGTAAGAGTAAAGGGGAGTAAAAGGGAGGGGGTCTGAAAGAAGGAAGGGAAGACTATGGGAGGTGGGAGTGAAAAGTAAAAACTCTATTGAGGAGGGGAAAGGAGACGGGAGAACCAAAAGCACAAATGGTGGGAAAGAGGATGGAGGAGAAGACACAGAGTGTAATCATAACTGTGAACATGAATGGAATGAACTCTCCCATAAAACGGAGACAGATAGCAGAGTGGATTAAAAGCCATAATCCAACAATATGTTGTTTACAAGAAACACATTTGATACGGGGGGGATACACAAAGGGTAAAGATAAAAGGTTGGAACAGAGTATATTGTGACTCAGCTAATGTAAGAAAAGCAGGGGTAGCAATCCTAATCTCAGATAAAGCAAAAGCAGAAATAGATCTAATCAAAAGAGATAAGGAAGGAAATTATATCCTGCTAAAAAGGCACAATAAACAATGAAGTAATATCATTACTAAACATGTGTGCTCCAAGTGGTATAGCATCCAAATTGTTAGAGGAGAGGTTGGGGGAGTTGAAGAAAGATATAGACAGAAAAATTATACTAATAAGGGAACTCAACCTCTCCCTCTCTGAACTTGATAAATGTAGCCTCAAAATAAACAAGAAAGAGGTTAAGGAGGTAAATAAAATTCTGGATAAGGTAGATATGATAGATCTCTGGAAAAAACTGAATGGGAATAGGAAGGAATATACCTTTTTCTCAGTGGTACATGGCACATATACAAAAATTGACCATGTTCTAGGGCATAAAAATCTCACAATCCAGTGCATAAAGACAGAGATAGTCAATGCATCCTTCTCAGATCATAATGCAATAAAATTATACGTAATGCATCCTTCTCAGATCATAATGCAATAAAATTATACGTAATAAAAGACCATGGAAAGATAAACCAAAAATTAGGAAACTAAATAATGTAATGCTAAAGAAGGAGTAAAGAAGAAATCATAGAAATAATCAACAACTTCATTCAAGAGAATGACAACAATGAGACAACCTACCAAATCTTATAGCATACTACAAAAACAGTTCTTAGGGGAGGTCTTATATCTTTGAATGCCTACATGAATAAAGTAGAGAAAGAGGATATCAGTGACTTGGACATGCAGCTGAAAAAGCTAGATAAAGAAGAAATTGAAAATTCCCAAGTAAATACCAAATTAGAAATACCGAAAACCAAAGGAGAGATTAATAGAATTGAAATTAAGAAAACTAATGAATTAATAAATAAAACCAATAGTTGGTCTTATGAAAAAACTAATAAAATTGATAAACCTTTGGTCAATCTGATTTGAAAAAAGAAGAAAAACAAATTGCTAAAATCAAAAATGAAAGGAGTGAACTCATCTCCAGTGAGGAGGAGATTAAAACAACAATTAGCAATTACTTTGTCCAACTTTATGCCCATAAATTTGACAATCTAAATGAGATGGTTGAGTATTTTGAAAAACGCAAATTGCCCAGATTAACAGAAGAGGAATTTGGATACTGAAACAACCCTATCTCAGAAAAAGAAATTGAACAAGCCATCCATGAACTCCCTAGGAAAAACTCTCCAGGCCCGGATGGATTTACAAGTGAATTTTATCAAACATTTAAAGAAAGTTAATTCCAATATTATATAAACCATTTCTGAAAATTGGAGAAGAAGGAGTCCTCCCAAATTCTTTTTATGATACAAATATGGTTTTGATACCTAAACTAGGAGGAGACAAAACAGATAAGGAAAATTATAGACCAATTTCTCTAATGAATATAGATGTGAAAATTTTAAGTAAGATTTTAGCAAAATGAATACAGCAACTTATCATGAGAATAATACATTATGATCAGGTAGAATTCATACCAGGAATGCAGGATTGGTTCAATATTAGGAAAACTATTAGCATTATCGACCATATCAACAACAAAACTAACAGAAACCACATGATTATCACAATAGATGCAGAAAAAGCTTTTGAGAAAATACAACACCCACTCCTGTTAAAAACATTGGAGAGTGTAGGAATATAGGGAACTTTCCACAAAATAATAAGCAGTATATGCAGTGGGGAAAAACTAGATGCATTTCCAATAAGATCAGTGGTGAAACAAGGATATCCATTATCACCACTGTTATTCAATATGGTACTAGAAATGTTAGCTATAGCAATTAGACAAGGTAAAGAAATTGAAGGAATTAGAATAGGCAAAGAATAAACTAAGTTATCACTCTTTGCAGATGATATGATGATATACTTAGAAAATCCCAGAGATTCAAGTAAAAAACTACTTGAAACAATAAACAACTTTGGCAAAGTTGCAGGTTACAAAATAAACCCACACAAATTTTCTGCATTTCTGTATATTAGTAACAAAGCCCCACAGCAAAAGATAGAAAAAGAAATCCCATTTAATGCTAGAGTATGGACACAGTTACAAGATACTTTTCACACAAATAAAGTCAGATCTAATTAAGTGGAAAAACATCAGTTGCTCATGGGTAGGCTGAGCGAATATAATAAAAATGACAATTCTACCTAAATTAATTTACTTATTTAGTGCCATACCAATTAAACTATCAGATAATTATTTTCTGGAGCTGGAAAAATAATATCAAAATTCATCTAGAAGAACAAAAGGTTCAGAATATCAAGGGAACTAATGAAAAAAAATGCTAGGGCAGGTGGCCTAGCACCACCAGATCTCAAATTGTACTATAAAACAGCAATTATTAAAACCACTTGTTACTAGCTAAGTAACAGAAGGGTAGACAAATGGAATAGACTTGGTACTCAAGACACAGCAGACAGTGAATATAGCCATCTACTATTTTGGAAACTAGGCATAGACCAATGTCTGACACTGTACACAAGAATAAAATCCAAATGGGTAGATGATCCAGGTATGATAATGGATACTATGGACAAATTGGTGGAGCAGGGAATAGTATATTTATCAGATTTATGGAGAAGGGAAGAATTTTTGACTAAAGAAGAGATAGAAAGCATTATGAAGTACAAGATGGATAATTTTTATTACATTAAGCTGAAAGGTTTTTGCACAACCAAACCCAATGCAACCAAAATTCGGAGGGATGTAGAACACTGGGAAAGAATTTTTACAGCTAATCTTGGGGATAAAGGCCTCATTTCTAGAATATATAGAGAACTGAGTCAAATGTACAAAAATACAAGTCATTCCCCAATTGATAAATGGTCAAAGAATATGAATAGGTAATTTCAGAGGAAGAAATTAAAGATATCTACAGTCATATGAAAAAATGCTCTAAAGTACTTTTGATTAGAGAGATGTAAAATAAAACAGGTACCATATCATACCTATCAGATTGGGAAGCATGACAGAACAGAAAGATGATAAATGTTGGAGAGGATGTGGGAGAGTTGGAACACATATACTGTTGGTGGAGCTGTGAACTGATACAATCATTCTGGAGAGCAATTTAGAACTATGGCCAAAGGGCTACAAAAATGTGCATACCCTTTGATGCTTCTAGGACTGTATCCCCAAGAGATCATAAAAATGGGAAAGGGTCCCACAGGTACAAAAATATTTATAGCAGCACTCTTTGTAGTTGCCAAAAACTGGAAATCAAGGGGATGCCCATGAATTGGGGAATGGCTGAACAAATTATGGTATATGAATGTAATGGAATACTATTGTGCTATAAGAAATGATGAATAGGAAGACTTCAGAGAGGCCTGGCAAGACTTACATGATTTGATGTTGAATGAAAGGAGCAGAACCAGGAAAACTTTCTTCACAGCAACAACCACAGTGTGCGAAAGTTTTTTCTTGTTGACTTGGAATTTCACTGCAATGTAAGGACTTAAAGAAATTCCCAATGGTCTTTTAAGGCAAAGTGTCTTCTACATCCAGAGAAAGAACTATGGAATTCAATCGTAGAATGTAGCAGATCATTTTTGTGTGTGTGTATTACATTTTGGTTTGTTATATGATTTCTCCTATTCATTTTAATTCTCCTACACAGCATGACTATAGCGAAAATATAATTTAATAGGTATGTATGTGTGGTACCTATATAAAGTTTTATGCTATCTCGGAGTGGGGGAATGTAGTGGGGAGAAACAGGGGGAAAAAATCCAAGTTGTATGGTAGTGATTGTAGAACAATGAAAATAAATAAAATGAATAAAAAATTTTTTTAACAAATTAAAAGATGCATGTATTATTGATGAGCAAGATGACTTGTAACCTGTTTCAAAGTTTCGTGAATGACCCTTAATTCATTTCTTGGATGGGCATTTTAGAGGTCATGTCATCTGGATTGAAGTTTATTTTCTTTGTATACACACATTTTATTGCCTAATATGAAAAAAAATGTTCAAGAAGTTGTCACAGAAAGAATGGCATTTACATTATATTTTATTCACTGAGAACATTTCCCAAAACAACCAACAACCAAGTTAACTCCATGGTTAAGCTTATAGTCAATACAAATGGTAAATTTTATTATAAAGTAACAGATTAAATTCATGCTTGTTTACAATTTTCCATGAAGAAATGTGTCCTCAGATGCTTATTTATTACTTCACACTGAAGTTGAAGAAGATAATTCTAGAAATATTAGTTATATCTCAAAGTTAAAGTATTTTAAGATAAAATGGTTTGATGTGTTTTTTTTTCTAAATTATTTTCCCCTGGTGACAGTGTTTATATTCTGTATTTTCACAAATATGTTGTAGTAGATAGAGAGCTAGCCTTAAAGTGAGGATGATGCAAGTTCAAGTCTCACCTCTGATACATACTATAATTACAACTTGAAGTTACCTAAGTTGCTATTCTATGTTGGAGTTGCTAAGTGGTAGTAATCCCTGTTGATAATATACGTACTGACACAGACGCACACACACAAGTGCACCTATAGCAGCTGCTATGAGCATGCATGTATATTTTCAGGGTAAATTCACAAAGTATAATAAACTCTCTTCCTCCTCAAAGGTAAATCCAAAATATTTATTTGAGAATAAGAATACCATGAGGTAAGATTTCACAGGGTAGATATCACTAATCCAGGGAGGGCTGACATCTTAGACCTTCTTTCTGTCAGGCCTTCCCACAAAAACAAGTTCAGCAAATTCCTCCCTCTGCCAACTTACAAACTGCTTCTCCATCTCTGCTCCTTGGGCCAACTGCTCCCTTTCACAACTTGCTTCTCTTTCTCTGCTCTGTCTACCATCTCTGCCTGTGCGCTCTCTCTCTCCTCCTTGGGCAAACTCCTTCCAGTCTGAGCTCCATGTAATGCAGGGACCTTGTGATCATAGCCTCCATATGTTAGGCCTATTGTTGTGTTGTATTGTTGTTTTGTGTTGTTGTGTTCGTCCTTTGTTGCTGAAGACCATGCCATCAGAAAAATGATGACATGACTTGCACTTGACTTTGTTTTGAGTGAGGGTGGGCTGTGCAGGTCACCAGCCTCACTTCTCCTCCAGAGCCATCTGAATCCAGTGGCCAGATATTCATCAGGGTGACTGGAGATGACCCAGGATGCATGGAGAGACCTTGGGCCTTTTAGGCCAAGGTCTTTGCAGGTACTTACTTAGGGTGAGGTAATGCCCCTTCATTGAATAGGCCTGCTTAAGAAGTCGCCAGGGTATGGCCCCTTTAATGAGGCAGAGAAAAAGAAAGATATCAGGCTGGGAGCAGCAGTTACTATTGATGACCACTTTTAAGTCAGGATGGTCCAGAAGAGCCCTTAGGCAGGGGCCCAGTGGTGTCCAAGCTTCAGAGTGCAGTAGGTTTAAGGTTTTGGGAAAGGAAAGGAAAGAAATCTAGCCAGTAAAATCCAAGTCAATTGGGCATCTTTTGGCCATCCAAATTTACTTGCCTTTGGAGAGGAGAAGGAAGGGGAGGGAGAGGCATACGGAAGAGGAGGAACTAAGTTACTCAGCTGCCTGGGTCCTCATTCACAGGGTTGTGTTCATCCTTCATTGCCAAAGAAGACCATGCCATCAAAAAAATGATAACATGACTTGCACTTGACTTTGTTGTGAGTGAGGGTTGACTAGGGAAGATCTTCCTATTCTATTAACATTATAAATACGCATACACACAGTCACTCACATAAAAATTAGGTTTGTTTCAATCATGTAATTATTGTATTGAAATTGGGATATAAAATCATTTTATATAATAAAAATATTTAAAATTTAGTTGACACCCATAAAAAGAATTATCAATGTTCCCTTCATTTTCTGAATTTCCTAATTTATTCCATTTAAATTTAGAATCATTACAAACATTAATTGTGACTACTTAGACATATGTATTATTCTTCAAAGACTTTTATTAGCCAGAAGAAAACTTGCCTTTGGAATGTCTTTGAATCCTTTATCCATTTCTCTACAGGCTCACAGAGTTTCAATAAGAAAAACTCTTGTTATTATTGTCAAATCTATTATCAAAATAGTATTTAATTCTATGAAGCATAGATAGACAGGTTTGCATGGAAAGGCAATGGAAATAGTAATGCCTTTGCCACTGTTAAACCTTTTTTCTTTCGCATAAAATCATGACAAAAGTACAAAATAATCAGCTACATGACTGTGCTTTTATGGACTGCAGTTACCTTTTAAAAAAAATATTCTGAAGTATTTAGATCAATGCTCTCTTTAATAATATAGCAACACTATATGTCAGGTAATCATCAAGACAGAGGATTAGACCTTTTTTTCAGTATCTTACTACCTCTCGGATCTCTCTAAAATAATGGTTAGTTAAAAGAGTTGCAGCTCTTTCTCTGTAGTCTAGGATACCAAGAACCCAAATAAGGTAATAATTCAATAAACTAACAACAGAGAATACTAATAATCCTTAACCACTAATATATTTACTCTGTATCCCTCTGCAACCATATCCTATACTCTGGCATAAGGGCTTTACAAGCTTACACAAGGGCTTACAATAGAACTCCACTCAATCCCCTCCCTCCCACCCAATTGCCACAGAAATCAAAAGGAGTGAAGCTTGCTTAAGTTTTCATAGCTCGAGCAGCACACCAGACAAAGATCCACTAGAAAACAGGAATAGAGAGAACAGAGACAAAAACATGTGTGTGTGTATATGTTTGTGACATTACACCAAATCTCAGGGGGAAAGCTCAGGATCCACCTGTGACTAATTCCCTCAAGAAGTCAGTTCAGATAAAATCTGAGATCAGTGAACTATAAATTATCCAGCATGGGAGAAAGCTGAGATGGCTTTGATATCCACCTCGCATCCTCCCAAAACCATAAGCAGAGGGGAAGGAGTCAGAAAGTGAATAAAGGGGAAAATAGTAAAAGAAAAAAATGAATAATTACTAACAATCTCAGAAGAAAAATAATTCAAAAACTTAAAAGCAGATAGATATACAGGAAAGATATTAGTAACAAGGGAATATGGCCTCTAAATCATGTAAAATAGTGTAGACATCTATGAATAAATATTGAAATACAGAGGAAAGGTAGAGGACACTTTAGATTCCTGAAAGAACATAGATGCACAGCAGGATGTTACTGAATGGTTTAAAATAGAATAAGAATTTTGAAGGCAGATTTTATTGCCTGTGTAGCAGAAATATTTGGCTAGAGAAAAAAAAAATCCTTGATTCTACTTGGTAAATATCATCAAAGAAAGAATGAGAATACAAATACATGTAAATGAAGGACAGGCTGCAAAAAGAAAAGCAAAGAGCAATACTATAATAAAAATATCTTCCTATATCAACAAAACACTGAATTTGAAAGCAGTATTTAGAGAGATAATTTAAGTGTTGTAGGTCTCCCAGAAGAACATGACAATTCAAAAAGCAAGTACCACAAATTGAGAAATAATACAAGAAAACTGCCTCAAACTTTTGAACACAGAAAACAAACTGCTAATGAAAGGCATTCACAAATTCCCTCTAGAAAAAAATAACCAGACTGCACATTCTAAGATGTACAGTTGTTAAATTTAACACTGTCAATGACAAACAGTAGATTCTTCAAGTAATCAAGAGAAAGGCCTTCAAATATGGAGGACAGGAATTTTAAATGATACAAGCCTTTTCAGCATTCATATTGAAAGCACACAGTAATGGAATAGTGTACTTTAAAGAGAAAAGGAGTTCAGGCCCAAGCTAACGTAATAAAAACCTTAACAACTAATGAAACAAGATAGTAGTTCATTTTTTAAAAATGAAAAAAGTGACACTGAATAAGAAAAGAAACTCCACAATTCATTGCTTACAAGAAACACATTTTAAAAATGATACATACTGAATACAAATAAGAAGTGTGAAAAAATTAAGTGTTATGAATCCAAAACAGCCAAAACTGTAATATTCCTATTAGACAAAGCAAAACCAATATTCTGTACATTAAAAGGGGACAAACACGAAAAGTATATTATGCCAAAAAGAACCACAGAAAAATCAATATCAATATTAAACCAATAAGCTCCAAATACCTCAGAATCTAAATTCATAAAGGAAAAATTAAGTGAACTCCAAGAAAGTATAACTGATAACACAATATTGGCAGGAGATTTCATTGTACCTCTTGCAGTTTCAGATAAGTCTAGCAGAAAGATAAACAATAGGAAAAATATCAAACCAAGTATAGTGCTGGATAAACTGGAACCAAAGTGCTTATAATGATTTCCAAATGGGGTTGTTTAAGAATTGTAGTGTTTCTACACCCTACATAGAACTTCTACAAGAACTAGCCATGCATTAGAGTACAGAGATAATGCAAACAAATGTAAAAGTCTGAAAAAAGAAAAACATTATTGATAGACTGCAGAGTGCTGAAAATAGTTCAGGGAGCACAGGAAATGAAACGGACCCAAATGGAGCCTTAACAATAAAACCCTAAAGAGTGAATATCATAGAAAAATATTTCTATTTCAGAAATAGAAATATTATAGGAAAAGTAGTTATACAAAATAAAATGATAATGTTGAAATAACATACCCAAAATTTCTAGGATAGAACAACAAAATATGGTACCAGATCATCTTACTTGCCTCCTGAGGAATCTGTATATGGACTAAAAAACAGTTAGAAATGAACATGGAAGAATTGATTGCTTTAAGATTAGAAAAGGAATATGATAATTAAGCTGTAATTGAGGCTTTTCACTGGAAGATAAAATATTGAAACTGAAGTTTAAATACTTTGCCACATAATGACAAGGTGAGACTCGTTAGCAAAGGCCCCGATGTTGGGAAAGATTGTATGAAAATGAAAAAGGGGACAACATAAGATGACAGGGATAGATAATGTCATGGAAATAATGAACATGAACTTGGAGAGATTGGTTAAGGTATTAGAGAATAGAGGGTCTGATGTGTTATAGTCCATGGAGGTCAGAAAGAGTGGGCCATGATTGAATGACTAAACAACAAAAATGGAAAAGTGGTTCAGGGTTAAGAAAAAATCAATATAATTGGTAATATTAAGAACCAAAATTTTGAAAACCACATGATTATATCAACAAATATGTAGAAAGCCTTTGTCCAACCAGTGCTCAGTCATGCTAAAAAGACAAACAGTAGGCGGAATCAAGATGGCAGAGTAGAAAGACTCACATATGCTAGCTCCGAACCCACAGGCCATGGATTGCCTCTAAAATGAACTCCCAACAAATTCGGGAACAGTGGAAGCTGCACAGCAACACAGTGAAGGAGATTTCCGTTCCAGAGAGCCTTGAAAAACCGAGCCCAAAGGTCCATCGGGAGTGGAGCCCTGCCCTGCCCTGGCTGCGTAGCACTGAGAGGAGCAAGCAGATCTGAGCAGACTTCAGGGACGGAATCTCCAGCAGCCTCGAAGGTCCCTCCACCCACAGACTCACAGGTCAGTGAGAGAGACGGGCTGCAAGGGGAGCGGGGTGTCTCTGGGACTCCGGCCCCCTCAAGAGGCAACAGCAGAGGCAGCAGGCAGCCAGAGGCTCCCAGAGCAGGCAGGAGCTCAGCAGCAGCTCCATTACAAAAGGTCTCTGCATAAACTCCCTGAGGGAACTGAACCTGGGAGGCGGCCCTGCCCCCACCTGAGAACCTGATTTAATCTTACCCTGAATAGCAGCCAGGCCTGCTGCCAAAAGCCCTGAGGCTAGGGAGCAGCATTTGAATCCCAGACCCCCAAGCGCTAGCTGGGCGGACCTGGGGGGGGGGGTGGAGAGGACTCTCAGAAGTCAAGTAACTGGCTTGGAAAATGCCCAGAAAAGGGAAAAAAATAAGACCATAGGAGGTTATTTTCTTGGTGAAGAAATGATTCCAACCTTCCTCTCTGAAGATGAAGAAGAAAACTGCTTACCATCATGTAAAGACATAGGAGTCAAGGCCTCTGTATCCCAAACATCTGAAATAGATATCCAATGGGCTTAGGCCATGGAGGAGCTCAAAAAGGATTTTGAAAGTCAAGTTAGACAGGTGGAGGAAAAACTAGAAAGAGAAATGAGAGAGATGCAAGAAACGCATGAAAAACAGGTTAATACCTTAATAAAAGAGGCCCAAAAAAATGCTGAAGAAAATAACACCTTCAAAAATAGGCTAACTCAATTGGCAAAAGAGGTTCAAAAAGCCAATGAGGAGAAGAATGCTTTCAAAGGCAGAATTAGCCAAGTGGAAAAAGAGGTGCAAAAGCTCACTGAAGAAAATAGTTCTCTCAAAATTAGAATGGAACAGATGGAGGCTAATGACTTTCTGAGAAACCAAGAAATCACAAAACAAAACCAAAAGAATGAAAAAATGGAAGAGAATATGAAATATCTCATTGGAAAAACAACTGACCTGGAAAATAGATCCAGGAGAGACAATTTAAAAATTATGGGACTACCTGAAAGCCATGATCAAAAAAAGAGCC
>CM053769.1:603769320-603790833 GCA_028658325.1 Potorous gilbertii | reverse complement strand
TTGACTCCTATGTCTTTACCTGATGGTAAGCATTGGTCTTCTTCATCAGAGAGGAATGGCGGAATCATCTGGTCACCAAGAAAGTAACCTTCTATGGTCTTTTTTTTTTCCCCTTTTCTGGGCATTTTCCCAGCCAGTTACTTGACTTCTGGGATTCCTGTCCACCCCCGCCTAGATCCGCCCAGCTAGTGCTTGGGGTCTGAGATTCAAATGGTGCTCCCCAGCCTCAGGACTTTTGGTGGCAGCCCTGGATGCTATTCAATGGGAGCTTAAGTTCTGGTGCTCAGGTGGGGGCAGGGCCGCCTGCCAGGCTCAGTTCCTCAGAGGCTTTATACAGAGATCTTCTGTAATGGAGCTCCTACCTGCTCCAGGAGCCTCTGGCCGCCCGCTGCTTCTGCCACTGCCTCCAGAGGGGGCCTGAGTCATGAAGACCCCCCGGTCCCCTCTCACCCCATCCAGACGTCTCTCTCACTTACCTGTGTGTCTGTGGGTGGAGGGACCTTCGCGGCCGCTGGAGATTCCGTCCCTGAGGCCTGCTCGGATCTGTTCCTCTCCGTACTGTGTGGCCAAGTCAGAACTGGGCTCCACTCCTGTCCGGTGCGTGATGAACCTTTGGGATTGGTTTTTCAGGGCTCTCTGGAACGAAAATCTCCATCACTGTGTTGCTGTGCGGCTTCCACTGTTCCAGAATTTGTTGGCAGTTTTTTTTATAGATAATTATGGGCTGTGGGTTCGGAGCTAGCATATGTGAGTCTTTCTACTCTGCTATCTTGGCTGCGCACCCCCAAAACATTTTTTAAGAAAGAAAATAAATTATTACATTTTTCCACTAATTCTGTTAGATACTATTTGTATTTCTCAACTAAACTAAGTTTAAAGACAATTCCTCTTTTGCTTTGATGTCTTTTTCGGCAGCGGACTATAGCACTGATGTTTAGTATTCTGAATTCCTTTGAATTTTTATTGAGGGGAAAAGTTTATAGTGAAGACTTTCAAGCATACATACTTCCAGGGAAACTTCTAACTCAGAGTGTAGTATGAAAATGCTTTCAATAGGATGAAAATATGATTTGTAACCATTTTGTTGTTAGCTTTTTGAAAATAGGCACTTTCTTTTTCCTCTAATACTTAGGACAGTACCTTGCATATACTGACTGACCTCAGAACATATCACACAAAAGCTTTCCTACAGATAAGATGAAAAATAAATATTGCCTCTATGCTCATTTGGTCCTATCTTGATATGAGGGCATATGATTTTCCCATTGAGAGATGCTCAAAGGAGCACAAAGGGTAAGAAGTATATTTCTGCTCCATTTTGACTGTCCTTCATTAAAATAGAAGAAAGAAGTTCTTTCACAACTTCAGTTTCATTAAGCCTTTTACTACTTTTGTTCAAATCATGCTCCTTCTTTTCAGAATATATACAGAAACCTTTTGTGTTCTAAACTTTATATTAAACCTGAAAACAAATGGAAGTACCTGTCACTTTTAAATGAAACAGTCAGTTTTAAGTTAAAGAAGAATCCCTCTATTTAACAACTTTATACTCCCATTTTATTCCAGTCACTTGACACAATGTCTGACTTCTTTGGGACCTGCAAATGTATGAAAGGGGAACGTTATCTTCCCATCACCCTATTTGGGGTTTTGTTGGTAGATGCTAGAGTGCTTTACCATCTCTTTGTCTAGTTTGTTTTACAGATGAGGAAATTGAGGCAAACTCGGTAAAGTGGCTTGCCCAGGGTGACTTAGCTGGTAAGCATCTAAGGGTGGATTTGAACTCAAATACTACTGACTCCAGGTTTAGCATTCTCTCCACTGTACTACTTAGCTTTCTGAGGTTGGCACATAATAGACCCTTAACACATGTTGACTGATTGACTGCTCACTCATTTTTTGTCAAACAAAGATATTTGATTTAGTAGAATAAACCACTACTTTAAAGACTATTCCTACAAGGGCTTTTCCATGTAAGTATCAAAATCATATAAGATTCCTTTAAAGATGTAGTATCAGAGATAATTGCATTCAATTTTCTTCATCTATTAATATCAAGTGGGGTAGAAAATAAGCAGATATATGTTGAGCAAAGGTATCTAAATATCTAGAGCAGGATCTAAGGTGAAGTTTGATTTCCTAAATTAATTGTGTGATTCTGATATTCCTCTTTGTCAATGGTATTATTCTTGGGTGTCTTAGGCCATGAACCATAGAGTTATAGAATCATAGTTTTAGAACTGGAAGGGATCTTAAATATCCTGAGTCCAGTCTCCCATTTTACAAATGAGGAACTTGCATTAAGAGAAGTTTAATGATTTGCTAGTAAGCTGTCTGAGGTATTCCTGATTTCAAGTCCAGATCTGTATGCACTATACTTTGTTTCATCTCATCTCTTAACAATAATTTTAAAAATTTTGTACTTAATTATACAAAAACACCAAGTGGACAAATATGGACAATTTTTCAGACTATAGCATGCATTTGCATAGGCATCTCTTGTTCATTTGTATGTTCATTTGTATTTCATTCATCAACAGACTTAGAATGAATTAAGTACAAAGTGAACCAGGAGGAAGAGACTATATTATGTCATCCCTTTAATAACTATAAGCTTCACCTTGAGACAAAATGGTATCTTTTAACACTAAATACAATCTTAGAGGACTTAAAACTTTTGTGTTTGGAACTCCTCCCTCATGAAATAATTGTTATTTGATCACATTGCGTCTAAGACCATTTCCATTTAATCTTTACTCCACTTTTAAACTATCCTATTTAAGCCATCATTGCTCCTGTAAATACTATGTTAATCTTACTTTCATTATTTCTCCTTTCACAATTCCTGTCTCTATCCAAATCAAAATATTCCTCCACCACCAGTTCCCTATGTGTATTGTCTCCTTCTTCTCACCTTGACAGAAAGGACTGTCCTTGTTTTTCTATATTCCCAGAAATTAGCATAATTCTTATTCTTGACACAGTAAGCTTTTAATAAATTTTTCATTCATCATTCTAATCTTTCACACAAAACGTACAGAGGCAATCAAAGCATTATAGATCTTCCAGGAAAATAATTCTCAGTATCATATTTCAAGAGAAAAATACAATAAAATTTATCAGAGTTGTTGCAGATAGAGATAAAAATACATATTGGCCAAAACCTGAGGACTCAGACAATGAGAATTCCTGTATTTAATGTGCTAAGAATCATGGTGATAAAACCTCATGTCTCAGCAATGAATATTTCAAGGAGCCCCACGAAAGCCCTTCACTTACCAAAAAAATCAATTCAAATCACGAATCTTTTTCTGATTTATGAGATCAGAGGAAGGATTAGAATATATCACAGAGTATAAGGGAGACTAGAATATACCTCATAATGATATATCCTGTTCAACTGAGTTAATTCATCAGTGAAAACAACCTTTCAGCAAAAGTGAAGAATTTGAGTTATTCCTTTAGGAGATTATTGAGATGAACTGGGAACTTGGTATATTCACATAAGCATTCATGCAACCCATAAAAACATAAATGAGTACAGTTAAAAGAAATGAGAGTAAGACATCTTGGACTAAACAATACTTTTTTTTTTTTTTACTAATATTTATTCTTTTTTTTTTTACATCCTGGTCATTTTCAGATATACTACCATGCCCTTCCTTCACCTCTAACCCTATTTTTCTTCCCAGTAAAAATGGAAATGAATTATGTTAAACTAGCCAACATGATATTAACAGTTTCTCATACTGTATGTGAAATTTTTGACACATAATTCTCTACCTCCCTACCAAAAGGAGGGAAATACTTTTCATCCTCTAGTTCAGAGGTTCCCAAAGTGGGTACCTGGGGGGAGCACTAGAATGATCCAGGGGGGTGGTGGTAGCCTCACGTGCAATTGGGGATGTTGAATAAAAATAAAGGAGTGGTAGAAACATAAGGAAAGAAGAATAGAAAAGAAAATTTTGAAAAACTGTATATTTCATCTGTTGTATAATAGAGTTAAAGTCATAGTGATTGCATTAGTTTCCAAATAAACATACAAAATGCAAGTTATAACCAATGGCAGGTCTTAACAAGCAAGTGTTGGTAGGCAAATGGGTTACACATTGTTGGTGAGTTCAGTATGCATTGACAGGAATATGTGAGTGCAATGATTTGTTTATAGTGTGACCTATACACTTACATGATGCAATATTGTGTTGTCAAAATTTCAATGCAGGAAAAACTACTACAAATTTATAATAAATTATTAAAGAAAAGTCATTTAAAAATTTTATATAGTTTTTGAAATGATGCAAATTTCAAAAAAAAAATGTCAAAGGGTTAAACAAAGTAGATTTCCAGGAAGGCACTGAGTAATTTTTTTAAAAGGGGGGTGGTAGCCCAAATAAGTTTGGGAACCTCTGATCTATTCTCTATTATCTACATTTGTTATCACATTGACTCAGAATTTGCATTCCCTTTAGTGCTCTTTTTATTAACCTCATTACGTTTACTTAATGAGGTGTTCTCCTGGTTCTGCTTACTTCATTCTCCATCACTTTCCACTTTTGTGCATTTGAATTACTCATATATAGAATCATATAATTACAGGATCATAGGCTTAGATCTGAAAAGGACCTCAGAGATCATATTCCTCACATATGTAGTTCTCTTTATATTTATTTATTATTTCTTTATGTGCTAGTTCATGATCAGTCTTTAAAGGTACTACATGATACTGAGAAATACAGATATCTTTTAATTTTCACTTTCAGAAGTAACCATAGGTATTTCAATTCTAATTTTTTCAAAAATATGATCAGCTCTTTATTTTTCCATCCTTTTAATCTTTATCCCAGATTTAGCCTTGTACTAGAGATTAGTTTCCTATGATTAGGTCAGTACCATTTTTAAAAATAGTTTTAATGGCACCTTTAAGCACAATCTAATTTTGTCAATTCCTTTATCAGATGTTGATAACTTCTGATGTTATTAGACTTTATCATTGTCTTATTTGAAAACATGATCATAACCACTTCTTTTGTAGTCATTCTTTTAAATTTTCAGTGTCTGTTTTAAAAAATATTTTTCTCATATTCAATAAATGGCTAGATTTTGTTTTCCTATCCATTCGTCTTTCATTTCTCTTTTTATTGGGACGTTAAATCTATTTCCATTTAAGGTTAAAATTTTCAGATCTGTGTTTTCTTCTAGGAAACTATTATATATATTTTTTCCCTTAAGCTTTTAAGGCTACACTATGGTTTTTGTTGTTGTTGGGTTCATTTTGCCATTATTGTGGGATTACAGGTTTGTAGATACAGAGGTATAAGGGATGTTAAAGGACATTGAGTCCAACCTCCTCAGTTTGTAGCTAATGAAGCACAGTCTCAGGTTAATTGATTTTCCCAGGATCCTAGATCTAGTGTATGAAGCAGGATTCAATCGCTAGGTCTGCTTGACTGTGTCTAGCACTACATGTACATTTTGTATCTCAGAACATTGCATATCAGAACAAGACTGCTCATACTTTACAGGTTAATTCTATCACTATAGAAAACTTCTAGACCCATTCAGATTTCATTGCAATATGATCACACTTTTAAAGATGCTTATTAGTAATCCAAGTATATTGCTACTTGGATTTATAACCCCAGGTTGTTAATGATGATGATGATCATGAGAACAAGAATAGTAACTAGCATTTATATAGTGCTTTAAGATTTACAGAAGGCTTTACTTATATTATCTCATTTTATCCTTAAAACAGACCAGTGAAGCAGTCACTGCTATTTTTCTCATTTTGCATATGAGGAAATGAAGACTGACAGAGGTTGTCAAGTTCACAAGCATTTATTAAGTACCTGCTATGTTTCAGGCACTGTACTGAGCAGAGGATATTCCCCTACCCCAAAGGTAAAAATAGTCACTACTCTCATGAAACTCACTATTTAATGGGGGAGAAAACATGCACTCAGTTTTGTACCAAGAAGATAAATGCAAGATCGTTTAGAGATAATCTCTGAAGAAAGGCAGTAGCATTAAGAGGGACAAAGAAAGAAGTCTTGTAGAAGGTTGCATTTTAACTGAGATTTGAAGGAAGCCACGGAGTGGAGATGAGGAGGGAGAGGATTCTAAGCAAGGTTTTAGTCAGTGAGAATGGTGTTGGAAAATGGAGTGTGTTGTTCCAGGAATAGCAAGGAGGCCACGCATCACGGGATCACAGAGTGTGTACCATTAAGGAAAAGTGTAAGAAGACTGGAGAAGTAGAAGTGGGCCACATTCTGAAAGATTTTACAAGCCAGACAGATGATACTGGAAGGAATAAGAAGGTACTACTTCTTAGTGTCTACTCTATTACATAGAATGGATTGAATTTGGAGTAGGGTGACAAGATCAGACCTTCATGGTGGAAAGATCATTTCTAATAGCTGAGTGGAGGCTGGAGTGAAGTTGGGAGGGGCGTGTGGCAGGGAGACCAATCAGAAAGCCATACATTTGACCAAGAAGGGAGTAGTATGGCTTACCTGTGTTCCTGAGACAAGATTCAAACAATGAAGAAACTGTTTCAGAGAGGCCAGAGTGACATACCTGAGATCGCACAAATTATAGTAGGTATTGAAGCTGAGATAAACCTAGATCTCCTTACTCCAAGATTAGCGTTTCCCCCCCCCCCCCATCACACCATTAAAAGATATGTGTGACATTGAAACTTAGAAAATTTTGCTTTAAAATTTTGTTTAATAAATTGTGCAACTAATTCCCAGATGGTGGATTGTTTGTTTTTCTGTTACCTGAAGTCAGAGTAATAGGTCTTTGCATTTTAACAGAGCTGATTTGGCTATTTGCAAGTAGGTACAATAGTGTCTAGATATACTATACTTTTCTAGGGCCTTGCATGCTTCTACTCTGCTCATTCTACCTAATGAAGATCTATACTTAATTTCCTCCTGTCATTATTTGCCATCACCAGTGCAGCAAAACACCCTTCCACTCAATATACAGTACATATACAGGATTAATTTTGAAGTGGAATCCTCTCCTTAACTCCAGGAGTATATTGTCTTTAAACTGGGACTTACTTCTCTTTGTAAATTCTCAGATGTCTGTTTATGGACTGTCGTGTATGTGTGTGTGTGTGTGTGTGTGTGTGTGTGTGTGTGTGTACACACATAAATACACACGTATATGTCTTAAGGAACAAGGTAAACATATATAGATGCCACTCATTTTGTAAGCAATTTGTGTGTATATGTATGTATGCATATACATACATATATATATATACACATACATACATACATATCTGTCATTTCCTCAAATAAAATTATAACTCCATAAAAGGCAGGACTGTCTTATACTTCTTAGTATTCCTAATACCCATCACAGGGTTGCTTTTTTCTCCATATTTAGTAAGTACTCTTATGCTTACTGAAACATTAACTCTTTGGAGTAATATTGCTATACAAATTTTCACTGTCCAATAAGCTGAATAGAAATCTTGCTATGAACAAGCTTCAGAAGTGATAACAGTGTGGAAACATTGACCTCCTAGCATTGATTATTCTTCTACTATATCATGTTATTAACAATATACAAGCCAGTAAGAATAGAAAAGATGACCAGTCTGAAGACTTGGGTAACATCTCAACAGGTGCAGATTGATAGTGTTTGTTTAGTTTTTTTTGTTATGTTTCCTTCAGTCAGACTGTATTTTCATGGCTTTATTAAGTCAATGGAGATTGAAAGAATTATGCATGAAGAATTGTAGGAACTAATTAATCTTTGATTTATTAACTGAGTGCAACTTGCTAAACATTTCTTTTCAGTAAATAGTTTTCAGTAAACTGCTATATATGGTTATCCTGTATATAACTATACAACCTTATTGAAATGTAGCAAATTCTCCACCCTTACAGTTAAGTCCTGTCTCTATTATGTCTTTTTCCTTATGATATATTTAACAGTATATGATATATTTAACAGTCACAGAAGAAACTCAGAAGCAGTTAGTATAGCCATCATCCTAACAAACTAAGTATTTTTGACAAAGTGGAAATGTTCTCATTTCAATTTCCTTTTAATGACACACTGGAGTATGGGCTCTGAAATGTCAGTCTTTGTATTTTCAAACCTGTAGAAACTTGAATAAAGCTTACAACATAAGAGCAATCAACTCTGATAGCAGTAAGCTAAATATCAGTTTCTAAAAGTACATTTTATATGAATCTATTCTCCAGACAATTTGAATTTTAAATGTTTAAAATGTGACATCTTTATATAAGTGAATACAGATTGAAGTAGCAGCTATAAAAACTGAAGTTTCCATGCATCAACTAATTTTTGCCATAACCTGTTAACCATACAACTAGACACAATGCAGTCTTTATAGCTTTCCTTTGAAGTAATTTACTACTCTTCTGACCTATAAACAGATAACTATTATCTTTACTTCATACTGTTAGGCAGTAGACACTTGGCTACACTCTAGAAAACTATTCATGGTTTTTAAATATTGTGTGTGTGAAAGATTTTATAAATGGATATTTGGCAAATGACAGCCTTCTCATTCCCTAAGCTGTGTTCTGGGTGATTTGTTACACAATCTTGCTGTAAGGTTTGCTTTCTGGTAGTCCTGCCTCAAGTCAGCTACTATACCCTGAGGGATTCCCTCTGAACACTAGTCAAGGTTTGACTAAGATTGAGCAGCCTAGTTGCCTTGTTGCTCTCTCTGATCTTGTGTCCGACTTTACCGAATTGGTTAGATATATAAAGCCAGCCTCTCAGATTCAGTCTTGAATGGAAAAAAACCAGACCTGTGGTACCCACCCTCAGGCTACAACTCTAAACTCTAGTTACCTGTTTCACAGACATATACTCTTTATTTCAAAGACCCTGATTGGATGAAGGTAACTGTGTTTAATGTCAATCTAACCCACTCCAGAAAAACAAACTTGAAGTGTGGTTCTTGCATATAATGGCTCATAAATGTCATCTTAAGGGTAGGATATTTCATTTTTAAGACAAAAAGTATTCTAGTTCACTTAAAACTGAAAAGAAAATTCTAAGTGAGGGAGTAACTTCAAAGCTCCATTTTGTCCCTGTTCACCTTTGATATTCAATATGAGCTCCTGAACTATCTCAGAAAATTCATTAATATCCTGCTTTTATTATATCAGCTTTGAATTCTCATGTTCATCAGAAATGGATGCTGTTCATTATAATCCCAGAGTTAGTGCTAAGAATCGGAATTGGTATGTAGAGGCTTTATCTGTGTTATACCTTCATTATCAGTCTCACTGATTCTATTTAGAAAACAAGTAGGTGAAGGGAAGAATATAAATACTAAGCAGATTATAATATTCTGATGTCTATTTAAGATAATCAGAATTGTAAGTTTTGTCAGATAAGTATTTTATTCAAGACTGCATTCTTTCTCTGTTGGGGCAACAAAAGAGTGATTGTGGGACAGTTTGGATGAGTCTGTAGGAGAAACACACACACACACACGCACGCACACACACGCACACGCACTGCTGTATCCTCAAGATAGCAAGACCATCGACACTAACAGAATTCTCAGCTATTTTTGTTGCTTTAAATCATTCAGATGATGATTCAGACCTCTCAGCTTCAGCAGAAACTCTGATTCCTTGCATTTCCCTTCTTGGTATCGACAGGATAGAATTTTGTGAAATTTACCTCCACAATAGTTCTTGAATCTATTCCCTTCTCTTCTCTCACACTTAACTATAGTCAAATCTTTCATTACCTCTAACCAAGACTATTGCAATAGCCTTCTAATTGGTCTGCCAGCATCCAATGTCTCTATCCTCCAGTAAGTGCCAAATTGAAATTTCTAAAGCACAGTTAACCAATAAGCAAACAAGTCAAGTCAGCATATATTTGCTTGTTGCCTACATTGTGGTAAGTTCTGGGGACACAGAGGCAAAAAAAAGTATCTGCTGTCATGGAACTCACAGTCTAACGTAGGTAATGTGTAGGAGAAGAACCAGGGGAGAATAGTGTCATGAAAACCTAGAGAAAAGAGAATATCAAGGAGAGAGTGTTGATTGACAGTGTTATAAACTTTAGAGCAGTCAAAAAAGATCAAGACTAAGGAAAGGCCATTAAATTTGGCAATTAAGAGAACACTAGTGACTTTGGAGAAAACTATTTCAGTTGAATGACCAGAAGCTAACCTACACAGCTAAGAAAGCTATGAGAGGAAAGGAAGTCAGCTACCAATTGGTAAATGGCCTTCCTTTAGTTTAGGTACCTAAGGGAGGAGAGAAATTGAATGATAACAGACAAGGATGGTGAGAGCTTTTTGAGGACGAGGGAAATATAGGCATGTTTATTGATAGTAAAGCAACCAGTAGAATGGGAGTATTTAAAGATTATTAGTACAAGAGTGGGGATGATGGACAGGACAATCTACTGGAGATGGTGGATTAGAATGCGTTCACTTGTTAAGTTCACAAATGTTTATTAAGCATCTACTCTGTTTGAGGCACTGTGCTGAGCACTGAAGATATAAAAAACAAATCTCTGCTTTTAAAAAGCTTACTGTTTAATGGGGGAGAAAACATGTATGCAAGATAAATGAGACATTATCTTAGAAGGAAGACACTAGTATTAAGGGGGAGAGGGAAAGGCTTTTGCAGAAGGTGGGATTTTTAACTGAGACTTGAATGAAGTCAGGAGATAGATTTGAAGGAGAGAATTCCAGCCATGGGGGATAGTCAGTGAAAATGGAGTTGGAAGATGGAGTATCTTTTTCAGGAGCAGCAAATAGATCATTGTCACTGGATCCAAGAGTTTATAGAAGTGAAAAAAGTTATAAGAAGACTGGAAAGGTAGGAGGAACCATATTATGAAAGGTTTTAAAAGCCAAACAGAAGATTTTATATTTGATCCTGGAGGTAATAGGGAGCCACTGGCGTTTAGTAAATAGGTTTGGGAGTAGGACTGACGTGGTCAGGCCTACAGTGTAGGAAGATTATTTTGATAGTTAAATGGAAGATGAACTGGAGTATGATGATACTGCAAAATTGCCCCTACTCTCCATTCTTGTCATAAATGACCATTGTCTTTCTTGCTGGCAACTCCCTTGAAAGTCTGATATGGCAGAGAGCTTTAGGGAGACTTCAATTTTGGATTTTTTATTTTCCTCATCTTGTAAATATCTTGACAGCCAGATCCAGTTTTCTTTCCCTTATGTTATTAACCTTTTACCTTATCTTAGCAGCTTGTCTCCTCAGTTTATCAGCTTCCTTCTCCTTAAGTCCTTTCTTGTTTTTTTCTTTCTCAAGTCTTTTTTCCATCTTTTACCTTCTGTTCTAGTATTTCATTTCCTTGAATCTTTCTCCTTCTGCTTCATTTCCTCAAGTCTTCAAGTACTTCCCCTCCCCAGAGAAATTCAGTCTCTGATCTGTACAATTCTAAAGCCCTCCACATCTTTCCATTTCCTTTTCTTCTTCATCGTGAGTCGTCTTGTTTCGTCTCACTAAAACAGGGAGTAGATTTGTCTCCGTTTCTTTTGTGACCGTATCTCTGACAACTCTAAAGGAAGAAAAACAAGAATTTTGAAAATAAAAAGCAATTGTAAAGTTTCTTGTTTTTGACACTTGAATCATTAAACAAGACAGTCTCAGTTCATATGTTTTCTCTCCTTCTTTGTCCCCTATATGCTTTGTCCAAGACTCCACATAAAACTTATGAATAGTAGAAAGGACAGACAGAAAATATTTTGGGTTTTTCTTGTATAGATATTATACCTTGTTGTCAACCTGACTTTTTCATTCAACTGCTTACCCATGGAACAACTTGTTACAGTATTGTGAAAATTAGCATGATAGAATGGGACAGTTTTGTTTAAAAATCCTTAATTATGGCATTTTCATTCTTATATATTTGTTTTATGTTAGCATTTAAGATTTGAAGGAGAACACATTTGACTTTTTTATTTTGAATGTTCTCAGTTGTTAAGATCTTGTCTTCAGTTTGCACAGGTCCTAGTGACTATTCTGTAAAGGTTATTTGAGAAGTGTAAACTTTCTGAAATAAGTGCCAAGATGGGTAATGAATGAAGCACTGCCTGGTCTCAAATTAAAGATACAACCCAAAAGGTCATGTTTAAAACCCTTTCCTATGATAGCATTTCATTGTGTGTACCATCCATTTTGGAACATACACTTGTTCAAAGAAAATTTTAAGAAAGTTTCAGTGGACTGTAGTACTTACTGAAGGTTTACCAGGCCTATACAAGTTGTATCAATGGGCCTTGCTTTTTAGCTCTGAGTATGGTTAGTATATTAGTAAATTGGTGATCTGGTGTCTATTAACATGGTAGTTTTTGTTTTGAGTGACAGAGAAAAATTGTCATGTGGTTTGGAAAAATTTAAACCAAAGTTTTCAGCTCCAATCGTCCCATGAAAACATGATTTTCCAGATACAGAAGTTACTGGAAATCTGCTTAATGGTGAGAGAGATGACCATAGACATTTAATTTAGGAAATTTACTTACGTATATCAGCTATATGCTTAAGTACATCAGTTGAAGAGATTTTTTCCAATAGTTCCTGAGATCAATTCATTGTTGTAATATTTTTTAAAGTTATGAGCAGGTAAATGTACCTAGAGGCTAAATACTTTTTTACATTTTCTATGTTATCTTATTCCAAGCAAAATGTCAGGTTACCGAGTTGGTTTAGGCAATGTGCCCTCTTGATTAGGGTACTGGAAAACAACTCCAAATGCACTCACTTTTTAAAATAAATGCTAGTTGGTTGACTATAACCCATAAAATCTCACTCTAGGTGTATCTGGTACATCAAGGACATCTGGCCTCACAAACTCACTTTTGCTTGCTTGTACTTGCAACAAATAATCTATTCACTGGCATCATCTTTGATCACAAAAGTGGGTGATTTCATGTGTGAATGCAGAGAAAATCATTAAGATGTTTTAACTCATATTTAAACTTAGGCTGCCTAACAGTCCTATAGATATTTCAGATGCTATGTGCTAAGAAGAAATTGAAGAAATAGGAATATCCTGAGACCTGCAAAGGTAAAGAGGTATGTGGCAATTTTAAGGGGATGTTTATAAGCATGAGAAATTTTTCTCTGAACTAGTTTTGGTCATTTGATGATTTAGAATTTGATGAAAGTGTTACTTACCTCAAAGAAGAGGTCGAAATTATTATGTTCTACTATGTAATGATGAATAAAGTGAGGGTAGTATCGCTGGTTATATGTGAGGATCTGTGACAGAGTGAATGACGTATTTTGTGCTAGGGCAAATGCAGATTTTGAGAACATTTAGTGATGCATTTGAACTTGCATGAAGAAAGATTTTATGAGGTTAGTGTTGTGAACCAGTTGCTAGTTTTCACCACCTGTACCCTCCTTGCTTGTTGAAGCATACATCAGTGTGAAACAAGCAATGATGAAAAGTCTACGTGCATTGTTTAGTTTATCTAAATTATGGGCTTGTGAGTTTTCCTGATTTCTGTTCCTGGAAGAAGTTGAGGGATTTAGAGGGAGAAGGGGGAGTGTATGAGAACATTGACGTTCAAGATATGATGTCATTAAGGATGGCATTAGACGCTCAGTGAATATTGGTTGAGTTAAAGTGTGTGCACCTCAAACTGCTATCTTCTACCAGCTGGTCATGTTCTTGTGTTCCCTGAGATCATATTTCTTTCCTTGTGCCTTGGTAAGGTGGGTTTTTGAGGGCCTCCCAGGATACAACTTCATCTGCCCATGAAGCTGGAATTCATGGGAGGACCTTGGTCAATTTAATCACATAGCTCACTTAATGGACCTCTTTCAACCACGGATACTCTGCCTGCATTTGTTCCTCAATGCTTAGCATATTACCACTCTCATGTTATACTATTCCAGTGATTCTAAACCCTTAACTTCTGGTGTACAAATCCCATTGCCTGTCCTCAGCCATCTGCTTCCTTATTCCCATCCATCTCAATGCTGCTATCTCTCAAGTCCTACTCCAGATCTTCCTTCCTCTTCTACTATGCCCAATGGAATACATACTCCATAACTGACCAACTTCTTTTCATTTTAAACCTCCTCCTTTCTTACTCCTTCCATCTTTTGACAGTCATCTCCCTCTCTCCTAATGACGATACTTCCCAAACCACCATTTCCAATAATGGCTACACTTTCTCTCATCTGCCCTGACTTACTGTTGGGTTTTTTTTGCATGTGTGTGTGTGTGTGTGTGTGTGTGTAGTTTTAATACTCATAATTACATATTACACCTTCTAGATTTACCCTCATCCATCATTCATCTGACTTTTCTCCTTTGGGTTCACTCTATCCAAATTAATCAACCAATCCAGACTCTGGTGGGCATTTCCTGTTGACCCTTAAGATAATCTCCTTTCCTAATTGAGTTCAGTGCCTGCCTGACAGTCTTTTTCTCCACCTGAATGCCTGGCTTTGTTTTAAAGGACTTCAGCATATATAATGATGCTCTTTCAAACATATTCATCAGCTTCCTTATGTCCTGTAACCTGCTCTTCCACCTCACCTCAGCTATACGCAGAGATAGTGATACCTTTCATCTTTTTGTCACCTACTAATGTTCTACATCCTGTTAATGGACTCTGAAATTCCTCGATCTGATAACAATATTTTATCATTCCAACTTTTCCCATGCTTTATGATATCTTACCCTGTTTTTCATCCTCACCATGCTCTCCATTTCTTCAGCCCCTCAGTTCTACTCTACTCCCTTCCCATTATGGCCAGACCACCAGTTCTTTTCCCAGACAATCACCCCTTTGTGAACCTCTTCAACTCTCTACTGTCCTCTAATCGTGAATCCCCTGCCCACTTGTCTTATTGCCAATCATACCTTACCAAACCCCAACCCATATTATTCCAAAGATCTGCCTCCTCTGCTCATGATTATGTGCTGATGAGCAGAGCTGGAGGAATTCACAAAACTTTTTCACTTAGAAATTTAGGTTATCTAGTCTCAACTGGGTCCTCACTACAGCAAGGCAATACTTCTTCTCCTACCTAATCTATTATCTATCCCAGTCTCCTCAAGTTCCACTTTGTCAGCTGAAGACTTTGCTTCATACTTTGCCAAAAAAAGGCACAGTACTTCCAAAGTTAATTTACAGCTTTAATGTCACCCAATTGACTTATGAAAGGGTTACTTCATGTAATTCAATAAAATGGTAAGAAAATCCATTAGAAAACTATATAGTCTTGAATATCATGGGAAATAATGGATAGGAACAAAAGGGAAATAGCTTGTCCAGACTTCAAACTCTATTATAAAGCACCAGTCCTTAGAGCCATCTGCTATTGATTAAAAAACAGTACTAGATCAATGGAACAGACTAGATGAAGGAGAATTAGAATTATGAAAGAACTTCCTATTTAATAAAAACTTCTGGGAAAACTGGAAATCAGTCTGGCAGTTCAGCTTAGATGAACATCTTATACCATATTCTGCAATATATTCTAAATGGTTAAATGACTTAATATTTAAAACTATATCATCAAAAGTTAGAAAAGAAGCAGGTAATCTGCCTTTCATAGGTATAGGTGAGAGATGTATTCTTAACCAAACATGAGACAGAGGCAAATTACAGAAGACAAAATGTAAAACTCTGATTACATGGAAAAGAAAAGTTTCTGCACAAGCAAAAATGAATGTACTTTAGGGAAAAAGGGAAGTGGGTGAATGGGAATGAAATCTTTGTGTTCAATTTCTCTAAGGAGGGTTTAGTGTCATACAGATGTATCTATGTATCATTTCTCCAAATCAGGCAAATGATCAAAGGATATGTATAAACAGTTTTTAAAAGAAAGACTAACTGTTACCAAACATATGAAAGATTGTTTCTGTTTACCTAGTAATAAGAGAAATGTAAATCAAAATAACCCTGAGGTTTCACTTTCTTCCCAACAAACTGGCAAAGGTGAAAAAAGTTAGGAATAGTCAATGTTGGAGGGGTTGTGAGAAGATAATAAACACATTAGTGAATTGTTACTGGAGCTTTGAACCAATACAACAATTTTAGAAATTAATTTGGAATTACCCAAATAAAATTACTGATCTGACCCTTTCACCCAGGTATACTAGGCACATTTCCCAGGAAGTCCATTTTCATCAGAAAGACCCCATACACACCAAAATATTTATAGCAGCACTTTTTGTAATGTAAAAAATTAGAAACAAATTAAATGCCATTTGAATGGGAACTTGCTAAATAAATCATGATACATGAATGTAATTGGAATATTACATTGATATTCCATTATTATTTTGATATTATGTTGTACTTTAAGAAATGATGACTGTGACTGAACACAAAAATGTATGGCTAGATCTGCATAAACTGATACAGAGTAAAGTCAGCAAAGCCACAAAAATGTTATACTCAATGACTGCAACAAATGTAAGAGGAACAAGCACAAAAAATGAAAAGTGAATGTTGCAGAATTACAAAGAGCAGCATATGAAGTGAAGAGATATGAGAAGACATCTCACCCTTTTGCAGAGGTCCATGAAAGTGGAAGATTGCACACATTTTCAGACTTATTCAGTGTTTTGATCAGTTGCTGATTTTTTCTGTCTGTGTATGTGTTTATAAATATTGTTTGTTATAAGGATAACTTTGGGAAAGTATGCAATACTGGGGGAAATGTTGGTGATATAAAAAATGGTAGACCAGTGAAAATGTATTTTTAAAAATGAAAAATTAAGGCCATTCACCAAGAACTCCTCTTTCCTGCCTTTCCCATTCTAATATCATCACATTGATATCTTCCCCTACTATCTCCTTTGTCACTACTGTTTGAAATGAAGAGATGGCCCTCTTTCTTGACAAGCCAGCTCCTCTAGAAGCACCCTTGATCCTCTTTCCTCCCAGCTTCTCTAGCGTATTGCTCTGTCATTTACAATCTTTCCCTCTTTCTTTCTCTCTCTGTCCCCCTCTTTATCTCCCCCTCTCCCTCTCCCCCCCCCACCCCTTCCTTCTCTCCCTCTTATCATCTTGAAACTGTGCTAGATGATACGAAGATTGAAGCAAGAAGATTTAGCAAATGATTGGATATGTAGGATGAAGGCAAGTGAGGAGTTGAAGATGGTAGCACCAAAGCTGTGAACTTGAATGACTGGAATTATGGTAGTCCTCTCCACAGGAATAAGGGGGTTTCCAAAAGTAAATGGTTTGGAGGGTAAATGTAAGGTGCTCAGATCTGAGATACAAATCACAACAAACCCTGCCCAATTTGTGTCCCCTCTGACCCATCCCAAACAAAAAGGAAGGAGATAGAGGCTCTTACTAGACACTCAGAGCCAATCTTCTACCAGGTAATCTGGAAGAAAAGAGGTGGTTATGCTGGGACATGGGGGGAGAGGCAGGTTTTCCCAGTGGTCACCTGCTGTGGGTGCCAGAGTAACTATCTGGGGAGCAATTCCTTGCTTAGAAGGTAGTAAGTCAGTAGCTTACAAAGCAAAGGGAAGGGGTAGGGAAGGGAGTTTTGGGAGATAAGATTAGGTGTGATTTTACTGAACATATATCCCATGTATATGGGTTATCATGGGGGAGGGTAGAGAGTGACCCATATTCCCACCATCTGATTGGTTGATCTCACAACTGTTGAGATCAGGCCCTTTCCCCACTTTGTAGACCATTGACCCATGAGGTAGCATTACGTCTGCTTTTCCTGGATCATTAGGTCCAGTCAAGGAAAAACCAAGGGTTCACAATTAACTGTTAACATGTATTTAAATAAACCTGGAGTCATGAGGTTATTGTAGACAGGTACTTTGTTAAAAAGACTGGGCATAGCCTACAAACCAGATTAAAATAATTATATAATTTTATATTAGTCCTTACAAAGATTGAAGTGACAAAAGGAATGATTTGTTCTGACTTGAGAGAAAGAATTAGGAATAATTAACTGAAACAAAGAAATGGAAAATTTCCTGACCATGAAATCTTCTAGGTCTCTGAAGCATATACTTAGCGTATCTTTACCAAAGGCAGCTGTCATAAAGCAGTGCCAAGTTTCACCTGATTTATAGGTAGACATGGGGTACAGGTAGTTTAATGCATTTGCAGTTTTGACCTCTGTGAAAATCGGATTCTCCTTTGCCTTCACTGTAGTGCCCTAAGACTGGATGAGATGCCGGTGTCATCTAGTCCATTCCCCTGCCTTTTTCCTTGAGGAATAGTTGTATTTAAAATATATAAACATGCTCACTATCCTTTTTTTAAAAAACCCTAAAGAATGAAATTTTATAACTCATGTTAACAGAATTTATTGAGCATCTACTTTATGAAGAACACTGACGTATGTTTTCTGGTGAATTAGATGGAAATAGAAGTCATAGTTTCTGCTTTTAAAAAGTTTACAATCTAATGAGGGAGTTAGTAGGATAATGAATATATACACATTAACATAAACAACAAATATGTATGTTGGTCTCCCTGCCTCAATCTCTTTCCACTCCCATTCATCCTTCACTCAGCTGCCAACGTAATTTTCCTAAAGTACAAATCTGAATATGTTATCCTTCTACTCTGTAAACACCAGTGCCTCTCCATTACTTCTAGAATTAAATATAAAATCCTATTTGGATTTTAAAACCCTTTACAACCTGATTCCTTCCTACATTTCTAGTGTTCTTACACTTTACTCCTCTCTACATACCTTGTGAAGCAGTTACACTGGCCTATTTGGCCATTCCTCACACATGACACTATCTTCCAAACCTCTGTCTTTGCGTTGACTGTCATCCATGTCTGGTATGTTTCCCATCCCATCTCTGTCTTTTGACTTCCTTGTCTTCCTTCAAGACTCAGTTTAAATCTCAACTTCCCTGGGAGACTTTTCTCAATCCTCCCTGATGTCAGTGCCTTAACCGCTGAGATTGTTTTCCTTCTACTCTGTATATGTACTGTATGTGCATAGTTATTTACATGTGATCTCCATATTAGATAAGCCTCTCTTCCCCAGAGAGGACATGGTGAAAAACATTTTTCCCTCCTTTCTTTGTATCTCTGGTGCTTAGTACAGTGCTTGGCATCTGGTAAACTTTTAATAAATGTTTGTGGATATTCAGTAGCTATAGAGCTATTGTTGCTTGTTGTTTCAATTATGTTTGACTCTCTCTGACCTCATTAGAAGTTTTCTTGACCAAGATATTGGGGTAATTTTCCATTTCCTTTTCCAATTCATTTTATTTATGAGAAAAGCGAGGCAAACAGGAATAAGTGACTTGCCTAGAGTCACACAGCTGGCAAGTGTCCGAGGCCAGATTGGTGTCATTTTAGCTTTTAATTATTTAACATTTGAATTTAGATGCTACCAAAATATAGGTATAGTGTAGCTTTTTATTTGTTACTGTTTTGATTCTGTGTGGAGAACATTGATTTTTTTCAGAATATATTTTTAAAAACCTGATATACAGAAATTTATTGTTTTAAAGGATGAATTTGTATAAACTAAACTTCATATTCAAAGTATCAGAAAATCAGTAAAAATAAGGAATTTTCAAAGTAGCATACTATGTTAATATAGAAAATTTATAGAATTGCATCAGTTTTTCTATAGGAAGGAAATTAGATACACAGTTTAAGTATTTTTTTTATTGATTAAATAATGTAAAGAAAACAGGAACAAAGCCTATGAGAATGATGCCTCCTAATGCTAGTGTTCCTTTTTGGATTTCTTTCACAGTGGAATGATCCAAGACTGTCCCCTCCATTGCAACTCAATGTGAATTACTTTGTATTCTGGATTTATACCTTCCTTCCTCCCTCCCTCGTCTGCCTTTCTTTTTTCCAGAATACAAAATAATTAATAGGGAGAAACAGCGGAGTGGACAATCTTGTATATTTCACTATGAAAGATACTCTTTAAAAAGCCAGCATTTAGGAAGCATCATTCTGGACTTTGTTCCTCTTTCTTTACATTATCTTGTCAATAAAACAGTATCTTAAATTATCTATCTAATTCTCTATCTCTCTCTTTCTCTCTCCCTCTTTCTTTCTCTTTCTCTCTTTCTCCTTTCTTTTTTCTTTTCTTTTCTTTCTTTTTTTTTTTTACTGATTTCCTTCTGCTCACTGACCAGGGAGAGGAGTTGTTTACTCCTCCTTGCCCCGCATTGACACTTCCAGGTTTTCCCTCTACTACCATCAATCAGTACACTCTCCTTCTCTGAGATTCATTCAGGTCACATCTTGCACCCAGTCAAAATCCAGGAAACCATTGTCTACAGACTTCTAAATCACACCTCTTCTTTCTTCAATGAGTTTGGTATGTGGCTTACAATTTCCTCCCTAGCTCTTGCCTTCATACTAGGGGACTTCAGCAAACATACTTCATCAAATGCCCTAACCTCCCAGTTGCTCAACTTAATTCCTTTCCCATGACTTATTCCTTTACTTTCCTTCAGCCATGCACAAAAGATGGTCATGCCTGTGATCTTTCTATCATTTGCAAATGTATCCCTTTTGTGTTTCTGAGCTGTCCAATTCCCCTGTCCAATTCCAAGCTATGGTCATTCTACCTTTCCATCTGCTTGCATCTTCCAACTCTGTTTTTTTTTTATCTTCACCATGACCACTGATCCCTCAGCCACTCAGTTTTCTCCCAGACCATCACTCTTCCGTTAGCTACACTCTACTCCCTTCTCTATCTTCACTCCTTGTTAAAATAGTTCATTTCTATACTATCCTTTTCTTTCAAGTGCCCTGTTCCCTTAGTGTATCAAAAAATCTCAAGGGGCGGAGCCAAGATGGCTTAGTAGAAAGACTAACATATACTAGCTTCGAACCCACAGCCCATGGATTTCCTCTAAAAAGAACTCCCAACAATTCTGGAACAGTGGAAGCCGCACAGCAACACAGTGAAGGACATTTCCGCTCCAGAGAGCCCTGAAAAACCGATCCCAAAGGACCCTCCTGCGCCAGACAAGAGTGGAGCCCTCACCTGCCCTGTCGCACAGCACTGAGAGGAGCGAGCAGAGCCAAGCAGGCTTCAGGGACAGAATCTGCACCAGCCGCAAAGGTCCCTCCACCCACAGACTCACAGGTCAGTGAGAGAGACAGACTGAGAGGGGCATGGGGTGTCTCTGGGACTCAGGCCCCCTCAGGAGGCAGCACCAGAGGCAGCAGGCAGCCAGAGGCTCCCAGAGCAGGCAGGAGCTCAGCAGCAGCTCCATTACAGAAGGTCTCTGCATAAACCCCCTGAGGGAACTGAGCCTGGGAGGCGACCCTGCCCCCACCTGAGCACCAGAAATTAAGCTCCCATTGAATAGCAGCCAGGTCTGCCGCCAAAAGCCCTGAGGCTGGGGAGCAGCATTTGAATCTCAGACCCCAAGCACTTGCTGGGAGGATCTAGGCCTGGGGTGGAGAGGACTCTCAGAAGTCAAGTAACTGGCTTTGAAAATGCTCAGAAAAGGGAAAAAAAATAAGACCATAGAAGGTTATTTTCTTGGGGAACAGATGATTGCGCCATTTCTCTC
>CM053769.1:603753563-603768820 GCA_028658325.1 Potorous gilbertii | reverse complement strand
CAAATGGGGAGAAAATTTTGGAACCCTAAATCTTGTGAAAATGAATGTAAAAAGTTAAATAAATAAATTTATTTTAAAAAAAGAAAATATTCAAGAAGAGACTGGATGACTAATTATTTGGGATGCTACAAAGGATATTCCCACTATATTTCATGGTTTCTTGAAATTTCTTTCCAATCTGAAATTTTAAGTCAGAGGTGCCTGGGTGTGTCAATGCCACCTACTGGCTGTTTGGTCTTAGGTATGTTATTCAACCTCCGTACATCCCAGTTTCCTTATCTAAAACAAAGAATGATTGTAGGTTGTTTTGAGGATGAAATGAAATAACACACATAAAGAAATATGCTTTGTAATGTCTCTAAAGTGCTTTGCAAATGTAAGATATAATTATTTCAGTCTCCAACTCTCTCACCAAGAGCTGTAGAATAAAAAGGAGATATCAAGTTAAAATGAACAATAATGTCTAACTTTACTACTCAGAAATTTGGGGGGCGAGGTGCAGTGGATAGAGTGCTAGACCTGAAGTCAGAAAGTCTCATCTTCTTGAGTTTATATCTGGTCTCAGATTCTTACTAGCTGTGTGGTCCTGGGCAAATCACTTAAATCTGTTTGCTCCAGTTTCCTCATCTGTAAAATGAGCTGGAGAAGGAAACCACTCTTTGTCAAGAGAAGCCCAAATGGGGTCAGAAAATGTTGGACGTGATTGCAGTGAATGAAAGTCAGTAGGCAATTTTAGGAACTGCCTCATAATCTTTGGTCAAATTTGAAAGGGTAGATATGCCTTAAGACAAGTGGATAGATTTCCTCTCTTTGGCAGAAATCGATGGTTCCTGGCATGGGGCAATAACCTGTTGGAAGCAGACAAGCTTGAGAAAACAGCTTTTAATAGCCCCAAAATAAATTATAGCTAATCTGTTAAGGCAGGATTAGGGAGTGTATCCTATATGAACCTCACTTTCTTCAGTGTAGTCAATTAAGTCCATTTGGCTCCTCAAATGTTTACTAATTAATAAAACTGGGAAAGAATAATGAAACTATTTCCTGAATTACTATGGCATCACTCATTGAAAAGGTCTAAAACCTTTACTTTAGGGAAAGCAAAAACTGACTGACAATATTTGCTATATAGATCCCTCCAAATTATCTTATACGGAATCACTGTGATGACACTTAGTTCCTATCAACGAATCACTAAAAAAGCCTTAGAAGAGACTGCTAGAAATCCTTTTGTATATCATACCACATCCCTCCTCTTACCCCCTTTGTAGGCTACTTTCCCCAGAACTCCTCTGGAAAAGTAAGCATGTATTTTACTGCACTAAAGTTGTAGTACAGTATTACTACTGTTTTACTTACTCAACTGTAGCAAGGAAACTCTGAAACTCAAGGTAAGTTGTGTCACTTAAAATACCATACTTTGGTTCCTTTCCTCTCTCTCACTTTTTTTTCCTTCTTTTTCCTTTATCCTCTTATCCTACTCCACTCTCCCCCCATCCCTCTCATTCTTCCTTTTCTACTATGGAAGTTTAGATCCATTAAAGCTCTACTCCAATGTCTCATCAAGGTGTGTAGTCAGCCTCAGGTCTCATTGTCTGAGCCAGTGCTCAAGTACACAATCTGGAAAGTTCTACCAAGCTAGGAAGACTTCAAAGAAAGTTTCAGCAGCAGATGGTATTCAGTTAAATACATTTATCACCAACAAAGTATCTTCTATGTGATGAATTCTCTGGTCATGAAAAATACATGTGTAGCTTTTGAGGATAATCGGGTGATTTAACTCTGCACTGTTAAGGAAACAGATTTTGTAAACTAAGTTATTCCTGCCCATATAAAAACCTCCTTTAGACTCTACCTATTTTCACTCTCAAGTTCTCCTCCACAGCAAAGAACACAGAACCCAAGAGTTGAAAGAGCCTTGAGAATATTTAGTTTAGCTTATCCGAGCTCAAGAAGAGTCTCAACATCATCTCGAACAAGGGGTCACGACTTTGAACCATGATCTCACATGGTTGTTATTAGACTCAAATGAAGAATCCTGGTTCAAGCTGAACTAGAAGTCCTCAAGTCCCAGGAAGCTTGAAGAATTCTAGGACAGTGATCCCAATATCTTCTGAACAGAGTCATTTGACATTTGTTTAGGCAACTGCTGGGAAATTTTTCTCTTTACACAGGAGTCAAGAGATGGGTGACTAAGACCACATTAGCTTTCTCAGTTTCTCAGCTACATTGCTGACTCATTTTAAACTTGATGTCCACTTAAACCACCAGATCTTTTTCAGGCGAACAGATTATCTTGCTAGGCCTCCTTAATCTTTTACATGAGAAGTTGAATTTGTGAACATAAGTTTAAGAATTTGTCTTTATTAAATATAGTTCAACATTCTAGTCTCTATAGATCTTTGGGGATCCTTTCCTTTCCAGCCTCTACTCCTAACTCTGAACATTCTCTATCATGTCAAAGAAGCCTTTTCACCCCTTAAGTTCACTCCACTCTTGGACTTCTCACATGGGAAGTATATCTACATCTCTACTCATGAAGTTCCTTCCTCTGAATCTCCGATTTCTCCAAGAACCTCCATTTTAAGAAAAGTATTCAGGCTTGTCATGTCTTCATTATCCTACAGACTCCACTCCTGACTGGGTGTTAGATGCCTCCTTACTATGGACATTCATTTCACTTCATGACTTCTCATACCAGTAGTACCTTCCACCCTGGGATGTTTTCTCTGACTGGCTTCTTTCTCTGACTGATGGCTCAACCTTGATTCCATTTTAAGGAAAATGTCCAGCTCAGTCATATGTTTATTTATCTTGAGGCTCCATTCCTGTCTCTCCAGACTTTTTCTACTATGCTTGTATAGGGCTAATTGTCCTCTGTCTGTCTGTCTCTCTCTCCTCACAATGTTCAGCTTCCTTGTATATGTTCTCTTCCCTCATTAGAAGGTAGGCTTCTTGAAGGAAAAGACTGTATTTTTTTCTGTTTATGTATATATTCCCATGCTTAGCACAGTATAAGATCTTAATAAATGCTTCTTGAGTGTTTCTCATCCAAAGAATTTAGCTGTCCATACCAGCTTTGCTTTGTCTAAAAATTTGATAAGGATGTCATCTATGCCTTTATTCAAGTTACTGATAAAAGTATTGACCAATGAAGGCCCAGCACAGATGTTTAGGGCCATTCTAACTGAAACCTTCTTCCAAATTTACAAGTCATTAACAACTACTCTTTGAAGTCAACTAGTTTTGAATCCACTTAACTACACAATCATCTAACCAACATCAATTCCTTCTTGCCCACAAGAATAGCATGAAAAATGCTGTCAATGCTTTTCTGAAATTTTGAATTATATTATGGACCTACTAATTCACCAATCTAAGAAAAGAAAATAAATGAGTTTAGTATAGCCGAGTTCATGCTTTCTATTTTAAAATGTTTTATTGATGCATTTTTAAACAACCATTGTCGTTTCACAATGACCTCCAATAGTTAAGCAAAACAAAAAAACGAATGTCCATGTTTGACAAAATATGTTTTATTATGCATCTATCATCTAGTACCTCTCTAAAAATTTGCAACTTAATGTTAACATCTGTTTCAGGGGACAAATATAGAGGAATTCTGCAAAGAACTCAATAAGATCCTCAAAAGAAAGGCAATCTAGAAAGTGCACATAGAGGAAGTATGTTTCATTGCTGAATCAACTCTCTCTGTCTCTCTCTGTCTGTGTCTCTCTCCATCTCCCACTCCCTTTCCTCTTTCCTACCCCAAACTTTTTACTTCTGTCTTTGTCTTTCCATCTGTTTTCCTCAAACACACACATGCACACACACACACACACACACACACACACACCACTAAGAATGGTTCAGCAATCAGATTTGCCCACTTCTTTCAGTACCTTGGGATACAGTTTATCTGAACTTCAACATATAAAAAATTACCCTGGTGCTCTCTCACATCTTTAGTCCTTATTAGCCATCTCATTTCTGTCCTTTCCACTCTAAAGATCATTCTCCTTGGCAGAAAATGAGGAATAAAGTAGCTGAATAATGCTACCTTTTCTCTGTGGTGCATTATCATCAACACTGCTTTCCTTTAATTCCTTTTTCTCCCACATTAAATCTAAAAATAAAACAAACTCCCTTGGTTGCTGTTGCTTACTATTTTATAATCTATAGAAATGGAATAGATCTAGTCATTATTTCCCTCCCTTGTTTCTATGAAAAGATGGAACAATGCATAGAAACAACCGAAGCACTCTTGAAAGTTCTAATGCCACAGCTACTGGGGGAAGACAATAAGCAATGTGTTGTGAGGTTTAAGAGTAGGAAACCATAAAAGGAAAAAAGGGAAAGAAAAAAGAAAAGCATAAGGCAAATTACAAAAAGGAAGAAGAAAGAAGATAGGGGAAATGTGAAGTTACCAATGATCTCTTAATTGCTAAATCTGATAGTTTTTCTTAGTTCTTGTCTTTCTTGGGACTTGAATGCTGTTGCCCACCCTTTCTACGTAGATACTCTCTCCTCTCTGAATTACTGTGACACTACTCTCTCCTGGTTCTCCTTTTACCTGCCTGACTATTCCTTCTTAGGTGTCTTTGCTGACTTACCACCCACATCATGTCACCTAAACAATCCACCCTTTAAATGTGGCTATTCCCCAACGTCTTTATCCTGGGCCCTCTTCTCTACATTCTCTTGGTGACCTTATCAGCAACTATAGGTTTAATTATCATTTCTAGGGAAATGATTCACAGGTCTATATGTCCAACCCAATATCTCCCCTGAGTTGCTATCTCCCACTACCAACTGCTTACTGGACATTTCAAACTGCATATTCTGGAGACAGCTTAAACTGACCATATACAAAATAGAACTCTTCTTTCTTTCAAAACCCAATTCTCTTTCCAAATTTCCAAATTTCTATCGAAGATACCATCATTTCTTTCCAGTCCTCTAGTTTTAAAATGATGTTATTTATCCTCAAGTCCTCATTCTTCCTCACCCAAAATATAAAATCAGCTGAAAAATACTGTCATTTTTACTTCCACAATGTTTCTCACACCCATTCTCTTCCTTCTACTCATACAAGGACCATATTATTTAAGTCCTTCTTCACTTCTACCTTATTAATCTACATTATTTCATCAGCTTCCTAATTGTTTTTCCTGCTTTGATTGCTCCATTCTAGTGGATTTTTTATATTTTTATCAAAATAATTTTCCTTAATTAAATTTTAATTTAATTTATTAATTATTAATATTAATAATGAAAATTTGACCAAGTCACTTCTCTGACTCAATCAATTCTAGTAGTTTAATTCCCTATTGTCTAGTGTATAAGCTACAAATTCTTCTATTCAGTTTTAAAAGTCCTTTATGACCTGGTCTCAACTTATTCTATCATACTCAAAAATACATCATTTCCCACATTCTTCCATCCAGCCAAACTAGTTCTTCCTTTGTTCTTTATTAACAACCCTTTCTCTTCCATTTCTCTGCCTCTGCCTTGACCATGCTTTAGGCTTGGAACATACTCCTTATCTCCATCTCCCAAAATCCCTATCTTCCTTCAAGATGAAGTTTTTTTCTAAGCCCCTCAACTACCAGTGCTCTCCTTCCCTCCCTTTTATAGTTTCTCTGCATTGCTTGTGTGTATTCTCCTGATATTGTTTAATTGTGGTAAAATGAACAGAGCTGACAAAAATAGCTGGTGCTTAATAAATATTTGTTGATTAACTGAAGCATGATGTTGAATGAGATTAAAAAAGTGGAGGTGAAAGAAATAAATTGTTACATTTATTAGTGCCAAATGAGTGCCAGTTTAATGCTAAGAAAAAAATGAAATGCCTAAGAAATGAACCTATACAGTTAACCCAATGCAAACACTCAAAAGGCCCAATTTCTACCATTATTGTAGAGCAGGAAATAGAGTAACAAGTTAAGAATTTGTCTTTAGGCTAAAGTATCTGCATATGCTACTTTGCCAGGTATCTAGTTTTGACAAGGGTGAAAAAGTTTACTTTGTAACACTAAAACCAATGTACCAATCAATATAAAACCTCATACTATTAGAAAAACTGATTGCTAAGCGGAGCTTTAAAGAAAGTTTGGAAGTGAAATGTTAGCCTATAATTTTAGAAATTGTAGATCAACATTATTACACTTGGCACTTGACTTCTGAAATTTCTTAAAATTTGGCACTTGCCTCCTATTTTAAGAGATGTACCTCATGCAATCAAACATGTAGAGTCCACAAAGCTGTCACTTCACCTGTCATTGGAAGCTTTATTTTTCTTACAAGTTCTTTAGTAATAAGAATCTCTACAAACCATTTAAGTGCATTTCTATTTGCTATGTAGCAAAGGGATGTTACTTAATAAACCCAGAATTTGGACTCAAAACCATAGCTTCAGAGAATGCTGCTCTCAAGGAACTATGGGATTAAACTGAAATTTTACAAGTTTTGAGGGCATGATAAAACAATGTATCAGATCAACTTTTCCTTTTAATGGACTAACACTTTTGGACAAACTCTTGGGTACTGTGAATATATAAAATTTTAATCCATAATAAAATTGTCACAATAGAAAGTATTAAGTGTAAGCAAGTAGCTAAAAGATGCTATGGATATATTCTACATAGTGAAAGGTACTGAGAGATTTTTAAAATGTTCATGATAATGGATGTCCTTTTACTGTTATTTTAATGCAAATTAATTGTGGCTTTACAAAGAAACTTTTATATAAACAAACCTGATAGAAGTTGTAGGAAAATTAAGAGGCAAAAGCAACATTCCATGTTTTTGTGAATTTAAAATTTTTCTTATTTTTTGTTTTTGCAAGACTTTGATTGCCAGGCTTCCCAACATTGTACCCTGCTGTCAATTGCCATATGTTTTTTTGACATCTTTTACACATTTCTATATTGGTCATCTCAGAGGACCAAAGATTTGGAGCTGAAGAAACCCTCAGAGGTCATTCAATCTGGGGCCCTCATTTTACAAATGGGGAAACTAAAGCTCAGAGAGCTTAAGTTAGTGCACTATTGGTCAACCAGGGAGTGGCAAACTACATATACTATGTCATGTGGCACTTGGTCATCTTCCTTTGCAGGGGTTCATGATGAGTTACAAGCAAAGAAATCAATATGAAGAGAGCTGCAATTTATATGCTAACATCTGTGTTAGAGGATAAAAAAGGTAGAGAAATTCTGCAACAAACTTGACAAGATCCTCAAAAGAAAGGCAATCTATAAACTCATTTTATTGGGAAAGTGGGCATAGAGGAAAATGACAAAAAATAAATAGAAAAATATTTCTTGAGATTACAAAATTAAAGAATAAAGCTGAAAGAAAGAATGAGACCAAAGACTTGCCAATAATGTAAGAGTTATGCTTCTATTTTTTTAATATTTTACAATTGTTTTTAAAATTTTAATTTTATTACAAATTTACCAATTTTAATATAAAAAGAACAAAAAATGTGATTGTACATGAACCCATTAACTTGTTGCATAGTTTTTGCAGTATATATTAAACAAATTAGGTAAACAAAATTGCCCTTTTTGTTTGTGTTCTGTTCATGAATACTTTCTTCAAGAAAAGTACCAGAGGGAATTAGATAAAGTGAGCAATTAACAATATCATCCCCCCACAATGCAACTGATTAGTTCATAAATTAGTTACTGAAGGGGGAATTTCAGAATAAACTGTCTATGTAGAGTTAAACTATCAACTGGTTAGAGAAAAGTTAAAAAAATTCACACCACATTAAAAGTAGGGATTAAAGTTGAGAAAACTGTGTGAAATCATGAATTCCAATCTACCTAATTAAACAAACTTCTCAAAAATGGAAACAGGAAACAAATAAAAACATGGACACTGTCATCATTTTATAGAGAAATTTAACAAAATAAAACAGGGTAAAAGGGCCCTCAAACAAAAACTTCATCTCTTTACCAAATGGAAATGTGGAATAACCAAAAGCAGCACCTATATAGAGTACAAGTGCATTTGCAGGACACTGCTGAGGATGGACAAAGGTGTTACAGCAAAGCATTAGTTAGAAAAATGAGCTTGCAGAAAGCATTGTGTGAGACCCAATAATTCTGGGTTACATTTAATAAAGTGCAGGTATTATTTCACTCAATATTTGTAACAATCTTGTGAGGTAGGTATAAGTAAACAGAAGCTCTAAGAAGACACAAAGCTAGTGAGATGGAAGGTCAGAAGTTCTGCTTCAGTCTTCAGACTCCAAGTACAAAGGTCTTTCCCCATTATCGTGTGCATTTCACTTCAGTCATACTTTATATGTTAGATAAGCTTTTACATTCTTGAGACTGAAATGTTATTTGATTTGGGGAGAGATTTATTGCACAAAGCCATGTTTTCTTGTGGCAATTTATAAATATTAAATAACATGCTTTATAGAAGTCCAGGTGGGTGGAAGGAAAAGTAAATCTAAGAACAGTAGTGATAAGTAAACATTTTAAATAGTGGTCCCCCAGGCCAGAAAATGTTGCCTTCTTCACTACTGAAAACAAATGAGAATGAAAACTAAAAAAATGACCTATCTTTAATCTATGGTTTTGTAGAGTGGAGAAGTCACTGTAAGGCTCTCTATATTGTATATATTTTTGACTGAAATCATAAAATTGCTATGGTTATATAAGCTGTTTATTATACACAAGAACTGATCATTTAATTCATACTAAACTTAAAACACAAAGCAGAAGTCCTGCTTACGAAAGACTTCATGAGTACTAAAATGCTATTGTGGAAAAAAACTTGATGTTTTACATGTGGGAAAAGGAAGAGATTTGGCTCATGTCAATTAACATGACAGTCACTTTCAAATCAGTCCAAAATCAGTGGCTGCTGAGTTTGGGAAATATTTCTTAATAAAAAAGGTCTATGTCTTTGTGTATGGACAGGGGGTATTGGCAAATAACTTCTATGTTTCCCCAAGTCTCAACATGCACTAATCAATGTAAATTGCACTGAATGTCTACTCAAGCCAAACTGCAGGTCTTAACCAGCGGGGCTATCTAAATGAATGGTAAGAAAAAGGCTTCTATCAATCAGCCTCACCTAGGAAGATTGGCAGAACTTCAATAGGGATTGACAGCACCCCAGTCCTGCCAAGCTGATTAGTCCAACTCCAAGCTGTAAATGGTCTGACTATTTCTAATGACAACACAGTCAGTCTTTGATTGATTCATTTGTGAGTAAAAGCTTTCCACTACAGGGAGATGAGCAGAGTAGCTAGCTACTTGTTTCCAGAAGCCTTTCCCACCTAACCTAAATCTGAACCATAATCATCATTTCAATTCTTTAGTCATAAATGTGTGCCTATGTACAATCTCAAGAGATTTTAATACTTTTCTTGCAAAAATAAATAAAACAATTGTAATGCTTACTGACTGGGCTATGAAAGAAGCTGCTAAATGAGGCTTCTTCAGAGCACAAGAAAAGCATTTTTCCTTAATTGTTACAAGCAATGTTATCTTTCTATGCTCTCTAGAAACCACTCTGACCAAGTGTGGTTTTCTGTCACGAAACAGCACCTCAAGCAAGGTTGCTAGGCAGCGCCATGAACACTGGCGAACCCTGGCAATCAGGAGAGGGAGAGAGAGAGAGAGACAGGGGAGGGCGAGGAAGAGAGAGAGAGAGAGAGAGAGAGAGAGAGAGAGGGAGGGAGGGAGGGAGGGAGGGAGAGAATGATAATGTTTTTGGTATTATTGTGAAGGCAGAAGCACAGTCATTAAGATGAGAATTTCTCCACTTTCTTCAGCCTAAATCTAGTTTGGGACGTAAGGTCTCTCCTTTGAAGGCATGTCTGAGGTGGGGTGGGGTGGGAGTGGAGGACAGTATTCTAACTAAGAACAGTGATAGGGAAGGAAAGATAACAGGTGAGGAAAGCCACTTTAGTCACTTTCAGACTGATTTTAAATGCTCATACTCAGAAACTGACTCCTTGGGCTTATAGAAAAAGCTTTGTCCTCAAAATGGCCATGATTATTAACTCAATGTGGTTCTAAATCAGCTTAAACCTGACAACCAACAACAGATCAATCAGAGAATAAAAAAACTTCATCTTGGAACTTGAAAAAGAGAGAGAAAAGCACATGGGGACCTAAAAATTGGAGTGAATTCCTTGACTTTCCTTTTCTACCCTGCAATTGCTTCGTTTCCAACTGTTCTTTAATTGAAAAGATACAGATCATTTGTTCTGATACAAAATGCCCTCAAATGGAAGCAAAGCAAAAAACCCTAAAAATGCCTCCACAAAACTCTCAATAACAAGTAGTGGCTCACCAACAGTTTGATTAAATCTGACAAGAAATGACATTCTTCTTACACTACCAAATGCCTCCTGACTTCATGGATTGATTCCATCTGGTCCTGGAGGAGTTCTAATTTCCTCATTTGCAACCATAGGATGTACTCAATTTTCTTTAGTATTCTAGTCCAGGGGTAGGTAACCTGAGGCCTCAAGGCCACATGTAGCCCTCTATATCCTCAAGTGTGGCCCTTTGATTGAATCTAAACTTCACAGAATGAGGGAATTTGTTTCCCACTTCTAAGCCTCTTTCCCTAATGTCTGGTCCTTCCTACAAACTTTACATTACTTCCTTAGCCCTCTTTGGTGAAACCAAAAGCAAATAATTCATTCCCATTATTTAACAAGCTAGATTTTTCTATCAACAATATTTTCCCCTCCACTCAAAAGCCCTCTGACCTTCTCTTCTTATATGTATTTAATGAAGAAAAAAATCTTTGGAACTCTTTTTTTATTTCATTTGCTGTTTTTCTTGCTTTTCACATTCAATTCTTTTGGTTTGTTTTCAGTCTTTCATGGTACCAGATACTTTATATCATATTTATGCTTATTTTCCTCAATCTCAATTAAATTTGTCACTTCTTAATTCATATAAACTAGATATCATTTTAAAGTCAAATGTATTTATGATGAAAGGACACACAAACCTTTGGGATATGGAGTAAAGATTAACTTATCTGTAAATATATTTCATTTCTCTACCCCTTGGGGGCTAACAGATTTCAGTAAGCATTGCTTCAAAAAGGAGAGATGAGATGTACAAGGGAAGAAATATTTTGTATTTACAGGCCACCTTTTAAAATGATTCACAAAGTATGTTCTCCATTTTGTTATCAGCATCACGAGAAATGCACTAAAATTAGATGATTAACTCATACCTACTTAGGGTTTTAAGGTGTGCTAAGTCTTTTCCTTAAAACATTATGAGGTAGCTGGTTCAAATATTATTCCCATTTTATAGATAAGGAAACTGAGGCTCTGCAAGTTGAGTTGACTTGCCTATAAGTACAAGGCTCCAAAGCAGGATTAAACAAATGTCTTCTGACTAAAACTCTAAAGCTAAAATTACTGTACCACACTCCTCCATCCACTCCCTTACTTACAGCCTTCCCATTCTGGAGATGTTTATAACCGAAAGACCAGTCTCCTGCTTGGGGATGGGGAAGGTGGGGAAGGAGAGAGAAGCCAAACTCACTTCACTTATGGCTTGACTCACTTTCTAGATTTCTACACTTCTTTACCACTAACCTTGCCCCTGCTTGGGTACCTTTTTCTAGTGCTCCTTTATATAGTGTCTCACCCCATTAGAATGTAGGTTCTTTAAGGGTAAAGACTGTCTTGTTTACTCATACTTGTATCTCTATCACTTAGCACAGCACCTAGTATATAGTAAATGCTTAATAAATGTTCTATCATTTGTCTGTCTCTACTGACAAAACCATAATCCTGAACATCTGAAAACTAACCTTCAGGAAACATTTCAAGTCCTGTAATTTTTTCTCACCCAGCTTTCCATTTTCTCTTCATTATCTTGACTCCGTGCAACAAGTTCTCTTTAGTAAATTCTTCTATGAATCAATTCAAACTTTCATTTCAAGCCACCGTGATTCTGACCAGGCTTTAGTTTCTCCAAGGTTCCTTACTAATCTTTCTTAACTCTATCTGATTATTCCTTTCTTTCCAAACCTTAGCCTCCTTTCTGCTCTCCAAATGAGTAAAAATTACTCATTATTTACCTCTCTAACTGGATTGAACATTTCTCTATATTTCAGTTATACTTATCTTAGACTCCTCTCTATTACCACCCTCCAAACCTATTATTTCAGCAAGAGTACTATTTTTATGCTAAAATTTTAAAACTGCCTTTAAAATGGATACTTTCTGGCACTGGGGACACGGGATCTCAAATTTTTATCCAGCTATTATGCTCTATGCTACCAGCTTTACAATCTAACAGTTCTTTAAAGTCCAAATGCACTGTACTTACTTCAAGGGGATTTTCCTTCAGGATAGATATTTTCTGATGACTCCTTCCCACTGTTTTCCTTTACAGGCTCTTCCTAACTTGGCAGCTAGAGCTATATGCTGGTCCTTCTAGTTCTGCCTCCATAAAGCTTGTCTTTAGCAATCTTTTCCTACTAGTCAGTAACACTAAAACAAAACTACATCTACCCAGCAGTGTCTACAATATGCCTTAAGCTGCAAAGCCAGAGGAAAATAGTAGCTTTTATTATTACTGATCAATATCTATTTCAATGTAAAAATTTAGAGTATTTCTAAATGCAGAATCTTTCTAAATGTAGAAAGCACTAATGATAGTTCTAAACATTCATAAAACAAACCAGAATCTTTTTTGATAAGATGACATAATTAAAAAGAAAAAAATGATTAGCATTACTAAATACCCAGAATTTGCTTATTAAAACAGAGCAACAATTAATGCATATTTTTCTATTCAGTATCAAACTTCAATAGCTAAAGATACAATGTTCAATGATGATGCAGTCAAGGATTTAAAATTCTAGACATAAATGCTGTTTACAACTCTAAGTTAAATAGCATAAATTGCCAAAGTGATTGTACTGGAGAGAAGTTAACACCAGATATTTCCTTGGATATGATATAACTGAAAACAAACATTCTGAAATTCAGTTCTATGAAATCAAGAGGCAAACTAAGTTTTAGGATGCTAAGGATGGGGCCTGAAGTAATAATGTGGCTTTCCAGTTCTAGCTCTGCCTATATTGGTGATCATCTTTTGAGATAACTTAAACTTTATGAGGCTTCTACAGAAAGTAACTCAGAAAATACTAATCTAAACTATTAAAAACTTACAGTGGCAACTCTAAGTTCAAAAGATAGGAACAGACAATTATGAAGAGGAAACATCACTTGAAAAATGCTCAGGTCAAAAAAAAAAAAAAAGCTCAGTCCCTAATAAAGAGGTGCAAACTAAAACAATACCACAATCTCACAGCGATCAAATTGGCAAAAATAATTAAAAGCAGCAAAACTCAAAGATGGTGAGATTTTGGAGAAACAGGCACACCCATTCATTGCTGGTGGGCCAGTCAAGTTGTAAAAAATGTTGAAGAGAATATTCTGGCATTAAAAGTCACAAAAATAATCATACACATAGGACTTCACTCAATCATTCCATTGTTGGGCAAATATCTTGAAAACACTAACCTTTTCTGATTTTACATTTTCCTGACCACACATTTTGCTCCAAATATCTAACATAACTTATATGCTATATGCTTAAGCCTGCTCTTACACATCACGTATCTCCACACATCTCTCCATTACATTCTGTATGATAGTTATTTTTAATTCTTCAGAGGCTGTAGTATTTCATTACTCAGCCACACATCAGTTTTTGGCTGATAGGACTCTAAATATGAGCTCCTTGTCACATTTCACAATAACTAAATGTATATATTACTGGAAGAACTATATTCTATCAATCTTGACATTCTTGCTGTAAATGAAACAAGAAGGAGGAAGTGCCAGTCTACCAAAAATCCTCTTTATTTAATGTAATCTCACTTTTAAGATCTACCTTAATTTCTGCTTCTTTCATGTCTGATCAGAAGCAATTATTCTAGGAGATCCCAAGCTTCTATAGAACTATTTAATTCATTTTGCTACTCAACAAATATTTACCAAGAATTTATATGCAAAGCACTCTAATCATGAGCAGTTCCATATATTATTGACAAAGACCTTTATTCTATACTTGTGGTTAAGGTGAAAAGATATACACTAGATGATAGTACCTTTACCTGTATTTGGAACTGGTTAAATGACAGGACCCCCCAAAAATTATAATGGGAGCAATGTCAACTTGAAGAGGTCAACTTGAAGAGTACCTAGAGATCTGTCCTTGGCCATATGCTGCTCATCATTTTTTAGGAAGGATTTGGATAAAGATTTGGATAAAGATTAGATGTATGCTTGTCAAATTGGCAGATGACAGGAACCCCAGAGGGATAGCAAACACGTGGAATGACAGTGTTGATGACTGAAAAGATCTTGACTGGGAAGAACTGAATCTAATATAATGAAGTTTAATAGGTATTAGTGAAAAGCTCTATGCCTGAAGTAAAAATATTAGCTAAAGTTATTAAGAATAAGGATCTGTGACTTAGTTCTCAATATAGATTATGTAAGGAAGTGGTCAAAATAGTGCCACATATCACTGCAAGCTGCAAAAATTTAGCACCTATGCCTCATACTACTAGAATTATACATCAAAAGCTACCTATACTTCAGAGACTAACAAATGGCAAATCCTTATAATACAAATGTAGATCTCAAAATATCCTTACAAACAGTCAATATACTGTACTGAGAACAAAGTATTATACCAGATCAAGCTCTTGCCCACAATCACCCAAATATAATACTGGTCCTTAAAAACTTAAAAATATTTTAATAGTCATAGCCATACCAAATATCAATACTCTTCAAACTGCATTGAGTTATGCTTTCAGAATATAGAAACCTATCATAAGAAATAAAAATCAGTTGTTTAATACATCCCTTCTTTCAGTTACAATCAACAAAGTCAATGGGTTGTACCTGTTATCAACCATTATTACCATTAGCCAAGTGATGTTTATTTGTTCCAAAAGTATCTCTAAAGATTTTTGGACCTTTTTATAATGTAATCTGAAAATGCAAAACAATCCTAATCTCCTCTTTCCTTTCTATCTTTTCCTTTCTATTGATCATATCTATCCTTTCTAATCTTTCTTTTCAGCTCTGGTCTTTTCATCAAGAATGCTTGGAAGTCCTCAGTTTCATTGAATGACCATATTTTCCCCTGAAGTATTATACTCAGTTTTGCTGGGGAGTGATTCTTGGTTTTAGACCTAGTTCCTTTGACTTCTGGAATATCTTATTCCACGCC
>CM053769.1:603700889-603753063 GCA_028658325.1 Potorous gilbertii | reverse complement strand
TTTTTCAGGGCTCTCTGGAATGGAAATCTCCTTCACTGTGTTGCTGTGCAGCTTCCACTGTTCCAGAATTTGTTGGGAGTTCTTTTTAGAGGAAATCCATGGGCTGTGGGTTCGGAGCTAGCATAGGTGAGTCTTTCTACTCCACACCCCTGAAACTCAAATATTTTCAATTATGAGGAACTCACTACCACTGAGTAGCATGATGTGCAGTGGTGCTGATTTGTAATCAGACCTACCTCGATTCAACTCCTGTCTCTAGCACTAGTTTTATGACTAATGGCAAATCTCCTAACCTCCATGAACTTCAATTTCTTCTTTCAAATGAGGATAATGTCTGTTGTTATTAGACTCAAATAGATTTATAGTATTTTACAAACTTAAAAGCACTATATAAATGTCATCTGGGGTGGGGTGGAACACTATACTATAATGATAGAGAAATGACCCGAGTTCATATATGACCCTGGGCAAGCATTTTAACCATTCAGGGCCCCAGAAAATGCTTTAAAACAAATTTTCAGCAAAGAAGCCGTTCTACATTGGTAGAGCAAACCCTTCAACAGGGACTCCTAACCTTGGTCACTTCCTAACCAGTCAAAATAGGAAATAGATATTAAGAGGAGGAAATGGAGGAGGAGAAGTCAAATCCTCTCCATCGCCTTGTGGAATATTCTCTTCCATATATTTACTTCTCTAATTATTAGGTAATTTACCCTTAAATAACTGAAATCTATCTCTTCAACTTCCACCTATTGCCCAGCAGTGAAAGATAGCTATTATATCCCCTAGCCTAATGCCTTCTTATTTCCAAGATAAACATCCCAAATTCTTTAAATTGACTTTCATATATTATGGTTTCCTGTTATATCATCATCATCAACCTTATTCACTCTCCTTTGGTTATATTTCTGTTTGTCAGCTTCTTTCCAAAGATGTGGTGCCCAAAACTAAAACAGTATTCTAGAGGTGATCAAACAAGACCTCTGAGAATATGTCCCAACTGTAATATACTTTTACCTTCATGGTGAAAGAAAAATGACTCTTCAGCAAATGTTATGTAATGTCTACTTTGTGTTAAGTGATCTGCTTAGCATTCTGAATTCCCTGTCATCTAAATATTTTACACAGTTCCATGCATTCTTGGCTTAGGTATATTGAACATGATTTATCCTTTTCTTGATGATTGGAAATCATTGTTATTAACATCACTTATTGCACTGTGCTGCAATAGAAGGTGATTCTGTGGGAGGTTATTGCTGTTTGTTCTTAAGCTAAGTGGCTCCAAAGCATTTGCTCTGTTTTTAATACTTTTTATAGTTTTTTCCACCATTTCTCACTGTCAGTTGTCACTTTTTATAGTTCTTAGGGTATATGTCTCTAGCAACCCTGCCCCATTCTAATCTGCAGATAACCTAACCCACTAAATCAGTAATCTTATTTTATTCACACTTTTAACTCAATTTGTAAATGAAGGTCTGTTCAAGCTAATGTGAGGGCTTTGTAGGACTTTGTGATAGCTGTTTTCTTCATTACCTAGAAATCTTTTTGATATTTCACTTCCAATCTAACAATTCTTTTCAACGGCAATGCCTACTCCATGCTAGTCACTGTGGAGCAAAAAATGAAAAACAGTCTGTGTCCTCAAAGAACTTACTGAAGGGATTGGGGTAAGAACACACAGGTAAACACAACGTAATCTGAATAGAAAATACTAATAACAGAGGGAGTCAGAGGTATCTCAAAGGAAGTGCCACCTGAGCTTGTATCATGGATTCTAAGAAGGACATTCTAAGTATGAGGGACAATATAAAAACAAGAAGATCAGAAATGGAAGCCCATCTTGGTTTCATTATGGATAATTGAGGGTGCTAGAAGTTTTCTAATCAGATGAATGGTATGTTAACTCTCTGCATATGCTTTTACCTTTTGAGATATTTTAAGATAGATTTTTAAACCATTTGTCAGCACCACAATATTTGAACCCTCACAATGTAAGCTTTCACGAGACCTTACTTATATCAATAACAAAATCCACTGTGTCCCAAAGTCAGACTTTGGTGATATTATCCCTTGAAAGTCAAAATAAATGGTGCTCATGACATTGCCACCAAATTTCCTTCTTTCTTTTTAAAGTTATCTTGTGCATCCCCAGGAAGATCTAGTAGTCTGTGCTTTATCTCCATTTTGATAAAAAGTAAAAACTTTTCTGCCTACTCTTGTATCTAGTACAGATAATCAACTTCATAGGGTTGTTTGCCACTTGGATACAGAGCCCTGGAATCTTGGAAATCTTGGAACTGCCTTTCCAAAGTATATTCTTAATTCTTGGTAGGCAAAGACCAGATTCTGACAATAATATGTTCACAGAGAGAATTTGTTGCCAAAAAAAATTACTTTGTTGAATGAATGTTAATCATGTGGTTGAAGTAATAATGGACATTTGAATATTATCAATTATTTTAGTTTGAGACATTAAACTTAAATACCATGTCTTAACTTGATTACTGTAATGCGATTGATCACACACTTCTTTCTTTTCCTCCCAACTGTGACTTCCTCAGTTCTGCCCTTTTGCATATGAATTTTAAGAAACATATGTTCTGTCATTTCTACCAAAATTTCTCCTTATTGCTTCTGAATTCATATATGTATGTGTTACATGCACACTACATATGTGTTACGAATATTCTATGTATGTATATTCCTTTAGTTATTATGATCAGTTTTGCCAGAGGCACAGTGTTTTAAGTTGTTTTTGCCCTAGAGTGTTCACAAATAGCAATACTAACTAGGTTCTAATGATTATTTTCTATTTTTTCCTATTCAGTGTAGGAGGTGAAAATTAGAAACAAAAGAACTGTGAAAATAGTTTTATGGTGGAAAGACTTGCAATTTAATGACCTGAATTACAAATCTTAGCTGTCTGACTTCCTAGTTGTATGACTATGAATATACCACTTGGGATCATTTTGTGAATATGGAAAAAGAGCCCCAAGGGATGAAATTTCTTGCTTGAAATTACACAGATATTGCCATAGTCACGATTTGAACACAGGTCTTCCGACTCCAAATCCATCACTTTTTCCCCACTGAATTTCATTGCTCCAAGCCTACTTTCCTCATTAGTAAAAGAGGGATCATAATACTCGAACTTTCTCATTCATGGGTGATTGTGAAGAAGATGCATCATAAACAGGGAAAATGTAACCAATTTATAATTTTTGTCATTTTTCAGGAGTAATGGATCAGGGGACCATAGGCTGTGCTGAGCAACCTACACTTTCCCAGTCCCCATTTTTGAGTAATGACCCACATATGTGAAGTAATATTGACAAAAGTTAGAGGTCCAGTCTTTGGCCATGGAAGATGGGGAGACTGGGATGATCCATTAGTGAACTCTGGGCCTTGAGCTGATTAACACATATTCTTTGAGCTTTAAAAAGAACATTAAAAAGGAACATCTCCACATGGTCTATCTACTTTTACAAAAGTTGTTAAATTGGGAATATTCTTTGAGGAGACAGATTTAACAATCTTTTAGTCCTCTAGTTAATTTTATTTTCTTTAATCTACTTTCATCTATTAATGTACCATCAGAAAACTGTTTTATGTAATTTTTCTTTCTGATTCCTTAAGATGGTTTTCTCAGTAGCATAATTATCAAAATAGGCTATTCTTGTTTTTAAAATTAGATTTGATTTCAGGGGTGAGATTAGCAGTAAATAAATTTCATTAAATAACCAGATATACCAAGGGATTTTTAAAATCAATCAGCAAGTACTTGTTAAAAAATAAAAACTACTATGTTTCAGGCATTTAGCTAGTTATTGAGGATACAAAGTCAAAAATGAAATACTCCCTGCTTTCTAGGAGCTTATATTTTAAAAAGAGAAACGACTTTTACGCAGAGATGTATTCATATATAAAAAATATACAAAGTTAATATAAAGCAGTTGGCTATTGAACCATAGCAGCTCGAGGGATCAGCAAAGGCTCTTATGTAGGTGGTAACATTTTAACTGAGCTTTTAAAGAAAATAGAAATTCTGGGGAAGGAACCTGGGTAAATGCATGGAGGTAAGAGATGGAATGTCTTGTGTACAGAAGAAACAGGCAAAAGACAAGTGTGGCAAGACCAGAAAGTGTGTGAAGGGGAATGGTATGTAATTAGTCCTGAAAGGTAGGTTGGAGCCAGCTTAGGAAAGTTAAATGCCAAACAAAGGAGTTTGTTTTTGATCCTAGAGATTTAAGGGAGTTCAAAGCTGGAAACTGGAGTGTCTTGAATGTGTGAGTGGCATAATCAGACCTGTGCTTCAGAAATATCACTTTGGCAGTTATGTACAATAATGATAACTGCTAACATCTATATTTAATTTACTGTGTGTCAGGCACTGTACTAATGCTTCGGAATTATTTTCTAATTTGATCCTCACAATAACCCTGGGAAGTAGATACTATGATACTCATTTTGCAGATGAGGAAATTGAGGCAAACAGAGGCTAAATGACTCGTCTGGAGTCCTACAACTCGTAAGTATCTGAGGCCAGGTTGGATCCAGGTCTTCCTTTTTCCAGAACTGGTTCTTTATCCACCGGTCCACTTACCTGGAGTATAGATTGGAAAGGGAAAAGATTTGAGACTGGAAAACCAATAGGCTAATCAACAGGTAAAGAGGACCTGAGCGAGGGTTGTGGCCTTGTGAATGAACAAGGATGACTGAGGTTTCAACCCCTTATGATTTGAAAGGTGGTGATAGCTTTGTTAGAAAGAGAAAAAAAAATTGAAAGTGGGGAAGAGATGAGTTCTGTTTTTTGAACCCTAAAATACACAATAAGAGAGTTATTCCATCCCAAGATTGTTTTAGCAAAGGAACTTCTGAAAACATTGCTATATTTTTGAGCTTTGCGTGTGTGTGTGTGTTATTTTGACTTGGGTTCTTTTTTTCTGATTGAGTAGGGTGGGGAAGTAGTTAAATATGTAATTCCTGCCACCAGTTCAGATGAATAATTCATCTTTAATTTGCAATCCTGGAAAGTTTTCTTGAATACTGAGAAGTTGAGTGACTTGCCCACACTAACACAACTAGCATGTGTGAGATCCAGGACTTAAAACCAAACCTTCTTGACTCTAAGGCTGACAGCCTCTACTTGGTCATGCCACCTCCTTCCATATGTTTTATAAGCTTGTAAAAAGGTTTTCTCTAATATCTACAGTACACTTACCTTCCATGTCAATGTAAAACTTGATGTCACTTTAGAAAACGGCAAATCAGCATAAAACTGTTTGTTTGATTCACCATTGTGAAGTGACAGGATGGTTCAAGAGTTTTGATTTGTAGATGTGCCAGTCATTCTCAGAACTGAAAATGGACTCTGGGCAGTCATCTCAAAACCTTGGTTCAAGGAAATATATTTAGTGCAATTTAAGTGAACTCTGCCCCTCAGGAATAGAAAGTGAAATCCTCAACGTTGGACACATTCGATTCAATGAAAATAGTTGTCAGTCACAAAACTTCTTTATTGGTCACTTAATGATTTATTTTCCAGAAGTCTGTGGTATTGCTTTCTAGTCATTTATAATCCAAGGAAAGGACTTGTTTTCCAGATCAACAGAGTTCTTCATGACTTTAATGAACAGACTTGTTCAATAATCACAGTCTCCTCTTGCTTCCTGAAATTACAAACATTGACCTTGTGATCTGAATACTTGTAACTGAATCTCTTCTTTATTTCAGAATCAGCGTTAAGACTGACTTCTGGGTCAGTAAATAATAATAGCAGATAACTATCATTTAAGCTAATAAAAGCTAAACACTTTATAATTATTAACTCATTTGAAATAGATGCTGTTATCTCCATTTTACAAATGAGGAAACAAAAGTTAAGTGACTTGCACAGGACTGCACAAATATTACACCTCTGAGGTGGATTTAAACTTAGGTCTTCCTGACTCCAATACCAGTCAGTGCTCTGTCCACTGTGCCACTTAACTGCCCTATCCACATTTAAGTTTTATTCTTAATATTAAACTTATTCAGAAAGGTAGGTCTCTACTTCAACTTCCCTTGCAGCAAAAAGAAATTAGTTTAAATATACTAAGTAAAATTATTTTATAAAGAAACAAACCGCACTCTTTGATCACAGGTTTTCTAATTTGATTCTTTCTTTCTATTGCTCAGTTCTGTTGCTTCTCAAGTATTAACTAAAGGCTTGCCAGATCCAGAATACTACAGTGCACACTTAGTGCCCTCTCAAGCTATTGTCTCCTTTTTGACCAAAGAGCTTCGTCTGGCCTTTCCTAAGAACATTAGGCATACTAGAAACCAAAGAAAAACTTCAGATGACTAAGTCAGAAGATCATAGAAGTGCCTTTGAAGAAAAATTTATAGGGAGCAGATTATTACAAATTGCCTTTGACTTTATTTCCTCTGTGGTCTTGAAGATACTACCTTATTTTTTTTGTCTCTCTTTTTTCAACAGAGATCATTCAATGATACTTTCAAATGTGGGATCCCTGGTGTTCCTTCTATAGGAACACTTGAAATAAAGAACTAACCAAATCATAACTTAATGTTCATTTTTTTCCATAGTCTACCCTAAAGCTTCTTCCTCCCTATATCTACCACCATATCTATTTTGTTCCCATTTCCCAAGAGTAACCTTGCCAAATCTCAATTCCTTAATGGACTATATAATAACCTGTCATTTTGAGTGCTTATTACAATCTCCTTTAGTGGATGAGTAGAAGCAATGAAGAAAAACAGTGCGACCAGGTCAGTGTTGCTGCTCATGGAGACCTCTGGGCAAAAATTTGGGGAGAAAGTAGCGTGAAGCTACTTAAAGCCAACTTTGATGACTTGCTGTGAAATTAAGGTATCTAGGCTTTTCCCTTCCCCCATTACCACAGATTATCAGTTTAATATTAAGTTACCGTTATGTGTAAGGTACTATATTTCAGGGATACAAAAATGAAAAGTGAGAATGTCCTTTTTAAAAAATGTACCAGTATAGTCACAGTGATCAGGCATAAGAATTTGAAATTGGTAGGAACCTTACATATCTTGCTTCAACTCCCTCATTTCGCAGGCACCAAAATAATTATAATGTGATTGAGAAAGCATTTAGAAGAGGTGAGACACAGAACGTGCAAGGAAATAATAATTGCCTCTAGGAGAGGGGATCAGAGAGAGTTCATAAAGGACGCAACACTCAAAGGAAGGAAGGGGTGCCAATATATGAAGAAAGGAGAGGGATTCCCGACCTGGAGGATGCTGTGTGCAAAGGCACAAATGTTAAGAGATCAGAATATGTTTCATAGTCCACTTTAGCTGGAGCAGAGTGTTTTCCTCTCATGAAATCCTATCCCAATGAGACATCATGGAATGGAGGTGACCCCAAGTTCTCAAAAACATCAGCAGAGGATGGTCAAAGTCAAAAGGCTTTCAGTATGGTTCAAGTGAGCTGTATTTCATTATATAGATTGTAAAGCTGCCATTAGATTGTAAACTTCTAGAGGATACAGTGCCTAACATGCAGTAGGTGCTTAATAAATGTTTGTTGATGGATTGATCATTTCTACACCAGCAATCATTTCTTCCTTGGTGATAAAAATTATGTCTGTAGCATAAATGACTAATAAAGAGATGATGATGAGAAAAGTAAGATGGTAATAAAAAAAATCACTTAGCTCTCTTGATCATTTCAAGTCCAGATGAACCACATGTGAGAGCTTTGAAACAGTTGACTGTTGTGATTGCTGAGCCTTGGTTAAAAGAATTAAAAAAAGGACATCTATGTTGGAGAAGCACAAACATTCTTCCAATTTTCAATAAAATGAAAAGAATTGATTCAGCAAATTCTAGGCCAGTGAACTTGACTTTATTCCTGGCAAAGTTTTAGAATGTATTATTAGTAAGATGACATGTGAACATATAGAAAAGGTCAGAAAGAGCCTACATAACTTGGAAGAGTAACCATGATATGCCTTTTGAGGTTACTATAATGGTAGATCAGGAAATACCATATAGTTTACCTCACTTATCAGCATGACATTTGATAAGACCTCTCATGTTATCCCGGTGAACGTGCTATTCTGGTGTGCCCTGTCTTCTTTCAGCCATCTGTTGGAATTTCTATGCAGATAATTCCCAAATCTCTATTTCTAGGCCTCATCTCTCTCTCTCTTGAATTCCAGCCCTATGTCACCAACAGTCTGCTAACACATTTCTACCTTAAGTATCTCAAATTCAACATGTCTAAAACAGAACTCATCTTTTCCTCAAAACCCACCTTTGTTCCTAACTTCCCTTTTTCTGTTGAAAACCAATGTATTTTCAAGTTAAGGCAATCTCAAAAGCATCCTCAGCTCTTCATGTTTTTTTATGTCACTTATCTAATCTCTTGTCAGTCTACCTCCAAAACACCCCTTCCTATCATCCCTTCTCTTCAGTGACATGGCCACCACCCCTTTCAGTCTGTCATCATCTCTCACTTGAATTATTATAATAACCTCCTATTTGATTTTCTTATTTTCATTCTCTTTCCTCTCTGATCAATCTTCCACATAGCTTCCAAATTTATAATCCTAAAGCATAGCTCTTACTGTGTCACTTCCTTGCTCAGGTAGCTTTGGAAACTCTGTGTTGTTTTTAGGATCAAACTTTTATCTTGCATGTAAAGCTCTTCATAATCTACTTTTATCTTGTCTTTTTAGAGTGGTTTCACATTGTCCTTTCTCACATATTATTCTAGTCAAATGAGCTTACTTTTCCTTTCCTATTCATGATGTCATGTTTTTTTTTAAATTAAAAATTTTTAATTAAGAAATTATTTTCTCTTCCTCTCACTACCATTTTTTAAAAAGAAATAAAACAAAACCCCTGTAACAAATAAACATAGTCAAGGAAAACAGTTCCATCATTGTTCATCTTCAAAAATATATGTATACTATCCCATTGGCAGAGGCAATAGGATGAGTCAATAGGAAGGAAGGCTGATAGTTCATTGTACTCTACCTTGATTAGACTACATCTAATACATTTTCTTCAGTTTGGGACACCACATTTTGAAAAGGACATTGACAAATAGGTGAGTATTCAGAGGACAACCAGCCTGGTGAGATTCCTTAAGTTAAAACATAAGGTTCAGTTGAAGTTGATGTTTAGCCAGGTGAAGAGATAACTTGCTGCTAGGACTGATTAGCTATATTCACATATTTGAAGGGTTGCTTTGTGAAAGAAGGATTCATTTTTCTTCTGCATGATCCCCAAGGACAAAACTAGCAATAAAGGGTAGAATTTGCATAGAGGAAAACTTAGATAAAGTTTAAAAAATTTGCAAGAACTTTCTAACGATAAGAGTTATGCAAAAGTGGAATGAACTATTTCAGGAGAAAGTAGATTCCCTCTCAGTAAAAGACATCAAAGAAAGACTGTACAGTCTCTCAATGGAAAGGTTACAAAGGAATTCTTGTTCAAGTTTGGGTTGGAATAGATAGCCACTAGGGACTCTTCTGACTCTTAAGATTCTCTTATTCTGTAACCAAACCTAGATAAATTTGGAGATGATTATTGTTAAGTAGAAAATAATTATGATTTTTTTGCATAGTAGCTATTATCTCAAGTTATATAGCAGTAACAGTCATTGGATTGAAGGGAACGCATACCAATGAACATCTGTCCTTGAAGTCTTAAAGAAAAGAATACCTTAAAAAAATAGAATTGGAAAGGTATATGGTGGAAGATGTTAAGTACCCGGATAAGGATTTGTATTTCATCTTGAAGAGAATAAGGTACCAAGTTAACAATAACCCATCACAAGAATGTATTTAATGACTGTCAAGTGCCAAGCAGTATGTGTGTAAACAACTATGTAATAGGACCTGATGGCCATCAGGGAACATCCAAGGCCTGGGGGACAGCCAGTACAAATGTCCTCAGTCAAGAGATAGAATGTCTTGTGGGAAGAACAGCAAGCAAACCAGTCATCATATAATAGAGTACATGGAAGAGAAGAAGAGGTCAGGTTATTATTGGGCTTTAAAATCCCAATAGATGATTTTATATTTCATCCTAGAGGTAATGAAGAGCCATTGGCATTTTTTAATTTGGAGGTGATGTATTTAGACCTTCATTTTACGAAGGTCATTTTGTTGACTGATGATTATGCAGAATAGATGGGAGTGGGAACAGACTTGAGGCAGGGAGACCCAACCAGCAGGCTACTGAAGTAGTCCAAGTATGTGGGGTGAGGAGTATCTCTACCAGAGAGGGGGCAAAGTCAGATGAGAGAAGGGAGCATTTATGAAAGGTGTAACAAAGGTGGAAACAACAGACTGTCAGGAATGATGCTCAGTTGCAAGGGAGATTTGAGGGAAAGTTGATGAGTTGTTTTGTTTGTTGATTTTGAAGTATTGGTAGGGAAGATGTTCAGCAAGCATTTGGGAATATTTTGGAATTTATCTGCAAAGACATAGTAATTGGAACAGTGAAAATTCATAGGATTACCTAAAGAAAGCAAGAAGAGAAAAGGACTGAGGACAGAGTCCTCAGGGGGGAAGGGGAGATTTCCTTATACAAAGGCTGTACCAGGTCTTATATTAGAACCAAGACTAAGAAATATGGAAGAATTCAGATCTGGACCTTAGGTTTCTCTGACTTGAAATTAACTTTCTTATTCACCATTTCCTTCTTGTTTAGGAACAGCTCCTAGGAGACCTTGCCTTTAGCTCCATGGGCTTTCCCCTCGTCCTTCAGATTTTCTAAACTTTTACTGATAGCTGGATCTCAAGTCAAAGTAGTGTACCTCTTGAACTTTCCTTGGTACCTAAGTTGATTTGGCTGCTTATCTATTTTGTCACAATCACCTGGTTCCCTTCTGCCATTGTTACCCCAACTAAATGACTTACTTGGTCTAGTATCAACTTCTTCTTTCCCTTCTTCTCCTTGTCTTCATATACTACAAGGCTTTATTTTCCAGGATCTATTTATATGGGAAAAGCGAATATAAACATTTAGAAATAACATAGTAAGGTCATTATAAATGAAATTATCTTTGTCCTAGACTAAGTTGCTCCTAAACTTGTAGGCTAAATGCTTAATTAAAGTTATTTAGGCCTAGCATGATTTATGATCCTTTCTAATTCAAAGTCCATGCTACAAGGTCTGGTTCTCCTTTGGCCCCAGTTGAAATGGTATCTTCCTCTCCACAGTATCACTACAATTTTGGTATTCTCCTGCCTAAATAATCTGGATCAACTAATTTTCTTATTCTGTAACTCTAGACCCACTTCTAGCTAATCAGAAAAGCTCCTGATTTGCTATCACACTTTTGGTTTTCCACCCATATTTCTATGTAATAACTTAGTTCTTTCTCTGCAATGCCATACTGCAGAAAGGTCAAAGAGGATAAAAGTGAATAGAATACATTGTTGGTGAAATTGGTGAAAATGCGATTTCAGGAGACTGTTGGGGCTGGAAACTAGATTGCTGGTTTTTAAGGAGTAAGTGGGTAATAAGGAAACAGAGAGTCATAGTAGTTAATCTGAGTTTGTTAGTGAAAAGGAAGAGAGAGATGAGATAATACCTTAAGATTTTGGCAGGAAGGTTTTTTTTTTGTTTTGTTTTAACAATGGAGATACCTGCTTGTGTGTGTAGTGAGAGAAGAATCCCAAAGAGACAGAAGAGGCAGAAACTAAAGGTGCTAAAACAATAAGAATGAGTAGCGGAGCAAGGTCTAAGAGCAAAATTGAGGGAGTAGGAGCAAGATCCTCACATAGGACTTAGTTTTGACAAGAGAAAAGGTCATCTTATCATGAGGCTAGTGGAAAGAAATCTAGACCAGGTCGAAGACCTGGAGAGGTGTGAAGAGACACACTAATGACCAATGGCCTCAGTCTTGTTAAATTAGAAGTTGCCTTTCATCATCCATTTTATTGTATCTCCCACATATTAAAAAACAAACAAAAAAACGACTTCCAAAATTCTAATTAGACTAGCTTCTTCTTTACCTTCTTAATCATATTTGGTGTTATCTTAAAATTAAACGTAGAATAGAAATGAAGCGATAAGCATGTTTGATATTTATAGCTACAGGAGTCTTAGATATCAAATTATATCATGAAATAAAATTTTAAATGGTTAAGGTTTTGGGGCCTATTAAACAATTATGCTTCAACTTTTGGAGAATTTTCACAGCTTTCTAGATCATTTTCAAAATAGATCATCTTTGCTTGGAATATGTGGATCTTGGGCACATATAAAGTGAGTTCCATAATGAGTGTGCTGTTTACTTGAATAGTAGTTTTGATTACATGCACAGGCTTTTTCCCTATTGGGAAGTGAACATTGGAATAGTGAACACTGTAGTGTTTACCTTTTGCTTGTTAATATATGCATTATTGACTTCAGATCAGCAGTGCCATCTCAATACATTGGACATCTCAGTCAAATAATAGCTGAGCAGAAATGAGTCAGTATTCCTGACAGATAGCCCTCAGATGTCATGTTCCCATCCCTTCAGGTTCACTAGTGTAGTAATCACCTAACTACAAATTTGTACCTCTCATGCTTTTTTGCAATCTCTCTACTTAACTTCTTAAGTTCATAAACATTTTTGAAACACTTTAGAACATTACGTAATTACGACTTTGGTGACTTCTGTTTATGTTCTGGGTCCCAAAGCAAAAAAAACATCAGGAATTGATCCCTTTAACTCTTCCAAATGACTAACTATATGGATCTCCACCAAATAGTAGTTTGGGGCCCCTGTATTCTAGGTTTTCAACAGTATTTGTACCTGTGCCAATTACTGTTTTTAAGACATTTACTCCTCTCACTTTTAGAACATTCTCAGAAGGAACAGATGCTTTTGAAAGAATAAATTATTCCTTGCCTATATCTTGAAAAAGTATGTTAATCTCTGAGCTATAGTTTAGGCCATTCAGTTATTTGCTGCTATTGGATTTCCTCCTCCTCTTTGTCAAGCAAAATCGTTAATTTTTACATGGTATTTTCTGGGTGCAGCACAAAAAGTCAAATATAAGCAAAGGGCTAATTCCCTGCCCATCTTCATGCTGCCGTGCCCTCCCATCCTCCACCTTTGCCCTGGCACTTCAAGCTCTTGTCCTGGGAGCCTGGCCTTCTGATTGGTGAGCATTCATCATATATAGTTTGAATTTAGATCTACCACTTTACTCCCTGCTCATCTTCATTCCATGCCATCTCCTGGGTAACTCCTCACTTGTACTTAAGCTCTAAGCTAGGGATAGGTACTGGATCTGTGACTTCATTAGCTCAAGGAACTTCTTGAAGAGGAAACTCCCTTAGCCAGTGTAGTAAAAACTTTCTCTGTGACAGAGATTCTTAAAGAATTGCCTAGAACGCTGGGAGATTAAATGTCTCACTTCAGGGTCACACTTCCAGTTCCTGTCAGGGTTGGAACTTAAACCCAGGTCTTCCTTGCTTTAAGGTCAGCTCTGTATATTGTATGAAATACTGCCTTTCTCTGGAAGCACCAATCACATCATCACTAGCAGAACACTCTTCCCTTGTCACTGCCACGTCATACATATTATTCTCCCCTGTGAGAATGTCAAGTTCTTCTTTAGCACTTAGTGTGTAGTTCTTGCATGCAGTAAGCACTTAATAAATGCTATTTCGCTCTGTATTATTATCACGAGTACTGACTCCCACACAAAGTTGGTTTCTTCCTTCTGCAACTATTTGTGCCCCCCATAGTTATGATATTTATTTTGAATATACTTGTATGTGTATTGTCTTGTCTACTCTCACTAGAATGTAACCTCCTTAGGGGCATCAACTATTTCATATTTATCTTGGTTTCTCTAATGCCTAGAAGAATCCTTGAAACATTGTAAGTGCCTAAAAATGCTTGTTGATTGATTGATGTTCTATATCCTCAGTAAATTCTTAGGTAGGTAGGTGGTACAGTGGATAGCACAGTGGAGTCAAGAAGACCTGAGTTCAAATCTAGTCTCAAACAGTTGTTATCTGTGTGACCTGGGTAAGTCCCTTAACCTCTGTCTGCCCCAGGCTCCTCCTATGTGAAATGAGAAGAAGAAGAATCGGGTTGTTGTGATAAAAAGAGATAATATGTAAAGTGCTTTGCAAACCTGAAAATACTGCTACCTATCATCATTTTCATCATCAATCATCAGCCACCTTAAATCCAGCAACATTTGATCTCTTGAATCCTCATATCTTTTAAGCTGTGTTTGTATTTGTATCTATAGCTAAACTTTGGAAAAGTAGTATGAGGCTTATTTATAATTCTTTTAATGATGGCTTTGTCTTCAGGTGACCTCTCATTCACCACCTTCCGAACATGTTAGCGTGCTAAGCAAGCTTCAGTTTTTCCTTTTATTTATTTTCTTAAGTTGGAAAAGTAGTCAGCACAATTTAAAGTCCTTGATAATTCTTGGATACTTATTAGAAGTACAATAAATCTCAAAAACATCCATCTCTTTCCTTCCTCAGCCAACAAAATGACTAAATAACAAACTCTGACCTCTTCTTTAGGAGAATTTGAAAAGTTCAAGTAATTCTCCTTTATGGTATGATCTCACTGAGTTATTATATCCCCTTCCTACCCCATACTTCTCTTTTTTTCCTCTTTCCTTCTCTTCCTTCCTCTCTACTCTCTCTCTTTCTCTCTCTGCTTGCTTCCTTTCTTCTTTTCTTCTTTCTTTCTTCCTTCCTTTGTCTTTCTTCTTTCCTTCTTCCCTCCCTTTCTTCTTTCCTTCCTTCCTTCTCCATCTTTCCTTTTTCCTTCCTCTTTTCCTAATTGTTTACTCTTTCCTTTGTTCTTTCCTTTTTTCCCTCCCTCCCTCTTTCTCTTTCTCCTCCCCCCCAAAAATGCCTTAAAAATATTTTAAAATCTTTTTGACAATTAAAAAAAAAATTTCACACAAGTGAATCAAGTTAGCCTCTCTTTCAAAGTACTACAATGAAATGTCTGCCTACCTGCAATTCTTGTTATCATTCTTGGGCATGATCATTCCTGAAGGGGCAGATTAGAGGTCAATGAACTGGAGCGAGGGGGCACCGTTAGTGAGCCCCAGGATATTCCCTACAAATGTAAGATCAAGAGGGCAGCCACAGGAAAATTGATGTACACTCCTTATGAATTATTTCCCTACACCTGCACCATTAACTGAATCTATTACCTGATTCCTGGCATTAGACTGTGCACCCATCAGGGACTGGCTACTTCTACCTGAGGATTTCTTCAACTTTTACTTTGTCTACTTCTTTCTATAAATGGTTTCTGATTTTTTTATATTTGATATTTAATAATTTAGAGAGCAGGCTATGAGGTTTTCATTTAAGATACCTTTCCCAAGTGACATAATGTATGTGAAAACTCCTAAAAACTCTATCTTTCTATATATAGATATCAAATGTTATGCACTTATGTGGGTCTCTTAAAAACTGACTCTTGAAAAAAAATGATCTAAAAGAGTTTTTTTAACCAAAATGAATAGCAACTGCATAAAAAGTGCCTAGTTTCCTTATTCCAGCCACAATGGATAATTAGCAGGAATAGTTTAGACAATCTGCCCATGCCTTACATTCAGGAACTTTATTATTTGAAGAAAGAAGTTGATTTAAATTTTTTACTATATTTTACCAGGAAGAGTGTTGGACTTGGAGTCAGGAAAGACCTAGGTTTGAATTATGCGTCTATGACCTTGTAGCTCTTTGAACTTGTAGCTGAATGACAGAGGGCAAGTCACTTAACCTCTCTGACTTTCACATTCACTTGTAAAATGGAGATTGCACTAGGAGTGCTTGTCTCACAGGGATATCACAGAGTTTTCATATGTAATGTGTATAAAGTACTTTGCAAACTTTAAGCCAGCGTTATAAATAGCAGTTATAAGTGTGCACATAAGTCAGTAATATTAGTTTTGAAAGTCCATATTTGCAAAGAGTAATGGAAATATTAGCCATTCTAGTAATAGTGGCCCCAGGTCTGTCTGCTGGAAAACACATGATACCTGTCAATTCGTTACTTATTTTCAGAGATACACAGTAGAGTTTCCTTTAGTACCTATCTGTCTTTTTTCTCCTCTCTTCTATTTTCTTAGGTGGCAGAATTCCCCAGAAATGTCTCATTTTTGAGACATAGAAAATGCTGTTTTTCTTAAACAGCACTCCAGGAAATTCTCTATTTCAGGAAATATAAAATTCATTAATGTGAACAATATGGTACATCTTCTAAAATCTGGCAGTGAGTTTTGCTGGCCTCACCAATTCAGCTTCGTACTTGGATCCACATGTGCCTGTTGCAGAATACTCTTGTACTTTAGACAGGGCAAATTTCGGGAAAGTACAAAATCGTCTGGTATTTTGGTATTAGTGACTTGTTTACGTGTATCTTGTCATCATTACATGTTCTTGATAGACCCTAATTTTCTCTGCTTATAAGTAATGACTTTAATGTCTTTTAGATTTCATTGTTCATAAGTTATGCTTATATCCTTAACAGAACCAGAATAAGTTATTAGAGCTTTGCAAATGCTTGTGACTGCTGTATTCTATTATTTTTCTCTTCCATTGGGGGCCTACAGCTTCCACTGCTGAGCAGCAGAGGAGTTTAAACCTCCAGGGCCCATTAGATTTAACTTGTTTACCACATTGATATCTATATGTTAAATGACAAGAGGGTTCAGGTTATTGAATAATTTAAAATTCAGCTCTAATTGGTGTCATATGACCTAGAAAAGGCCACGGATGACGCCAGGAGCATGCTGTGAATTTCTTATAAATAATTCATAAATTAGATCATTCATTTGCCTGGATGTCTTGCTAAATGCAGAAGTTTATAAGTAATAACTGATGATATAACACCTGTAAGTATTTAGTTCATATGCTGAAAGGTAATCTACCTTGATGATCTTCTAGCAAAATCTGCCAGTATATGAGAGTTAATTGCGCTAGGGAGAATGCACAACGTTTATTTGGGATGGGACTTTGGCAAACCATATCGTGCAGCTGTTGCATTAGGAATTCTTCGTCAGTTTGACAACTAGTCTGTGTATGCCCCATGTTAAAAATGCAGCTCATCATTCCTTTGCCCTTATTTCACATGAACTCCAAATGCTCTGGGAAATGGAGGTGACCTGCCCTGCTCACCAATAGTTTAGTTTTTGAAATATTTATCTAGGTCTTGAACTACTGATTCCTCCGTAAAATAAAGGGCAGAAGTGGGGAAAAATTGAAGTCACAAGAATTGTGGTGCTCATTTTTATAATACTCACAGTGACATCACAGGGAATGTTAATAGACTGGCAAAATTAGGAAAGAAGCATTTATAAGTAAACAAACTAGTGCTATTCAAACCTGTTTCAGAAGACAAACAAATAGTATTTATTGATATTTGCTCATCTTCACAGTTGACACTTTAAATCAGTCTTGTAGATAGCTACTAGCCCAAGTAGTCCAAGGCGAGTAATAACTTAGATCAGTGAGTAATCACTTCTGATATGTCCATTGCATTGCCTGCAGCCTTTTTGCATTGCTTGGCAAAAAGCAAAATTGAGATAAGCTGGTAGGGTTTTATTACTTATTTACTGATGGCATTGCATCAAAAATATGAAGATTAGAATGTGTTGGGGAGCAGAATATCCTTTCAGAATGAGAAAAAGCAGAGTTACCATAGGGACAGTCTGTGTATTTTTTTATTTGATATATTCTATTGGAGATTTGTTTGACAGCAGTGATTTTAAGGTTTTGTTGTTGCCACTGGTTTTCACAGATTTTCAGAGTTGAAAGAGAGCTCTGTGTCCACCTAGTGCAGCCTCCATCTGAATAAGAGCCTTGATTACCACCTTCCTGACAAGTGGTCCTTCACACTTTGCTCAGAAACCTCTGTTGGGAGGGAATCTTCTATATCCCTAAGCAGCCTCTTCTCCTTGTAGGTGACTTGACTAATTAACTTCTCCATACATCACACCTAAGCCTTCCTCTCTGCAGTGTGTAACCATTGTGTCCAATCATCTCTCTTGGGCTTGGCACACAAATCTAATTCCTCTACCTCTAAATCCTCTACATATTATATACACATCCACATGTATGTGTTTGTATATGTATATACCACAAACAGCTCTTCAATATCTAAAGACAACCATCACCCCCTCAACCTCTGTCATCTCCACCTCCTGCAAGCAATTTCTTCTTATTTAGCAAGTGTTCATTAATACCACACTAGGTGCTGGGGATGCAAAGAAAAAGGAAACATTCCCTGTCCTCAAGGAGCTCATATCCTATCCATATAGACAACAACTATAGAATAAAGGATATCCAAAATAGGTGCCAAATAAATACGAGGTATTTTTGTGGGGAGAGGCACTGGTAGCACTTCCTTCATTCGATCCTCTTGACATGATCCTGAAGTACTTTACCATCATGGTTGCCTTCATCTTCATGATCTCAGCTTTATCAGTCTCCTTTTTAAATATGACACCCAGAACTGAACAGATTCTTACCATATCAGCAGAGTCCTTCCCCATTCCAATCCATCTGCCACACATTTGCCAAAGTGATTTTTCTTAAAGTGGGTAGTCTGACCATTATTCCCTGAACTCAATAAACTCCAGTGACTCTCTAATACTTCTAAAATAAAGTATAAAATCCTGTTTAGCATTTAAAGCCCTTCACAACCTGGCCCCAAACTGCCTTTCTAGTCTTATTGCACATTGCGCTCCTTCATTAGCACCGTGGTCCAGTCATCCTGCTCTTCTCATACATAGGACCCCATTCTATCTCAGCCTTTGTGCTAGACACCCCTAGGCCTGGAATTCCTTCCATTTTCACCCCAGCCTCTGAAAATCCCCAATTGCTTCAAGGTTCAGTTAAAGCATTACCTTTGCCCCAAAGCCCTTCATGATCCACACTTCCTTCCTCCCCACTCCACCGTGCCCCAAATGGGCCTGGGCCAGGATCAGTCTGCCTGCCTTCCCCTCCAGATTATCTTGCACCCATTCTGTGTCTATACCTATAAATATGTACGTGTTGTCTCCCAGGACTGGATACTAAGCTCTTTGAAGGCAGAATCTATTTCACTTTCTATCTCCAGCATCCAATGTAATAGGTACTTAGTGATGTTATTACTTGCCTTATCCTAGACATTGTGTCTCTCTTAATGCAGTATTGAATCACAATAGCCCTCCCTGACACCTCTGTCATATTACATAGCTGACATAGCAAACTTTTAGTCCCTTAGTACCTTGAGATCTTTCACAAATGAAATGTTGAGTAGGTATGTGTCCTTCCCCTACACCGTCTTGTATATGTACAATTAGTCCCTTTAGCCCAGGGGTAAAATTTTGCATGTATCCATATTACATTTCATCTTGCTAGATTTGACCCTCTGTACTAATTTGTTTGAGATCTTTTTGGGAAAATGATTCTAGCATCCAAGATACTAACTAGCCTTCCTAGTTTTATGTCATAAAGGGAAAAAAACCCATTGATTAAATGCTTTTTTAAAACATAAATTAAATCTACAGATTAATGACATCCATGCCTTTAACCAAGTCACTGATAAAAATGTAAAACAGTATGAAACCAAGCATGGCCTCTGAGGAAACTTCATTAGAGATCTCTTTCCAGGCTGATATCAAAATATTAATAATTGCCTTCTGGGTCTGGCAGTTCAAACAACATTAAATCCACCTGACTGTACTGTTGTGAGCTCACTTCTCCTCATCTTATCCATCAAATTAGCAAAGGAGATATGTCACATGATTTACTGAAATCTAGGTAAATGTTAGCCTTGATCTACCAATCAATAAGTACTTAAGTACTTAATATTATTGAGTACTCAGTAAGTACTCAAGTGCTTCTATGATTTTATCAATATAACTCTTTCACTTCAACAATGCATATTAGAACCCTTCCCTGCTTGCCTATCCTGTGCAAATCTTGTCTTTGTCCTCCTGTAAGTTCACCATAGACAGTTCATCCAATTTAATGGGAGCCTTCGCCACATTACCAATTTATCTTTTTTGTTTAATGCATTTCCATGGTAATTTCCTTTTTTTAAAATCTCCTTCATATTTCCTCCTTTATAATGTGTTGCAGCCTGCTCACACCCACCGTTGGCCTGTCCATTAACCTCTTCACTTTTGGTTCTATAAAGACTGTACTTGTTCTGTGACTCATGGTACAGAAAAAGTGGTAGAATATTGATATTAAAAAGGTGGGCCTTTGTTACATGGAGATGTTTGTGATCATTCTCTGGATTTGTTCCTCCTGTCAAGTTCTAGACTCCACTTAATGTCCGTTTCTAGAATCTCCCCAAGAGGAGCATATGTCCATACGCACACATGCACACACAAAACACAAATGTGGGAGCCCTATAGATTTGTCCATCTAGTTAAGTGGCTCTCAGTGTGGTCCAGGGACTCCTGTGGGTTCTCTAAGATCATTTTAATAGTTGGCACGGTCAAAACTATTTTCCTAATAATGCTAAGATCTTAATTTCTCTTTAGTCAGTTAGGCAGCATAGTATATAGAACACAAGACAGGAAAGTCCAAGTTTAAGGGTGACCTCTACTTAATGACTGTGCGATGAAAGGCAAGTCACTTCACCTCTTTGCCTCATTTTCCTCACGTGTAAAATGGAGATAATAATGTCAGGTTGTTGAGAGGATCAGGTGAGATAACACCTGTGAAGTACTCAGAAGAGTGTCTGGCACATAGTAAGTGCTGTATCAAGTACAGTTATGAGCAGCAGTAAATATCAGTGTATGTAACCCACATAGACAAAAGGTCTTTTGTACAAAAAGGTCTTCAGTAATTTTTCAGAGTATTAAAGAGATTCTGAGACCATAATTTTTGAGAACTATTGGTCTATACAATAGACATTCTTCACCTATTTTGTTTTTCCTCTGTGGATAGGTAGATCACACTCTTTCGATTGGTTTTGGATCTTACCCAAGAGGCTTTACAGTGTTTCTTGCCTAGATGGAATCAGCACAATGCTGTATCTAAACAAAGACATCTGGAGAACCATACTAACCTGATGAGAATCCATCTTTGACTTGAATACTACACTGCATCTCTTCTATGACAGTGGTAGTCACCTTTGATAAGTAGTATGCCTCTCCCTATTCTAGGCCTTACTTTACATTCATGATTAGGGAGCCATTAAATAAAGTTATCTCAGTTGTGATGTCGTAGAATTTGGTATAATTTTGAAATATCTATGAATAATACCTGGTTTTGTTCTTCAAAATGAAATGCTTTTCCCTCCACCTTTTTAAAAGCAATCAGCAAACAGTAAATACATCTTTCATTGTATTTTTTGATGGCAAAGTTGTGGTGTACTATGAAATATCACTTATGAAAGCCTGCAATATCCTCAAGTACCTTAATCAAGAATATTTTGAATATATATTGTTTTATAGGGCAGTCACTTAAGCTCTTTTTGTTATCCCCTTCAGTGGAACTGAAAAATTCTGAAAATTTTCCTGCATTTTGAACATTTTTTTTCCATTTTCAGATTTCTTGAACATTAATGCTATCTGTGTATGACGCCCTTACAACTGTTGGCATAGACCTCTTCTAGGTGTGCTTGATTTGTTCCAGCCTTATTTCTCCTCCTTCTATTTGGTGTTGTTTCTTCTTTCTATATATGAGCATTTAGCACTGTTTTATTACAGTGTTCAAATTGTGGTGTCTCCACTATACTTGACAGTGAAAAAACGTTTGTATTATAGTAATAGTGAGCTATGTGGGGCTGTAGAGTGCTAGGCCTAGAGTCAAGAAGACTCATCTTCCTGAGTTCAAATCTGGCTTCAGACACTTCCTAGCCATGTGACCCTAAGCAAGTCACTTAATTCTATTTGCCTCAGTTTCCTCATCTGTAAAATGAACTGGAGAAGGAAATGGCAAACCACTGCAGTGTCTTTGTAAAGAAAACCCCAAATCAGCTCACAAACGGTTGAACATGATTGAAAAATAACTGAACAAAGCTATATTTCAGGTACTGTGTTAACCACTCATTTTTTGTCTGATTACTGTCTTCTTCCAGTGTTATCCTTAGATGTTCTGAGGATGGTATTGCTAAGTTGAGTCTGTCACTAAACTCCATTTCTTTATGATGTAGTACTGCTTATAATCTTCCATCCTCTTCCATAAGATCTTAGAAATAGATTTATATTCTAAACCACTTTTACCGTTGGCTGCCATATCTTTCTGTGAGTAAGTCAAGTGTTTTCTTACTAAGGTGATTTGGGGCTTTTTTTGGTTCCCTTGTTATAGTGATTGATTTACATTGGCTAAACTTACATGTGAAATGATTTTAACTTGCCTCAAACACCGCCTCCTACATTAAACCTTTCCTGATCCCCCCAGATTTCTTCCCTCCCGAAAGTTTCTTGTATTTATTTTGTATCAATTCTGTACATTTACATCTCATTCAATAGAAGGTGAACTTCTTGAGGGCAGAGACAATTTAATTTTTGTCTTTGTATTCCAAGCACCTAGTCCAGTGCCTGGTACATAGTAGATACTTAATAAACGTTTATTGATTGTTGTTCATGTCCTTTCCTTCATCCGTATCCCATTTTTCATCATCAGTATCTCATATGAATAGATTAAGTTGGAGTTGTTTTTATTTCATGCCCTTTTTAAAAAAAATTCATTTTTTCTACTAGCTTTGCATTACTTAGATTTTTTTGCTCTAGCAAGTCAGTTTGAATGTACATAGACAAGTGGTTCTCAAATGACTTCTGTGATAGTAATGGATTCTTATTTAAAAATATGAACATTTACATTTTAAAGATGTAATTCAATGCTAACCACATCCAGTTGTATAATAATAAGGCTCTGCTCTGAAAAGCTTGATCTCTTTCATTTCTTATTTCTGGTTCATATTTTCCATCACATTTTTGCCATCACCATTGCATTCCTTCTTTATCTTTGGAGTCACCAAAACTTGATTTAATTTGGAAGGTCTTATAAAGTTTCTGAGAGATTCTTCTACCTCGTCATCTTCTGCAACAGATGTTACTGCATAAGCTTCAATTATTTTAAAAAAGATCTTTTTTTTGCTAATACTTAACAACCACTGTAATGGATAAGATGACCAAATATCCCATACAAAGATATTTATTGTTGCCTTTGATTTCATCATAAAACCAACCCCACCAATTCCTTTATCCTTCCCTTCATCTGTACTTTTGTCTTCTGGTTTCCTATTTAGTGAGAATGTCAATATAATGTAATTCTGCTTTGCAGCACAGTTTTATCTTCTGTATCTCTTGGTTCATATACTTGAGAACCCAGAGTACTATCCACACAAGAGTTGTCAAACTCAGTACCCTGGTGGCCTGAACCAGATTAAAGTATAATTGGGAAATGTTTACCAAAATAAATAACAATGCAGTACAACAAAGTTTGTTAATGGTTTTCAAAGTCAGTTAGGGGCAGCAATGACCATTTCTATTCAAGTTTGACACCAGTTTTTTCCACTGTGAAATGGCAAAAAAAGATGACTTTGTCAGATAACTGTCAGATAACTGACAGAATAGGAAATGAGTCACTGTGATTTGCTCTGATCAGAAGAATTCACCACCCAGTGGCAAACTTTGTGGTGATGAGGCTATTGAACTTCAATCATTTCTCACGTAATGGATGCCTAGTCAATCCCTGGGTTCTTCTTGTTTTTCTTTATTAAAAGGAAAGGTTCTTTTAGGAGCGAGGGTGGGAGCATGATGGGGTATCTAACTGGTATAAAAAGCAAAAGGCATCATCAAAACTTTTAAATTCAAGCCATCATTAATGATAAATTCATATTAGAAATCTACAAAGTGGACTAATTAAAGAGTTGCAAAGTAGAAGACATGGTGAGAAGCAACATCTTAATCTGGTAGTTTGACCTGAATATGTCTGAAGAGAACTGACTGACTCGCCAGGAGTCTGGGCACTTTGATTTCCCCCCTTTCCCGTGAAATGAAGGACCCTATTTTGAGTTTGTTTCTTGTTCATTTGGGTTTTTTTCTAATTTCTACCATGGATTTGCTATGCAACCTTGAGAAAATTCCTTAATCATTCTTTTCCCCATGCCATCTGCAAAAAATGGGGCTATTGATATTACCTGACTTATTGGGGAGTTGTATAAATGAGGGCAAAAGCCTTTGAGCATATCAAGTAGGTAGCAGGTACCTTATGTAGAGATAAAGGAACAGTGAATACAAAGATAGCCCATGTGGAAGAGTATTCAGGAGTTTGCATATATCATTGATTTAGGATTGACCCTTTCTCCCCCCTTTTTATTAATGTACTAAGAATCAATGCAAAATAGATACTTTTTAAAAATCAAGTAAAATAATAATCATCAATATTACTGTCAGTAGTGATAGCATCAGAGTATGAATGGCTTATTTTATGCATCTGAATATCTAATCTCAATGAAGTTTCTTGTATTTATGAGGAAGGAATTCATCCTATAAAGCTGTCTTTCAATACATTTTAAGTCAGTATTTTCTCAGACTTGCAAATGGTTTGGCATTGAGTCACTAGAGATTTAAAAATATCTTTTTGGAGAAAAGCATAATAAGATATGAGGTTTAGCTTTTAAAAATCTCAGGAGTCAGTGTGTTCCTAACTAAAAAAGGTAAGGTCAAGAATTGGCTGAGATCTATTTTGAGGCACATGCAGGACACCCTTCATTTCTTTACTTTTGAGAGAAGACTTGACCTTATGAGAATATTACTTATCGGTAAGGAATCTTTTCAGAGTTGTTGTGCCACATGAATGAATAGCACATTACCCCTAAATCCAGTGGGGTCCTCAGATAGTAGTGAGTTTTGGTAGCAACACCAGTGGCTTGATTTCAGGGTTGGTGGTAAAAAAAATCTTTGCTTTCCATTTTTCCTTTCTCATCTTCAGTCCTTGAAAAATTATTTTTAATTACTTCAGTATGTATTGGTTTCTTTCTTAGTGTTCTCTATCTGATAAAATCATATTAACTCCATATGCCAGAAACAGCAGTTTAGCTTTTGTTTTGTTAGTTTAAGCCTTAGTTAAGGGAAGTTACATCTTTAAATACCATATAGAAAGCATGGAACAGCTCCAGAGAGGAATGCGCATCTGTTTCATCAGGGCCATTTGTGGTTTCCATGTGTCCCAGAGGCAATATCTGTCTTAAACTCCTCTAATAAAATAACCTAATTCCTTATGCTTAGAATACGATACTATGAGCTTACTTAAATGCTCTTCTTTCCTTTCTTTTTCTCTTCTATTTCCCAGTCCATTATAAATGAGATCATGAATGTCACTCTGTTTTCTCTATAATCACCATGACCCTCCTTGTCATTTTAGAGTAGCATTTATTGGGTAGTGGAAAGAGCAATGGATTTAGAGTCAGAAGTTCTGGCTTTGATTGTTAGCTTGCCATTTGCCAACTGAATGACCTCAGATAAATCTGGTAACTTTTCTGAGCCTTAGTTTCCCCATCAGTAAATGGGAATAATAATATTTGAATTACCACTTTAAAATGTTAATACGTTTTTATACGTTTCTTTTCCTTCACCACTAAATTTCTTGAAAAACTTGTCTGTCCTGACATTTTCCCTTCTTTACAACTTGCTCTGTTCTCATCTCCTTGCAATTAGTGTTTGATAGCCACTTCTCTCTCAAAGGACACCTAATCATGAGATTCTCTGTCTCTTTTTCAATTCTCGTTTCCCCTGATCTCTCTGCATCTTTTGGCATTGTTTGGCTCTCCTATCCTAATTCTATCCTAATTAATAGACCCCTGATGACAAATTCATCTGAGGACATGAGCAAGAATTGCACAGGATAGGTAGGCATGGAAGGCTGTACATTTGCATTACTGGACAGAGTACACATATGGATCATGGATCTGTGGACTGTCTTTTTCTTTTGTCATTGTCTTTTGTCTAATAGCTAGTACAGTATCTGGCACATAGTAGGTGCTTACTGTGTATTAATTTATTTTTTGATCCAGTAAATTAGCTATACTTCTCAACTTTGCATAAACTGCAGATTGATAAGCATGCCAAGTCTGCCTTTATTCAAGTCATTTATAAAAGTATGAAATAGCATATAATCCAGGACAGATCTCTGGGATCTTCCATTACAAATTTTTTTTTCCAAACTGACATCGAGCCATTAGTCACTGTTCTCTTGAGTTTAAGTGTCTGCTCTAGAATCTACACAACTATAGCATATAAGTAAAATCTCAACTTTTCCCACAAGAACTCCTTTTATAATAGATTTTTCCCAATGCATTCCTGAAATCTAAACATTGTATAGTTTACTTTCACATCCTCAAACAGAAATGCCTGACTTTAATTTGAGAAATAGTTTAATCAGCCTTCTTTTTGTGGGGGTGGGGAAGGCACAGTAAAAACAGAAATAAAGCTCATTTGATAAAACACTGAATGGTAGTCTACAGCAAAAAGAAGACATTATGTCTCCAAAATGTCCTATTTTGATTCGATTTGGTTTATTTTTAAAAGTTAAGCATTAAAATTCATTTGATTCTCTAAATATACTATTAGGTAAATTGACATTTATTTCTTCTCTAACATGATTTCATACTTGTAATGTGATGTGTGCCTAGGAAACTGTACTTCTGCTGAAAATCTCTAGACATCAACCACCAGTACTATTGTATGTGCTTTGATCAAATGAGCTCTCTTGAGTAGTTCTTTCTGAATTGGTTTTATTTATAAGAAACAAGCATTAAGCACCCAGCCATTTGTTGAGAAATCACTGCAGTCCTCCTATAGACCAGACTAAATGACAGATAAATATTTTTTAATTCCCTAGGCTCTCATAAAAAAGGGGAAAATAATTTCATTTTGTCACAGTGTGTTAGACTGATGACAGTATATATCTTTATTGCATTTAGGATAGACTCTGTTGTGTGCCCCCAATCAATGATTTAGCCATCTGCTCATCACTGGAAGGATCCTACAGTATCCATGAAATTTAAACAATATTTATTAAGTACCTGCTAGGTGCAAAGCACTTATGGAGACACAAATGAGTGAAACATATTCCCTTCCCTCAAAGAGCTGACAATCCAGTGGAGGAGATAAGATATCTGGATAATTAACTATAGTAAGAATAGACTGTAATGTGCTAACAAAATAGGTTTGTTGTAATTGTTCTGAATGAGATTAGTTAGGACCAGGGGGTGAAGAGATGGGTTAGGATCGACTTCATTGAGGTGGTGGCTATGCACAATAGGGTTCAACGTTTGGATACTGATGTAGCAAAGGGAGAAAGGCAGGGGAGGACAGTATTCAAAGACATAGGGAACTGTGTAAACAATGGCAAGAGATGAAAATACATTCAAATACGTTCAAGGAATAGTGAGTTGTCCAGTTCAACTGAAGAAGAAAAATTGGATGAGAGTACAAAAGGAGAGAGTCTATAGACTGAGCTAATATAATACAAATAGCAATTCTACCTAACTTAATTTACTTATCTGGCACCATACCAGTCAAATTACCAAAAATTATTTTGTAGAGCTAGAAAAAAATAATAGCAAAATTCATCTGAAGAACAACAGGTCCAGAATAGTAAGGGAATTAATGAAAAGAATTACAAGGGAAGGTGGCCTAGGTGTACCAGATCTAAAACTGTATTATAAAGCAGCAATCATCAAAACTGCTTGGTACTGACCAAGAAATAGGGTGGCAGTTCAGTGGAATAGGTTAGGTACAAAAGACCCAATGAGTCAATGACTATAGTCATTTACTATTTGATAAACCCAAAGACTCCAGCTTCTGGGATAAGAACTCACTATTTGACAAAAATTTCTGGGAAAAGTGGAAAACAGTATGGCAGAAACTAAGTGTAGACCAACCGTTTATCAAGATAAAATAGGTACATGATTTAGACATAAAGGGTGAAACTATAAGCAGATTGGGAGAGCAAGGAATAGTTTACCTTTAAGATCTATGGAGAAGGGAACAATTTATGACCAAACAAGAGATAGAGAGCATTATAAAATGCATAATGGATAATTTTGATTATATTAAATTAAAAAATTTTTGCATAAAGCCAGTACAACCAAGATTAGAAGGTAAGCAGAAAGCTGGCAAACAATTTTTACAGCCAATGTCTCTGATAAAAGACTCATTTCTAAAATATATAGAGAATTGAGTCAAATCTGTAAGAATACAAGTCTTTCCTCAGTTGATAAGTCATAAAAAAAATATGAACAGGCATTTTCGGATGAAGAAATTAAAACTTATCTATAGTAATATGAAAAAATTCTCTAAAGCACTATTGATCAGAGAAATGAAAATTAAAGCAACACTGAGATACCACATCACACCTATCAGATTGGGTAGGTAGAGTTGTGAACTGATCCAACCATTCTGGAGAACACTTTGAAACTATTTCCAAAGGACTATAAAACTGCATACCCTTTGATCCAGCCATACCACTTTTAGGTCTGTATCCCAAAGAGAGTAGTAAAAGGGGAAAGGACCCACGTGTACAGAAATATTTATAACAACTCTTTTGTGGTGCCAAAGAATTGGAAATTGAGGGATGACCATCAATTGGAGAATGACTGAACATGGTATATGAATGTAATCGAATACTAATGTTCCATAAGAAATGGTGAGCAGGCAGAATTCAGAAAAACCTGAAAAGACTTGCATGAACTGATTCTAAATGAAGTAAGCAGAATCAGGAGAACACTGTACACAGTAACAGCAACATTATACAATGACTGATTTTGTTAGACTTGGCTCTTCTCAGGAATGCAACAACATAAGACAAATCCAAAAGATTCATGATAGAAAATGCTATCCATATGCAGAGAAAGAACCATAGAGTTGGAATGCAGACTGAAGCATAATATTTTCTCTTTTTTGTTTTTTCATTCTCATGGTTTTTCCCTTTTGTTCTGATTCTTTCACAAAATGACTAATGTGGAAATAATGTTAATTTAAATATACATGTATAGCCTGTATCAGATTGCATGCCATCTTGGGGAGAGGACAGTGGAGAGAGGAGGGGAGAATTTAGAACTAAAAATCGTATAAAAATGTTGAAAACTAAAAATAAAGTTTTTTTAAAAGGAGAGAATCTAGACAAAGAAGAGAGCAGAGAAGAGAATAAAGCCTTGTGAAACACCTACTGGGAAGGGGCAATGAAGTCAGCAAGCCTTTAAGGAGTAGTCAGAGAGGTAGAAGGAAAGCCAAGGCAATGTCAAGCCAATAGAATGTAGAGAGTTTCAAGAAGGAAAGGACTGGTCAAAAGTCCCCAGTGTTGCAAATATGTCAGAAAAGATGAAGAATATGAGAAAAGTCTCTAGAATTTGTTTCTCTACACTATCTCCTTCACTGCTGCTTACAGATATGCTCAGGGTCCCTCTCCATAAAAATTCCTCATATCACCTTTCTAGTTTTTCAAACGATTATGCCATAACTCTCCTCCATTTCAGAACTAAGTTTCTAGGAAAAAATCTAATAGGTGGTCTTCCAGTCTCTATTATTTTCCCCTACTTTTTGGTCCACATTTTTTCCCTCCCACCGCTACCTCCCTCCATTGAGAAAGCAACAAAAACAAAACTTACTACAAAAATGTATAATCAAGCAATGCATATTTCCATATTGGCCATGAAGAACAACAAAAAATATGCCTCAAGCTGCTTTCTGAGTCCACCTCTCTGTCTGGAGGTGAGTTGCACATTTCCTTGTGAGTCCTCTGAAATTATGATGCATCATTGTGTTATTCAGAGTTCTTAGTCTTGAAAAATTGTCTTTTCAACATTGTTATTGCATAAATTATGCACATTTCACTTTCCATCAGTTCATACAAGTCTTCCCTTTGAAACCATCTCAGCATTTCTTATAACACAATGGTGCTCTCTCTCTCTCTCTCTCTCTCTCTCTCTCTCTCTATATATATATATATATATATATATATGTATATATACATGTCTCACAACTTGTTCAGCCATTCCCCTGTTTATGAACACTCTATCAGTTTCTAATTCTTTACCACTGTAAAAAGAGTTGCTATAATTTGTTTGTATAGATGTGTTCTTTTTTTTGCCCTCTTTGGGGTCATCTAACTTCTTCTTGATTACACCCAAAGAAAAGGGAACTCACCAGAGGGGAGCTTTCAAGGTAATACCACTTTGGGGCTTCTTTGATTATTAATAGAACATCAAGCCTAAATTGACTTCTTTGCAACATCTCCCTCCCTATCCCCAACCTCAGTTGTTCTTAGTTCTGCTTTCTGGGTCCAAACAGAACAATTCTGATCCTTCTTCCATATAACAGTCCTTCGAATGAATCTTCATTTCTCCAGGCCAAACATTCCTTGTTCCTCCAGCAGGTCTGACCATGTTATTTCCTTGCCAAAGAATCTTCTGTGATGCCTTGCTGCCTCTAGCATAAACTATAAATTGCTCAGCATATCACTTATTGCTCTTGACAGTCTGTCTCCAGCCTGCATTTCCAGAGTTAATCCATATTACACTTCCACATACACTTTGCTTTAGCCTAATTAACCTACTTGCTGTGTCAGATTTCCCAAAGCGTACATTTCATTTCTCTCTTGGGAAGGTTATCTTGCACAGGTTATCTTGCCATATGTTCAATGCATTCCCTCTTCACCTCTTAGAATCTTTAGCCTCCTCCAAGGTTCAACAGAGTTGCCGCCTCTGACTGGAAAGCCTTTCCTGCTCCTTGTACTTGTTAGTGCTTTATCCAGAGTGAGATTATTTTATATTTGCTTAGAAGCTAAGATCCTTGAAAGTTGTTAATTGTTGTTGCTTTGTTCTTGTATCCCTTTCACGTAGTAACCGCTTAATAAATGATTATTGATTTGAATGGGATGGAGTTTGAATCATTGACTCTTGGAAAAGTGTTTTCTGGTGAAGTGATCATGGTAGGAGCCACATTACAAGAGCTTTAAAAGTATGAGGTACGGACGGAGTTTTTTACATCCTAGGCAAGATTTGAAAATGTTAATCCCTGTTTATTATTGTATGCCTGAGGCTTTGAGCCTTGACTTTAAGCAGGTGATTTGACATAATAAATATAAATAAAATAAATATATAACCATGTAGAGTGGAATTTTATAGTATTAAAATATGTACATTTAAAAAAAAAGAATACTAAAGATAATCCCTCATGCTCTCTAATCATAATATTAGAGATAGAAGGGCTTTAAAAGTCATTCAGATACCCCAGCTGTCTCAAAAACTGAAACTGAGAGAAAAAGAAACAAATTGCCCCAGGCCACACAGGAAGGAAGGACCAGAGCCAGAATTTGAATTCACTTTTATTTTTTACTCCAAATCCAGTCCTCTTTCCATTTTACCACCTTATTCCTCTTCTTGTCTCTCTGTATAACTGCCCTTTCAAGACATTTGTCAGTGAAAAGGAAGGGAGAGAGGGGCCAGAACCTCAAGCTATAGTGGGAGTGATTGAAGATTGTTTTTGTTCCTGTTGTTTGTAGTAAGGGCGACATGTAAGATGAAGGAAGAACAGTGGATATGGAATGATTAAAATATATGAGGGAAGTGAAGATTGATTTAACAAGGTTCTGGAAAAGGTTGAGCATTAGGATGAAATCAAAGATAACTGCTGGAAGAGTTAACTGTTGGAAAGAGGAAGTCTGCCTTTCAGTGAAGAAAGAGGATGACAAGTAGAGACGGAAATTTTAAGGGATGAGGAAGAGTCGTTAAATTAAATATGAAAAAATGGTAACAAGGAAGGAAAAAGAATTAATAAGAAAAGATGGTATAAAGACAGGCCTAGAGGAATAGAAAAGAGTTAGAATAGGAGAAGAAACTTTGAAGGATTCTTTAGTTATTCCTCTTTGTTGAAGTCTGTTTAATGTTTTCCTCTTATTTTCCTGCCATTCTATTCCTAGGGCAAGATTAAAAGCTAGAAATTGACTTATAGCTCTACCTTAAAAAGACTTTTGTCCCTCTTTATGTGTGTAGGTTAAATTGAAGGGAAGTTTACATGTGGTAGAGGTCTATAGTTAGGGAAATCTGACTAACACCAGATAGGTTATACCTTTTTCAAATTATATACCCAGTCAAACAAAAATTAAACTGAGAGTTTAAGAAAACTGTTTTACATTCATCTTTTTCTCCTGCTACATTATATAAATGTGTCAATATTCATGAGTAATAAGTAGTTATTTATATTACCATTAATATTGGCACTAAATCAAATGTATTTTTGACTGAGGACTAAGCCAAGGTTTGTTTTCTTTTTGAAATGTCTTCAATATGCCCAGTATTCTGAGGGTACAATGAGGCATTGATCTGTTGAAATGAGTCAGCCTAAGCTCATTCTTCCTAGGGTGAGGAGGATCCCTGATACACATAAGACTTTGATGTCTCTGAAAGAAGAGCCATAAAGAGAATGCCTGGAAAGTTCTCTTTGTATCGTATTGGCTGAACAGGTTTAAATCACAGCTACTTGCATCCTGCCTAAATTTTTAAAAATAGAATAACTTGCCCATCTTAATTGAAAAATCACTTCCATTTATGGCGGAATTTAAACATGTTTTGTATTTAAATGATAGCTTTTGGTAAAGAACCATATTTTATGGAAAGTATCCATTTTTATCTGTGTTCTGCAAAGATATTTTGAAAATTTCTCATCAAATTTCCATTGTTAAGTAATATCCCACTCAGTGCAAGATGAAATGGTTTACATCAAATCTCATGCTGTGTAATGGCCAATCTAAAGGTATTTATAGCAGTTGAATGGATTTCTTGACTCTGTATTGAAAATTAAACATTTTAAGACATTAATATTTAATGTTTCTTCCACTCTCTGAGTTGATTTTTATATAACCATAGTCTATATTCACAACTCCAGTGATACTGTTTATATTAAACTTGCTGTCTGCAAACTCTTGTCTTATTTTTGTCTTATCATCCTTGGTGAGATATATTGAAAAGCATGTTGCTCTGTAATCGTTTTAGCCCAGTGTATAGAATATATCTTCTCAGGTATATGAATGCCATCAGTATGAGTAAGAAGACTGATTCAGAGAAACTTTGATGGAGCAGATTATCTCATTGCTTTCTGGAGGGCTATAGAGAAAAAATTTCTTTATCAGGTCTTTAATTGAAACACAATCTTTTATTTCCTTTCAGGTGCCCATCAGGAAGAACTCTCCCAATTCTCCACATCAGGAACACAATGGACCCTATAGAAACCTCACAAGTCCACAAACCTATCAAAACAAGAATGAGGCTAAATTTGCAAACCAGAGCTCAGCTTCAGAAACAAATCTGCACTTCAGGAATTATTCTTCCAGGATAGCAGACCTTCATCTTCCCCAGGATGGTGTGAATAGAGAACAAGCAGAGGCAAGAACACGCAACCATAGGTCCCCAGGAGCAAAGCTAATGGGCTCAATTCTGACAGAGAGAACTTCACCAGATGAAATGAGACATAAGGAATTTTTACACTCCCAGCCATCCCAAGGTGGTCAATGCTATATTCACAGTCATCCTGAAAATGAAGATGATGTTCATGGGAACCATCAGGCAAGAATGACCAGAGGGCCTCCCAGAATACATCATCAAGAATCATGCAATTATGGTGAGTTTTCCTGGACACCTATGAGCTTTCCTGGACACCTGGACACACATGCATCAGTGACGTTAGAGCCTGAGGAAATGGATGACAAAAAGCAGATGTCAGTAGAAAAGAGGAATCAACTTCTCCTGCAGAAAATGGAACTGGAGATTGAAAAGGAGCGCCTGCAGCATCTGCTGGCCCAACAGGAAACACAACTTCAGTTGAAACAGCAGCAGCTCCACCAGTCCCAGTTGGATTATACTCGGTGAGGCCTGTTGTCAAAGTTATGCTTCTCATTCTGTTCTTCTCAATAGTCCCTATACACCGACAAATATGTGGCAGGATCAATCTGTGCCTGTAACAATTGTGTAGACAAGTAACTCCCTTGAGGAGCTGGCATTGTTGGACCTGCATGATGACTGTTACTACTGAGTAAACTCCCCATCCTCTTTAGAAGATTTTAAAGGTGATCTTGCTTTCTTCATTATTTACTTAAATTAATCAGTTACCTAGCAGCAGAGTGTAGTTCTTGGTACACACTAATATTGTCAGATACTTAGGAAGTGATGCTGTTAGAGCAGAAGAGCCTTTGCTGTTTGGAGACCCAAAGCAACACAATATAATAAGCATTTATTAATCCCTACTTTGTTCACTGAATGGACGTTCCCTCACCCTAAATGAGTGCCTGAATAGACCTTGACCTAAAGTGGCCAAGGTTTCCTATTGCATCCTGGGTCATCTCCAGTCATTCTAATGAATATATGGTCACTGGATTCAGATGGCTCCAGAGGAGAAGTGAGACTGGTGACCTTGCACAGCCCTCCCTCACTCAAAACAAAGTCAAGTGCAAGCAAACTCAAGTGCAAATCACGTCATCATTTCTCTGATGGCATGGTCTTCTTTGGCAATGAAGGACGAACACAACAACTTTGTTCAGAACACTGCACTTAGGGACTGGAATAGAAACAGTGTTTCAGCAAGACAAACCTTCAAAGAGCTTACAGTCTAGGTGGAAGATTAGATACCAACACAATATAACCAAAATACATAATATTCTATGAAAAGTTTGTTGGAGAGTTAAAAAACAAAGTGCTATGTAAGATTTGAGTAGCAGAATTTTTAACAACCAGAGGGATCAGGAAGGATTTCTGGAAAGACTTTGACTTTGAGCTGGATTTTAAAGAATGGGTAAGAATTTAACAGATGAAGAAAAGGCACACCAGACAAAGAGAATAGCCTGAGTCAAGGCATAGAAATGGAAGTGTGGTAAATACTATGGAGTCAAGAGTTGTATAGTTTGAGTGGAATAGAGAAAATATAGTGCATGGAGGAAACCAAAAAACTAAGGTTATAAGTAGAAGCTTGTGATTCAGGAAAAGTATTTACATTCAGGAACAAATATATAAACAATGATACTGCATAGATTATATATGTCTGTCCTGCAGAATACTTTGTAAAAGCTTTATAAAGTCGGACTTACCTAGTCATAAGGTACATCCAGTTCATTCAGTGAAATTTTTCAATATCTTCCGTAGTCAAACCTCCACTCTGATTGTTAAGTGTTCCTACTTTAACAAACTCCCTGCCAAAGAAAACTTTTTGAATTTCTTTTCCTCTGGTCTTCGTTAAGGATATGACTTCCAATCCCTTGTCCTACCTCAGTTAAGTCCACTTTAGATATTTATTTCAGATTCAGATTCACTATAAAAACTGTGCTAGTTTCTTAAGTGGGGCAGCTAGGTGATGTGGTAGATAGAGTACTGGGCAGGGAATCAGGAGGACTGAGTTAAAATCTGGTCACAGTTATTTCTTAACTGTGTATGACCCTGGGCAAATCACTTAACTCTGTTTGCCACAGTTTCTTAATCTGTAAAGTGAGCTAAAGAAGGAAATGGCAAACCATTTCAGTATCTGCCAAGAAAACCCCAAGCGAGGTCATGAAGAGTCAGATTTGGCTGAAAAACAACTGAACAACAACAATATTTTTACAAGTGTGTCTCCTTACACTAATGGCTTTTGACCACCATTTTAAGATTATATTTCTATAACTAAACTTCCAAAGTATTTGGTTTCCCAAAAGTGGATTTTTTTAACCCAAATATTAAACATGTGTAATTTCTCTATTAGATTTCATCTTATTAGAGTTGACTTTTTGAGATTTTTTTAGAACTCTGTCTTCCAGCATGTTAGCTATCCTTCCCAGTTTTGGGTCTACTGAAAATTTGTTAAGAATACTGCCTATACTTTTGCCTAAGGCATTAATAAAAATATTAAATAGTATGGGGCTGTTAAACAGCCAAATGTTCCATTGGGCATACTACTAGAGGACTCCTTCCAAATTAGTATTGAACAATTAATAACTACTCTTTAGATCTGTCCATTTAGGAAGTTGAAATTCCACTCAATTGTACTATTATTTAGTTCATATATTGCCAGTCTTTTCCATGAGAATAACATGACAGACTTTTTCAAAAGCTTTGCTAAAACTTATATTAATAATATCACCACATTTTCCTCATTTCCTTATCTAAAAAGGAGATAAAATTAGTCTGACATTTCATCTTCTGCATGAATCTTATAGATACTTTATTATCCCTACTTCCTTTTTTGTGTGATCATTAACTGTCCTTTTAATAATGATAATTATGTAATAAATTTGTGTTTAATAATTTTCAAATTAACTTTTGTAACCAATCTGTTTAGTCTGATATTTTGATGTGATACTAGATTAAATCTATATTTATAATATCTCATTATACTTTATCCCTAAAGACCTGTCATTCCAATATTTTAAACTATAATCTAGACATCTAAATAGTATTCTCAGACACTAACTTCTTAATCAGCAGGTCACTTCCTAAATCTACCTTTTGTTCCTGAAGCTTCAGTCTTCAGTTGGACCACAGTGATAAAAACAGCACCTGTGGTATTTATTCCATGTCTTGTCTAGGACTTCGTTATTCCTGACTGTGTTTTTTCAATTGCTTCCAGCAGTGCCATTGGTCCCTGTATTAATCACCAAGAATTGTGGTAGCTTTTAGATTTAACAAGTTTTGAGGGATTCCCCATGTTATATCAGGTTCATGCCCAGGGAAGATAGCAACCTTCCTGTTTGTGCCCGATCAGCAAATGGCTTCCTTGGTACCTTATCAAGAAACTGGCAACTACTCTTGCTAGTATTTTCTTCCTTTCACCATTGAATCATGAATTCAGTGATTTTTCTTCTGATGAAAACCTGCAGATTTGTGTTTGAACACAGAAAGCTTAATTTTTCCTTAGAGTGTCCAGCTACATCCTCTATGAAAAGTTTCATATCTATTGTATGACTTTAAATGTTCAGAGGTCCTTCTCTTCCTTTTTTTTTTGGTCACATTCTTCTGCCTTCCAGCCTCCTGACACAGTTAGGATTCCTATATTTCTCTTCTATTTTTCTTTTTTGATTTCTGTTTAAAGTACTTCTTTCATTCTTTTCAAGGAGCTCTTCATTTTGCCCAATAACTAATAAGTAGAGATATCCTTTGATCCATTTCATCTTCTCCCCATTGACTCAGTACATTTATAGCTATTACTAGTCACTGATAGAAATAAAGCATTGTCTACTCTATTCAGGTTATTGCAAAAATCCTACTGCTCTTCATATTTGATGAAAGCAAAACCTCAGTCCTCCTTAGAGGCAACTAGGAAGTTCAGGGGATAGAGTGCTGGGCCTGGAGTCAGGAAGACCTGAGTGACCTTGGACGAAGCACTTAACCTCTATTTTCCTTAGTTTCCCATCTGTAAGAAGGGTATATCTCCCTTGTGGTGCTGTAAAAATCAGATGAAATTTTGGTGAAGTCCATAACAGTGTCTTCCATATAGTGGGTGCTAGAGAAACGTTGTGATTAGTATAATCATTGTAATAATTGGTATCCTTATTGGTTGTTCATAGGATCAAAGGGGTCGTAGATTTAGAGTTAGAAGGGACTTTCCCATGTGAGGAAGCCGAGGCTCAGAGAATTTTAAGTGTTTTTCCTGAGGCTGCAGGGCAGTGAGTATTGGATCCAGAACTGGAACCAGACTCTCTGCTGTCTGATCCACACTGTTTCTACTGGATTATGTTGTTCTCATAGACAAATCTTTTGGTAAAAATGTAAGGCAAGTACTTATCATGAACAGAAGATAAACATGTCGAAACTAAAGGGAGCAGCTGCTGAGATCTCAAGGGTACATAAGTGCCTGTTATTTCCCAGGCTTATTTTTGAGCATTAGGACATAGTCTCTCTGGTGTTGTTCAAGTACTAGGTGGCACAGTGAATACAGCACAGAATTGGGAGTCAGAATTCTAATCCTGCTTCGGAAACTTGCTAGCGGTAAGCCTGGAAAAGGCACTTAACCTCTGTTTACCTCAGTTTCCTTGTCTGTAAAATGGGGATAATAGTGGTCCCTACCTCCCAGAATTATTGTGGGGGTCAAATGAATGAACATACACACAATGCCTTGTGAACCACAAAGCGCTGCATAGAGGTTACTATCATTGTCGTCTTTGTCATTGTTATTAGAGTCTGACCTGCAAACAGGAAGCGAGAGTAGCGACTTAGAATTTGTGGTGAGGTAAACCTAGTGCATGAGTTTGAGGATGGTTCCATGAGTGTGATTCTTTCCTTTTATGGGGTCAAGTGAAAAAGTGAACAAGTCATGGAGTTATTGAGCATCTGTGGAGCTCAGTCTCTTGCTGGACGTTAGTGTTTGTCAGGGAGAATCTGGGAATAGGACTCCCTAGGCCATTGGCCTGAGTAGCCATCTTCCTGGCACTTTGTGGTCTAGAGCTGAGTGTATGCCACCCTGAGGGATCAGCTTCTGTAAGACTCCGGAGTAAATCTTCACCTGTTTATGTCATGATTCCCACCTTTTCTCATTATAACTTTAGCCTGTTCAGCTGCACTTTATGGACAATTAGCAGATTCCTGACAAAATTTTCAATATTAATGAAATTTACTCAGTGTGTCCAGGATAAGGTCTTAAGCATGCAGTTAGCATCCACTCCATATCTCTTCCTCATTACTTAACATATAATAGATCAGACTCCAGATTCTGCCTGAGACATTTACTAAGTTTTTGAACCTAAACAAGTCACTTGCTTTCTCTCAGCCTCAGTTTCCTTAGCTGTAAAACAAGTATAATAATAACACTTAATTCACAAGGTTGTTGTGAGGATCAAATGAAATAATATGTACGAAGTACTTGGAAAACCTAAAAGTACTACATAAATGTTAAGTATCATTTATTATTATCTATTTTCTCCTCTTCCTTTTAAGGCACTTAGGATATTTCTTTCATATTGTTGCTAACTTAAGCCACAGTACACAGGCTTGAGTTGCCAGAAACTAGACATTATGTTCTGAGATCATCCACAGTTTAGTTTTTCAGGGATGTTCCCCCATGCCTTTTTCTTGGACAGAAAGGCCAACATTATCTGTCTGTCTCTGTGTATATGTGAATTTATGGTATATTTTGTATCTAATGTGAGACAGATTAATTTCTTAATCAGAAATTAATCAGAATCAGAGTATAACCTTCTGAGTGTTTCTTAGTGTCCACAGGTTTAGGAACTCACTCTATCCATCTTTCCAGGTTAAAAAGCCAGGCAGTACTTAATTCAAGAGATCCTGCCATTGATGAAGCACTTGGTAAAACCCAAGAACCGAATCTTTCATTGAATGGAATTGGCACAGGACTAAGGTAATCCCAGGAGGATGCAGAGATGCTCCCTTCACTCCATCTATCTCAGTCATCAAGATTTTTTTTTTTTGCTTTCTCCCCCAAATCATTGTTTTTATTTGCTTACATATTCTTTTTCCCTGTGCATTTCATAAATTGGCATTGATTTATTTTTAAACCAGCTCACTAATAGTTTGGAGTCCTTTTCCACTGCTAAGACAGATTTCCAGTCATTTTTTTCAGTGATTTTACTATGTGGAAAATATCTTAACAACACATCAAGTACTTGAATATCATTATTTTTCTCTCCAGCTTCAAAAAGCTAAGAAGCTAAGACTACATTTTTCATGGATCTGTAGTCTTATATAAAAGAACCCTCTTCTCACTTCCCAGGAAGAAAGATTGTATGTGATGAATCTTTAGTTTGATTGCAGAGCCATTACTTGTGCAGAACTCTTAAGAGAAGCACGTTAGCGGGAAACTCTGTCTTATATCAGCTGATAAAAGCCCCGATATTCTAGACAAGAAATGTTTATGGTAATAAAACTGAGATCATTAAGGGACAGTTAATAAATGATTTGACATGTAGTTATCAAATATACATGCATATCAAAATGTTTGGGTTATTTGACACTGGCCAAGAAGTGATGTGTGTGAACAGTTGGAGCCTTGAAGATAGCAGATCTTTATTCCTTCTATTCTCCTCTTGTGCTTTGAAACTGACAATGTCACTTTTGTCAAACTGACCATTTTTTGGCTGCCATGCTACAGATAAACAGAATCACTTTCTTTTCTTACCTCTCAAGTCTTGATGAACCTTTGTTTATTTGAGTCAGATAAACAAGTAAGACCTTGGACAATACCACACAAGTCTTCAATACATGGAATTGCCCAAAAAGGTTTAGGTGTATCTGCTTAATATTTATGCCCCTAATCCAAATAATGACCTCAGAAATAAGGTAAAGTTATATAGAGATGTCAGATTCCCAACAGATTAAGATGCAAGGTTGTTGTTGTTGTAATTGTAATATGCCCTTGATAGACCATGATGCCTTTTCAAAGTTAATCTGCATCCTAGCAGTTCTAGACACTCTGTCAGCTACTACCAAATTCTGGCAGACAACCACTGGGAAATGTGTTTCCCATCTTCTGTCTTCCTTTCACTAAGTTTGCTCACTCAAGGCTGCTTAAATTATTTAATCTAATGTAAGGCTAGAAAAGGCGACGAGTCCATTTGTCTCCTTTATACAGTTGGCTGTAGAAATTGTTGTCTTAGATATCCCAGAGGGAGCTAGAGATGGGACAAAAGGGAATACTGTACAGCCCTAAATGTCTGGCTCTTTTATTAAAGAACTTGGTAGAATTGTTTAAATACCAAGTACTGGTAGTTTTGGAAAATACAATCAAAAATTGTTGTGGAAATAACCCTCTTTTTACCTTGCAAGCTGTTTGAGTTTGCCAGAGGAACTCTCAAGATGAAACTTAATTTTAAACTGAATTTTGTTTATCTGGAAATTTAAATTATCGTAGTATTAAAAAATACTCAGTGTATTTAAAATATTAAACTTACTCAAGTGAGGCATTAAGAATTTGGAACTAAAATAAATGATATAATCAGGAACTGAAAACATATTTTTTTATAATTAACAGCTCATTTTGAGTTAATTATATACAATTACCAAAATCTAATTGCAATTTATTCTCTATTATCTGTGGGAAGAATCACAGGCTAGGGAGCTTGCATCATTGGCTTCCTGCATAAATGCTATAGAATGAGAACAAATACTACACAAGCGCTTAATGACAAACAGGAGCAAATAGAAGGGCACAGCTGGGCCAAACTATTGGAAGGTAATTGTTGTCTGAAATGAGGTAGTGACTTAAAAAGCCAGAGGCAGCTCTGTTAGGGCATCAAGCCTTCCTTTTTATTTCCCAGCCAGCCAAAGATGACCCTTTTTACACAAATTATAAGTTGTTTTCTCTGATTTGCCCCTGACAGTCTGCCCAATTTTAAGCCTTTAAAAAGGCTCTGCAGTGTTTCAGAATCACTTACGGAACACTGGGTGCAGTATTTGGTCAGTGCTGCATGCCTCCACATTTATGTCTCCATTTACATGTCTTGTGGGTCATGTAATCTGATTGACATTTCTGCCTTTGTTAATCCAGGTCTTAATCCAACTTTTACTGTGACATTCCCCACATGAGTGAGGAAAATCAAAATACTATTGCATTTATTCTTTTTCTTTTACCCATAGATTTCCGTCTGACAGCATGAAGGAACCATGAGATTTTTTTTTTGCCCTTTACTGACTTATTCAAAGCATTCCTCCTTTTTCTTTCAAAATTTCCTTAACATCTTATGTAATTAGCACCAGTTTGAATCAACTTTGTCTCCTTCACAACCTGTTCAGTTCTTTAGAAACCTTCAGTGACAACCTAAAATTGAATCAAAGTCTTCCAGATGTTAATTATGACTTTGTTTTTGGTAAAGAATGGAAGAGAAACTCCTGAGTCTAAGAGTGATATTTCTTCAACAACAGAAAACAAATTCCTAAGGGCTGGATGTGAAATGGCATTTCCCATCTTTTGTGACAGATTTACAATGCAGGAAAGAGTGCAACCTACCATCTCCATGTTTCCTTTCCAATAATTTCCTCCAAAATCTTAGAAATTAATGCCTGGAACCACTGTATAAATTTATTGCTTATGGGCTGGTAGGGTTACAAAAACCCTCCATGGGATCTTGCTAGCATACATGCAATAAACAGTAAAAGCACCGTGATATCCATCTGTGGAGTGAGCAGCCATAATAGTTAAAGCATGACTCGAACAAAAACTAAGTCCCTGCTCTGTGCCAAGCACTAGACTGAGTGCTAGGGATACCAAAAAAAATAGTTTCTTCTCTCAAGGAATATTTACTCTAATAGGAGAGTCAGTATGCACACATTCCGTACAAACAAGATACGTCTGAGAAGAAAGGCACTAAGACTAAGGAAACTGGGAAAAGTTTTCTGCAAAAGGTAGAATTTTAGCTGAGATTTGAAGGAAATCTTTGAAGCTAAGAGGCAAAGATGAGGAGGGAGAGTGTTCCAGGCATGCAAGATAGCAGGTGAAAACTCCTCAGTTAGGAGATGGACTACTGTGTGCAAGAACAGCTAAAAGGCCCGCATCATTAGATGACAAGAATATGTGAAGGGATGTAAAGTATAAGAGACTACAAAGGTAGGAAGGGTCCTGGTTATGAAAAGACAAAAATAGGATTTTATTTGGTCCTGGAGGCAATAGAAAATACTTCCTAGTGAGTGAAGTAACACTTTCCTATAAAAAGAACAATCAAAATTGGAACTTGTACACTCTTGAAAGCAAGATATTTTATACAATGATGGGAGTTGATTAAACTGTGAACCACCCAGTAGACTGGACTTCCTTCCTAGATTTCAACCCTCTTCCTTGACTACTTGACAGCAAGTCCCAGTCCATCTTAAAATATCATTCTTTCCTATGATTAGTATAACAAATTAACTGGTTTTCCACTGAAGTCAGTCATTTCAGGCAATGTAGCTTTGTCCAAAGATTTTGAAATAGGACCTAGAGAATCTAATAATGTGTATAGTCTTAGGCTCATGTCTTATTTGTTTTTTGTTTTAAAAAATTGTAGCATGAATATAAGAAAGTAAAAAAGCCCTCCATCAGTCAGTAAACATTCATTAAGCACTGCCCTAAGCCCAAGACTACAAAGTCAAAAGAATAGTAGTCTCTGTTCTCTTGTTCACAATCTGATGGAGTCAACATGCTGCTATGTACAAATATGCAGCTATCTACAAACAAAGCTATATACAGGAACAATTGGAAATAATTAGTAGAGGGAAGGTAGAAAAATCAGGAGGGTTTGGGAAACACATCCTATAAAAGGTGGAATTTTGCCTGGAATTTGAAGAAAGCCTGGGAAGTGAGGAGGCAAGAATAAGAAGGGAGAGCTTTCCAAGCAGAGGATAGCCAGTAAAAATTCTCATTCAGGAGATGGAGTGTCTTTCTTGTTCCAGGCTCAGCAAAGAGAACAGCTTCTTTCATGGAAGAATACTTGTTGGGAGCAGGAAGGAATAAAGTTTAAGGAGTCTGTAAAGGTAGGTGGAGACCAGGTTATCTAGGGCTTTAAATGAACCAGAATGTTTATATTTGATCCTGGAAGAGATAGGGAGTCGCTGTAATTTATTGAGTAGGGGGCTGAGGCTAGAGTTTCTTAGTATTAGATAGTTACTATCTCTCCATGAGTGACATCCTTTCTGCATGCTTTTAGCCACAGATGTTTTCTTCACTCCATGTGCACAGACCAGAAGTCTATTAAGTAATGATTTAGTCAGTCAAGTGGCAATTAATAAAGCAACAGGGAATATGAATGCTGAATGATCTGCGTATCATACCCAAAAGGAAGTGTCAGATCGTCATTACAGATATTTGGTAAGGAAAACATTATCCATAAAAAATAAGAGTGCTTTCTGCAGAGTGTTTATGGTATCCCTGTTGTAAAGAAACAACAACAAATAAATTCTAAAAAACATTTTGGTTCATCTGCCGCTTATAAGTAGGGAAAAAAGTAGTGATTCTCATTGTGGGTATAAAGCTTGCTCTTAAGCTTTTAACAAAAACTTACTTTAAGTATTCCGTAAAATTAACTTTCTTCCCAGCCAACAATATGAGGAGAGTTGGACAATCTAGAGTTTCATTGCTACTTGAGTCTGGTTGTTGTGATAACCTCATTCTCAGATTTACTTTTAAGAAGAGCGTTGTGAAATTAAAGTTTATTTGGGAGGTACTAGGAGAGGGAAAACTACTTCATTTTACATTGAATCGTACTGGTTTGTGTCAAAGTAAGAATCAGTCAACAAGGAAGATCCTGGATAGGGAACTATCCTATCCAGCAGTTTCCTCTTCTGGCAAGTTGCAAGAAAAAGAGGGAAGGGAGTAAGCATTTATGGAGTGCCTGTTACCTGCCAGGAACTGTGCTAATTATTGTTCATTCCTTATTCCATCGTGTCCAACTCTTCATGACCCCATTTTGGGGGTTTTCTTGGCAAAGACACTCGAGTGCATTTCCATTTCCTTCTCCAGCTCATTTTACATGTGAGGAACAGGGTCACCCAGCAAGTAAGTGTCTGGCGCCAGATTTGAGTTAAAGAAGAAGAGTTTTCCTGACTCCAAACTTAGAGCTGCCTCTACTGTGCCACCCTGTAAGGTAAATGCTGTTATTATGTCCATATTGCAGTTGAGGAAACTGAGGCAAACAGAGGTTAAGTAACTTTCCCAGGGTTATGTAGCTAATAAGTGTCTGAGGCCAGATTTGTTCTTGTCTTACTGAATCCAAGCCCATTATACTATCTACTGCTTCAATGAGCATATAGGAAATGGTTAGGAATTTCCTACTGTCCCTAACTAATGTTAGGCATGGCTCCAAAATTATAATTTGTGATAATGTGTTCTATTGCTTAAACTCTTCATTTGGACACTGAAGGCTTAGTTGATAAAACATCTCTAAGTCTTCCATTTTCCTTTCTAAAATCGTGTGAGGCACTACCAATTTTATATGTACACACATTTATAATACTCTTCATTTCAATTGTGTATTTCTCTGAGGAAGGAGAGATTCCTCACAAACTAGAGTAAGATGAATGGCAGTAGAGCAAATACTTTATAGAAAGATTTCTTTACAATATTGACTTGTAGGACCTTTCTGTGACTCTGAATGTGCGGCACAGGGACTGTAGGAAAAAAGAGTTAAGTGTGGCTTGCTACTTAAATCAATTTTTTGGTTCTTTTCAAGCATACTAAAGGTTCTATGAAGTGGAGAAAAAGTCAGATGTTTTGAAATATTTTATTTCAAGATTATTATTCAAAAAATAAATATTATATAGTATTTATTTTTAATAGTAATAGCATTCTTTTACTACCAGGCCAGATGAAAAATTGATTGAGTTAGAAAGACTGTTGTGAATAAAATTTCAAAAGTTAAACTTCTTCACCTCTTGCTGTTTCAGGTCACAATCACATATATTCAGTGCCCCTTTTCCCTTTCACACATACACACACACACATTTTGAAAAGGTAAAGGATTCTTTTATATAGAGTGGCATACGTGAGATATACCTGTACAAGAAAGGTGACAGTATACTCATTTGGTGGTGAAGTGGGAAGAGATGTCTGTGTTTCTGACCCTGCCCTTTTTTCAAAAAATATCTGAAAGCATACTGTATCTGTGATGACTTATGGTGGTTTGCTGTGGGTGGGTGCCTGTCTCCTGAGAACTGGCCATTACATCTGTTACAGTGCTAATTTGCGAGAGTCCCACAGAGAAAATTTTAGATTGAGCTCAACTGATTTGTTTTTCACACTGCTCCTGCAGTGAAAAGGATTGATTTCTGTGTTCCATTTGCTGTTTGGTGCGCTCTCCTTTGGAACTCAGTGCCTTCAAGCCTTAATCCTTTAACCTTGAATCTGAGCACTGGGGCTTCATAAGGATCAGGCTGTTTGATGGAAAGAGAACTTTCTTTGTTTTACCAGGTGGCTGGGTAGAGTATGAAACAAGATGGATCTTCAGACAGTTGATCTTCGTTAACACAACAAAGAAATATAAAAGAAGAAGGGTTTTAAAGGGGATTATGAATAATCTCTAGGAAGGTGTGGGGTATTAGACATAGCTGTTGAGGAGGAAATGGCCCTCCAGCTGCGATTACCAAGCACCACAGACCAAGCAAGTAATGGTCTGAGTGACAGTACATCATGGAGGAAGCAAGTGGCCTCCACAGAGAAGAGTTGGGGCAGGCCGGGCAGCTCCCTGCAGGGCAGGATTTGTGGAAGAACTACTCACTTACTCCACTAGCAGAAAAAGTGGTTCTTTGGGCAGCAGGGGGAGTTCATACTGCTGCGTTTTTATGGGATCATTAATTATATGTTATAAGGCAGCTAAGCATGGCATTCCTAATTCAATGAATTCCATTATGAATGGCCTTTTCATCTTCTTCAGCTCATTATGTTAAATGCATGTGACCTGAAGTTTAGCTAAAGTTATTGTTCAGGTTAACTTTCCTTTATTGGTTGCCCTAATTTTAGAGAAAGTATAATCTTTCATTTTTATGAAGATCCAATGTACATTTACAATTTTTTGAGCTAATTTAATACTGGGTTTGAACCATTCTCCTGTCTTCATTTTAGAAGTTTCTTTGGTTGCATCTGAAGACTTTACTAAGTATTCTGTAAGTCTCTTTCAGAAATGCCTCCCAGCTGAAAGACTTATTTGTAAGCCTTCCTGCCCTGTTGTTGGAGTTGTTGTTGTTGAGTTGTTTTTCTGTCTTGCCTGACTCTTTGTGACCCTCTTTGAGGTTTTCTTGGCCATTTTTTTCTCCAGCTCATTTTACTGGTGAAGAACTGAGGCAAACAAGGTTAAGTGATTGTCCAGGGTCACACAGCTAGGAAGTGTTGAAGGTCAGATTTGAGCTCAGGGAGATGAGTCTTCATGACTCCAGGTCCATGCCACTTAGCTACCCACCTCTAAAAGCCATCCCTTATAGAAAGCCTTTTCTAAGTTTTTTTGAAGATATATTCTGTTGCCTCTGACTTTTACTGTGTTTTTTTTTTAACATCATTATGCAAATAGTACCCTTTCTTTCCTCCTTTCCCTCACTATAATGCTGCCATAAGAGTCTTGTCATTCAATTCAATTCAGCAAACCTTTTAAATGCCTACTCTTTGCAAAACACTGTCCCAGGAGTTGGATATGATAAAAAGTTTAGCTAATAGTCCCTAACTTGGTGGAGTTTACAATTTTTGTGTGGGGACGTCATACACACACACACACACACACACGAATGGAAATATCCATAATACAAAGTAACACATGATAAATTGCGTGAGAGATATAAATAAACTTCAGTGTATGTCTGGGAAGATATAACCTTAAAAATGACATTACATTAAAAATACTTTGGATATTTCATTAGATAAATCCCATAGATGAAATCCAAGTCATGCTCAACTTAAAACAAATTCCAATCTTCAAAGAGTAGTCGTCTAGAAGAGATTCTAGTACCAGATGACACATTGGTTATCATTGTTAGCATGTTCCGGTAGCAATGACCAAATTTAGTACTTCTTTCATAGGACCACAGAATCTTGGAATTGGAAGGAACCTCACATGCCTTTGATAGAATATTCTATTCTGTACCTAAATAAAGAAATCCTTCTCCAGTTTCCCTGGTTCTTCCACTAACTTTCTGTGACTTTCTTGGACAAACCACTTCTCCACGTAGATATCCTTTATCAGTTAAATAGGAATCATAATGCTTATACATACACTTAACAGCCTCACTGTGTCGTTGTGAAGCTCAAATGAAAGGGATGGAGTAGAGATTTAGAGTGGAAAGAGACATTATCCATTTTCTAGTACAGTCTTTTCATTAGAACATATGTTAGAGTGAAAAAGAACCTTAAAACACAGATTGTTAGAATATAGAAGGAGTCGTGGGACCACAATCATCAAGAGTTAAGGTCATTGATTGTCGATTTAGAGATCATCTAGTCTACCCCGCCTCTCCCCCCCCCCCCCCAGATCCAGAGAGAATAATTAATTTGTCGAAGGGGTCAGAGTTTAGAGGTGGTGGAGCCAGGGCTCCAGTTCAGATTTTCTGACTCCACGTCCAGGGCTCTTACCAGTGCACTATGCTGCCTCTGTCCAGTAAACATTTTCTGCCAGACTTATTATCACAACAAATACTTGGTTAAGTGGCTAAAACATTCAGGACTCAACTGTAGATACAAAATTTAAAAAAAAGATCTGGTCTTATATTGTTCTTAAGCAAAGCAAAGTGGAAAATGTTTCTGAGTGGTGTTGATAAAATTCAGCCTTTGGAGGCACTGTTTCTGACTCCTATGTTTGGAAGACAAGGAATCTTAAAACAGTTTGAGAAAATTGCACATCCCAATGAATGAGCTGACACAATATACTGTCATGTTACTGTCTTTTATGAGCAAATGGATATTATATATTCAGAGTTAGAAAGCCCCCACCCCTACCACGTGTGTGACACCTGAAAGTGAAGTTTTTGATGAAAGACACTCACTGCACAGACACAGAAACCTGTTTGCAAAGCAGTGTGACTTGACAGTTTTGCCCTTTTAGTGTTTTCAGCCCAGTGCCAAGTTTCCCATGCAGAATCTTCCAATTTTGAAATGTTTGGAAACTGTATGAAAATACTGATACTAGCAAACCCTCCTCTAGTTGGAAAATGGGTGCAAAGGACAATCTGTGGGCTAAATACAAATATTAGCATTAAAATGACATGATCTATTTCCCTTAAACTGGTCACATCAGGTAATTAAAGCCTTTCATTCTGCCTATATTCAAGTAGTGGTACATAGTTTTTGGCGAGCTGAGTCAAATGAGTTCCAGTGCATGGTCTATACAGGCTGCTGGAAATCCATAAAGCTACATATGTCAAAACTGGCTGCTCTAATTATGGATCCATTTGAATGTTTTCTTTCAGTCCCTCTAAGATGATATTTTTCATTTTTCTTGCTCAGCTCTTTCTGTTACATTCTCATTTATCTTCAGTGGATGGTGGTTCTATGAATGTGACCCACTGGCAAAAGATGTATTTCAAAATTGCTATTCATTTGCTCAAAGCTGCCTGCTATCAACAGCTGTGAGCCTGTTCAGAGGCTCCTGTGGAGGAGATGGTGTGTATATACTTACAGATATTTTGAGTGCGTGAAAACATAAGAGATCTTGTACCATGCTGGTGGGCCCTCACTTTTTACAAAAAGTCTCATTGATTATAAGCCCAATTTTGCCAGCTTGGTTTTTCTGACTCCATGTAGTAATAAGAGCATCACAGAGAGGTTCTTTGCTCCATTTGGACCAAAGAAACAAGGGAGAAGGCAGAACATGGCTTTGAGAACTTCTTGCTGCTAGCATTTTCTCTGCAATCAAATGCTGGAATTCCTGGTTGGGAATGTGCATGTGTTGGGGGTAGTGGGAAAAGGAAGAGGGAATATGCATTATTTTTGTGCTATGTGTCTGACATGACAAAAATGAGCTCTCTAAATGACTAGAGGTAAAGGACTTTTTGAGGTTCTGGATAAATTCTTTAAAAAAATTTGAGAATAGATATTTTTCCTGTAAAGGTAGTAAGTTTTACCTACATGAGGTTAATGAGGAAGTTTGAGCAAGGAAACTTTAGATTGTTTCTTTAAAGTTTGTCACATAATAGAGTTTTTATAAAGAATAAAACAGAACTCCTTTTCAGACACGATACTTAGGGTTGTAACAGTTAGCAAGTTTCTAGATAGATATGAACATAGCAGTTATATTTCCTTTACTGAAAGCTAATTGATAGTTTAGCTGGCTGCTGTGGTCTATAGAACAAGTAAGCTCACAGCAGAGCACTAATGGTGCCTGCCTCCCACCTTTCACCATCATTGGACTTTTGTCTCTGGAGATTTGTGTTGGAACAGACTTTGGAACTTGACTTCTTTAAAGTCTTAGGTGAGGAAAAGAGAATAAAAAGAGAATAAAGGAGATTATCACTCATCATTATTTATGAAGGTATTTAGTTGAAACCTGAGAAAAGATGTGGGGAAAATTCAATTCAACTCACTGATTGGCATGTGACTAGTTATAATGAGCTGGAAATAAGAAAATGTTATCTTAAAGGTCATTTTGTATGTTTTGTCCTTATTCTTCAAAGGACCATAGACTAGGCCTGAATGAAATCTGAGAGATCATCTAGCTTTTTTTTTTAAACACCGCCTTTTTACTTTATAGATGAGGAAACTGAGACCCAGGGATGTTAAATGATTTGCTCAAGATTACCTAGGTATTTATCATTGAGACAGGATTTAAACCTGGGCCCTCTGACTCAAGACCAGCACTCTCTCCACTGTAACACACTGCCTTCTCCTTCTCTATCTCTCCTTTACTGCCCCCCCAAACTCCCTAAATTCCCTAATATGATATCTCTCTTGCTATGCACTCTATTTTTAGCAAAGACTACAGTTATATTGTGATTGATTCTTGACTGCTCATAGCTTTTTTTCCCATTTCCAGAAGCTAAATGTGAATATCTGTGTACATATATGTATGTGTACATGCATGCATTCACATTAATCTTTACATTGTCTCCATGAGACACAGGATAAGCAAAAATGTTGCCTTCTGGTTTGTTGATGGAAAAATTGAGGCAAAGAGGTGTTAACTGATTTAGTCATAATCGTATAATGCTATTGTGAATCCTAGGGACACTGTTGTATACCTATCCTGAATTTGTAGACCCTGTCCTAGCTTTCCCTTTTCCTGTTGCCAGCTGTTGGAGACTTAGAACTATACCAACTAAGACAGTATATCTATCTGGGACTTGCCCTCATCAAAGGCTACTATTGCAGTGATGAGCTCAACCCAAGTCTCTCAGTTATTCCATCAGGTGAGTGCATAGAAAATGACAACTTGCATCTCGGGCCATGTATATTCTCTGTGCTCCTAGATCCCAGACCTGTGTCCAGCTTTGGGGCCCTTGCATTGCATAGATCAGTACTGACCACTGGCCGCTAAGTCCACATCTGAGGCAATTCAGATGTACAGTGCATGTATTTAACTCTCCAGGATGCCCATAATGTGGACATATTCCACAACCTGCCTTCAAATCTGTGCTTGAACAAATTCACACTGAGTCATACATACTCAGATACACTAATTCATCAGCAGATGTTTTCATACAGAGATCATATGAAAGGCTTATGAGTTCTGCTCAAATTCAACATGTTCACAGAATTTTAAACACTTAAGTTAACTAGGCTTTGAGCACTGTAAAGGCAGTTTTGCTCTACCTTTTGAGGACCAGGATAACTGTCCACAACTGTTTCTGCAGTCCACAGTAACTTTAGGAAATGTTCCAGGGACTTTTCTGATAAAAGAGGGTTTAACCTGGGGCTCTCTTGAGCTTGTTATTCTTTAAGAAATATTTTAATAATTATTTCAATGTAATTAATTTCCATTGTTATCCCATGTATTTTATTGTATGCATCTAAAAACATTATTCTGAAAAGATGTCCATAGACTTGACTAGACTGCCCAAAGGGTTCATGACTTAAAAACATTAAGAACCCAGTCTTAAAAGTTTCAGTGAGAGGGAGGAATTGCTCAACCCATGAACTGCTCTGAGCCTACTTTGGCTCTGCCTAAAGCTATGATTTCTCCACACACAGCATAGCAAAAACATAACTCAGGGAAAATATAATCCAAAATCAGGAAGAAAAAGATTTTCGGGAAACAAGGAGCATCAAAACAAGGCTGTCAAGTAAAGAAATGTGACACTGAAGACAAAGGGAAGAAGAATCTTCAGAGTTCTAGCTAGAGCCATTGGACAAACTCCAAAGAGTTTGGAGGAAGAAACAGGAGCTAATATTCCTTTGGAGGGTTTTTCCATTTTAACCAGCAGGTAGAAGAAAATATCATGCTGCCTTTAGGAAAGAAACAAGTCTTAATTGTTGTCAACTTGACATCTACGTGCAGATCCAGCACAACGAACTGGAAATTTTTCCTGGGGCATATGATAAATGTGATGGAAGGCTGCTGTGACTTATCAGATGTCTGAATCACTATCCTTTTTCAGTGATTCATGTCAGGATGATTAGAAAAATTTTAAGGAATATAAAACAAATAAAGAACTTAAATATACAGGTAATATTTTACCTCTTCTGATTGGGAGATAGGACTTTTTTTTCTTTTTTTTTTAATAAATTTATTTAACTTTTTACATTCATTTTCACAAGATTTTGGGTTCCAAAATTTTCTCCCCATTTGTCCCCTCCCCCCTCCCTGATACACTGGACATTCTAATTACCCATAT
>CM053769.1:603687002-603700389 GCA_028658325.1 Potorous gilbertii | reverse complement strand
CAGATCTCTTCGTCGTCAGAGACAAATGGAGGAATCATCTTCTCAAGAAAATAACCATCTATGGTCTTAGTTTTTTTCCCTTTTCTGGGCATTTTCCCAGCCAGTTACTTGATTTCTGAGAATCCTCTCCACCCCCTGGCCTAGATCCGCCGAGCTAGTGCTTGGGGTCTGGGATTCAAATGCTGCTCCCCAGCCTCAGGGCTTTTGGCGGCAGGCCTGACTACTCTTCAATGGGACCTTATCTGCTGGTTCTCAGGTGGGGGCAGGGCTGCCTCTCAGGCTCAGTTCCCTCAGGGGGTTTATGCAGAGATCTTTTGTAATGGAGCTGGGGTGGAGCTCCTGCCAAGTGGCCTCTGTCTCTGCCTCTGCCTGAGCAGCCTCTGCCTCTGCAGCGGCCTCAGCCTCCTGAGGGCGTCCGAACCCCGGAGATACCCCGCTCCCCTCTCAGCCCGTGTCTCTCACTGACCTGTGCGTCTGTGGTTGGAGGGACCTTTGCGGCCGCCGGAGATTCAGGTACCTGACGCCTGCTGGGCTCTGCTCGCTCCTCTCAGTGCCGCGTGACCGGGGCAGGGGACGGGAGCGCTCTGCAGGGCAGGGCTCCGCTCCCGTCCGGGGTACCTTTGCGGTCGGTTTTTCAGGGCTCTCTGCAACGGAAATCTCCTTCACTGTGTTGCTGCGTGGCTTCCACTGTTCCAGAATTTGTCAGGAGTTCTTTTTACAGGGAATCTATGGGCTGTGGATTCGGAGCTAGCAAATGTGAGTCTTTCTACTCCGCCATCTTGGCTCCGCCCCCCAGGAGATAGGACTTTGAAAGATAAAATGAAGTGGAATCAAGATAGCAGAGTAGATAGAAGGACAAGCCAGATCCCCTTCCACACCTCCTACACAAAGATCTAGAAAAACATACCAGATTGAATCCTGATCTGGAAATCAAAGAAAGAAAAAAAAAAGAGTCATTTTTCATGCCCAGATTGGTATAGGGAAACAGAGGTGTCTGCAGACACTAGGGAGGGCGGCTGACCAGTAGCACTCCTATAGAGCATTCCAGCACTCAGGAACTAAAAGAGGACCACACTGCACATTGAGGCAGGAAGCACCAGGGCAAAAAGAGATCCTAGGAGATCCTTAAACAAATGCATGATACAGTAACAACTCTGTTACCAGCTACTCAATTCCAGGTCATAGGTCTAGGATGTACTGAGAGGGGCTCTGTGGTAGAGTGGCAGAAACAAGCAATTGTGGTCATGATCCATAGGTATGTACTGAGTGAGAAAAAAGCTGAAAAGCAAGCAGTAGCTATATGGTTCTTGTCCTAGAAGGAGAGCAGGAACTCAGTTTTTGCCTCAAGCCCAGGATGGAATAAGCAGTGGAATAAGCAGGATAGAAATCCCAGATCAAAGGGGAACCTGTTGTTTAGTCACTCTCAGCCTGTAGAGCCTCCCAGTGGTCTGATAATGGCTGAGTCTAGCAGCAGTCTACTGAAATTTCCAACCACAGGACCAAGCTAAACAGAGATCTTGCTCAGCCCTGCATCAGATCAAACCTAAGTCAGAAATTTGTAGAGCTCAGACCAGGGAACTCAGTAGACCCCCACCCTGGATCACATCACTTTGTGAACACTGGAAGTTCCTAGATTCCCTAACCTGAGCAGTCACTGATTTCTTAGAATAATAAGTTTACCTAAAAAATAAAAAAAAAAAACAGCAAAAGCTGATCAAAGCATACTAATTTCTTTCTTTTTTTCTTGGTGTTTTTTTCTTTCTCGTGGGTTTTCCCTTTTGTTCTGATTCTTCTTTCATAGCACGGCTAATGTGGAAATATGTTTAATACATGTATAGTCTAAAAGAAAAAAAAGCAGCAGAAGAACCCAAGAGGACAGAAACTCATTGTAGATATTCCCCTCAGAAGTGTGCAGCGCCTAATCCCAAAGAATGAAGGAGAAAATGACAGGGAACTTAAAGAAACAAATCCAGAAGAAAATTACTTTAAAACATGTATAAGTAAAGTCACTTCAAAAGACAAAACCCCATAAAACCCCCACAGCTTTGGCACATGTCCAGATATAATTTCTAGAACAGATAAAGCAAGAGTTAAAAAAAAATAGCTAATTTTGTTTTAAGATTTTAAAAACTAAATGAGAAGTAAAGAAAAATGGGAAAAGAAAGAACTGTGGAGGAAATATTTAGAAAAAGCTTGGGAAAAGAAGTATAAAACCTTACTCGAGAAAATAACTCTCTTAAAAATAGAATTGCTTCTATAGAAACTCTCTAAGACATCAAGAAATATTTAGTGTCAAAAGACTGGGGAAAAAAAGGCAAGACTAGAGTCAAAAGACTGAAAAAAATAGAAGAAAAGGTAAGATATTTCATAGCAAAGACAACCAACTTGGAAAACGGATTGAATAGAGATAATTTAAGAATTTTTGGACTACCTTAAAGTCATAGCCAAAAAAATGAGCCTAAGGCATTATATTTTAAGAAATCTTGAAAACTGCTTGTCAGTTACCTCCTGAAAGAAAGCCCCAAATGGCAATTTAGAGGAATGTTGTATCCAAAATCCAGAACTCCTGGGACAAAACAAAACAAAACAAAAAAAACTACAAGCCTCCAGAAAAATTTCAAGTACCCTAGAGCCAGTCAGGGTGACATAAGATTTAGCATAATAAAGGAGCTGAGAACTTAATTATGTTCTAAGTTCTCATGAACTTAGAACATATGAAAAGATCAGAGCTAAGTGGGATATTTGACATGTGAATATAGGAGTTAAGGAAAGCATGGAAAGGTAAACACGAGTGAATGACCATAAGGGCCTAAACAAGGATAAACTCTTTAGATTCTTATATGGGGAGGTATTATGTGTATCCCCTCAGCATTCTGTTATCATAATGGGTCACAGGAAGTGCCTTAAAATGAAGACGTGAAAGGCAAGGAAAGAGGAATACCTTTGGTGGAGAGGAGAAGGGAGGGTAAGAAAGGGGGAAATTTTCTCACATAACTGGAGTACGCCAACAGAGGTCTTTAAACAAGGAGGGAGGAGTACAGGGGAGCCCGTGACGTTTGAACCTCACATCTGAATTGGTTAAAGGAGGTGAGGATATAACATACACGTATGTTTGGGTACAAAAATACATTTCATTCAACAGGAAAATGAGAAAGAGAAAGGTTAAGGGAATGGGAGAAATAAAGGAGAAGGGTAAAGTAAAGGAGTGATTATTCAGAAGCAGAACAAACTCTTAAAGATGTGACAGGAAACCAAAAAAAGGAAAAGTGTAAGAGAATAGCATAAAGGAACTATACAATGAACCGTCATAATTGTAAATGAAATTAAATCACTCATAAAATAGATAAAGATAGCAGAGCAGATTAGAAACCAGAGTCCAAAAATACCTTGTTTACCTGAAGCACACTTGAAACAAATATATACACAAAAAGTTAAATTAAGTGACTGGAGGAGAATCTGTTATGCTTCAGCTGAAGCTGAAGTAGGAGCAGCAGTCATAATCTTAGACAAAGCAATAGCAAAAATAGATCTAATTAACAGAGACAAACAGGGAAACTACCTTTTGCTGAAAAGTACCATAGGCAATGACAAAAATTCCCTGGCCAGCTTTTCAAGTACTGGCTGCATCTTTACTCATTTTCCTCTACTCACAAATCAAGGCAGGAGAGTTGCTCTTCATTCCCATTTCTTGGTTTTCTCTCTACCTCCATCTCTTGGTAACCTTTCTTCCCTAGAGGCTTCTGTTATTCAGATCTACCACCCAATCAAAATCCTGGTAGCTGCTAGGTCATTTACCATTCTTCCTTAAGTTCAGTACCTGTCCTCATATTAAGAGACTTCAGCATATATTTTGACTATCCATCAAACTCCCTAACCATGGAGTTTCTCAACCTATTCACTTTCCATGAACTACTCCATGCCACTCCAACCACACACAAAGAAAATCATACCCGTGATCTTGCCATCATCTATAAATGCACCATTTCCATGTTCAAGAATTTGAAATTCCTTTATATAAGCATACTGTATTGGCTTTTTACCTCTGCCTCTGTCTTCCCTTATAAAACCCTACTTTTTATTCTCACTGTGATGTTCAATCCTCTCCCAGGTCATCTCACCTGCATTAGCCACTCCTTCTTCCTTCCACCTTGACCCTTTGGTGAACCAATTACAACTCTACACCATCCCCACTGCCCCTGAATCTCTACGCCTCTTAACATATTGTAGATTACACTCAGCCATGCCTCAGCCTTCGATCACTTCTACCATTCACAAAAAAGGTGGAAAAAATCGGGCAATTATTCTGACTAGGTTCAGTACAAATTTATGTTAAACAATCTCAACTAAGCCCTCTCTTCCACTGCTATTACATCATCCTATAACTCCCATATCAACTCACTGTCCCACTTTCCACAATGGCTCTTCCAAACCTTTTCAGCCTTTCTCAAACCTCCCATGACTTCCCCTCCCCGAGAAGCTCTCTCTTCTCTCATCTTTTCTATCACTCAGAGGCCTGCTGTCACTTTTTCCTCTATCACACTAGCCTCATATCATGAAGGAGCCTTACTTCTTACCAAGGCTAACATCCTCCGTTGAAATGATCCCATTGCACCTCATTCCCTCCAATGGATTGTGTCCTTTGACATCCTAACTCTCACTTATTTTCAGACTCTTCCTGTCTATTGGCTTATTCCCTACTACTGACAAAAATGCCCATATCTACCTCATCCTGAATAAAAAATAAAACCAAAAAGGCCATCTATAATAGGAGCCTCCACTTTATCTTGTCTCTCTCTTCTTAATCCCTTGTAATTGGGCTTTCATCTTTGTCATTACACCAAAACTGCTCCTCCAAAGTTTCCATCAATCTCTTAATTGCCATATCCAGTAATGACCCTTTCTAATTCTTATTCTCCTTGACCATCCTTTGACACTGTTCATCATTCTCTCCTCCTTGATTTTTTCTTCTCTCTAGGTTTTGGAGCACTAGTCTCTCTATTTGCTCCTTCTCATTTTCCTTTGCCAGATCATGCCCTAAGATCAGATCTCACAAGCTTCTGTCCTGGTCCCTCTTCTCTTCTCCCTCAATACTATTTCACTTGATCTCATCAGCTCCCATGGATTTAATCATCATCTTTTTGCTAATGATTCTCCAGTCTACACATTACAAAACAATTTTTTCTACAAGTAAAGATAAATCTAAATAAGTGGAGAAATATCATTTTTCTCATGGATAGACTGAGCCAATACAATAGAAGTGGCCTTGCCTAAATAAAATTACTTATTCAGCACCATGCCAATCAAACAAAAAAATTCCCTTGTAGAACTAGAAAAATAATAAATTCATTTAGAATAGCAAAAGATCAACAATATCAAAGAAATTAGTAGAAAAAAGTAGAAAATGAAAAGAGGAGGGTCTACTAGTTTCAGATCTCAGACTATGTTAAACTCAATCCTCAAACTACTCTGGTACTGAATAAGAAAAAGAGAAGTTAACCAATCAAACATATTAGATATACAATATACAAAAGTAAATGAGAACTGTAACCCAATATTTGATAAAATCAAAGAAATTATTATTCAGCAAAAATATGGGAAAACTAGAAAGTAATCTGGCAGAAACTAGGCATAGACCATCATACCTCATATAACAAGTGAAGCTCCAAATGAGTACATGATTTAGACATAAAGAATGACATTATAAATTAGAAGAGCATGGAAGAAATTGTCAAATCTATTGTCAGAGGGGGAGTATGTATGACATTTTGATAATGTAAAATATAAAAATTTTTGTACAAAGAAAACCTAAAACGGTGGAAATTAGAAGAGCAGAAAGAAATAGAGGAAAAAAATCTTTGCAGCAGATTTCCCAAATAAAGATCTCATTTCTAATTTACATACTGAATGGAGTCAAATGTATAAGAATAAGAACCATTCCCTAATTTGTGAATGACCAAAGGACATGAATAGGTGTTTTTCAGAAGAAGAAATCCAAGCAATCAGTAGCCATTTTAAAAAATGCTCTAAATCACTAATCATTGGGGGAAGGGAGAAAATTCAAGTAACTCTGTTACCACCCCATATCCATCAGATTAATACAGTTGTCAGAAAATGAAAATGACAAATGCTGGAGGGATGTGGAAAAACAGGTATATTATTAAACAGGTATACATATGTATATACATGTATATGTATATGCATACACATATATGCGCATATATATGGAGCTGTGAATAGGTGTAGCCATTTTAGAAAGCAATTTGGAACTATTCCAGAAAAGCTTTCAAACTATGCATTTGCTTTGTCCTAGCAGTACCAGTATTATATGCCAAAAAAACAAAATTAAAGATGAAAAGAACTCATGCATATCCTCAGATAGAGAAGTGATGGATACAGAGTATGGATTGAGGTTATGATTTTAGGAGTTGGGGGTGAGGCTTTTGGATGTGGTGGATGTGTGAACATTTGCTTGACTATATATTTGACTATCCTTTTTGGTTATTGGGTTTATTTTTCTTGTTTACTAATTGTGATATGGGTAGAATGAGAGAGAATTCAGACCTGGAAATAATATAAAATTGATTTTCTTTAAAGTCAAAGGAGGATGTTGAAAGTGAACAGAGTTATATACATGGTTTAGAAAATTACGTTTTGATGTTATAGATCATAGCTTGAAATATTGTAATGATTGATACTTGACTAAGTGTGAAATGTTACGTTATGAGGGAAGGATGTGTTGAGTCAAATACTTGCTGAGGGCTTTAAATTGAAAATGGGGAGGATTAGGGAGAAAAAATTCCCACATGAAACTTAATTCAGATGCTATAGAAGATATCAAGCAGAATTCACATAATGAAACAGAGGAAAAGGTACGCATTTAGTTCCTAGGTGGAAGTAGTTTGGAATATTCTCTCTTTTTGTAATTTCATCACCAGCAACAAGTTGGAAAAGCGGATAGAGTGGTGGGCCTGGAGCCTTTCAAAGCCAGCCCTAGACACTGTGTGGCCTTCGGCAAGTGACTGTGTTTTCCAGTTTCTTCAGCTGTAACATGAGGATAATAACAATGGATCAATAATAATACTTCCATGTCCTGTGGGGAGGATCATAACAGTAGGGGCCTAATAAATACCTGTTTCCTTCTTTGTTTCATTTTCTGCCTCAGATTCAGTAATCCATTCTATGTTAGTCGTTCTCAGATCTGCATTTCTAATCCTGATCTCTCCCTTGAACTTCATGAATTTATCACCAATGTTCTACTATAGCTCTTCACCTTTATGTCTGTTCATGATGACCAAAATAGAGTTATCTTCCCTCAAACTACCACCCCAATATACACCATCCCCACCCCTGCCTGCTGGCCCAAACTTCCCTATTTCTGTTGAGGGAGGCAAGACCATCCTTCAAATCACCTTGATTCAAACAGTCCTTCTTTGTCATTGACTCCTCTTTTCCCTGTTAGCTCCTATTTCCAAGCATTTGCCAAGTTTTGGGAATTTACCTCTATTAGCATTTTCACATTGTTCCTTTCATAAGGTTACTACCCTAGTCCCAGGCTTCAATTCATCCTCTGCATGTTTTCCAAAGTCATCTTTCTAAAGTATGTCAGTTGTGACACCCCTGATGTAAAACTTTCATTATCTATCTATTACTTCTGTGATAAAATACAAAATTTTCATCCTGACACTTCACATTCTCTGACTCCACTTGACTCTTTCAGTTATGTTTCATATCACTCCCATTCACATATACTATGACCTGTTTGAACTGTTCTGGTATTCCTTGTACTCAACATTCTGTCTCTTACCACTATTCATGTATAGAACTTGTCCCTCATCCCCAGCATGTGTACCCTTCCCATCCTTAACTGTCAGAATCTTGCTCTTCTTTTAAGGCTTACTTAGATTCTATTTCCTGTCTTTTTTTCAAATTAACTCATCTGTGCTAACACACACATACACATATACACGCACATACAGAGAGAGAGAGTCTTCTTCCCTCCCATCTCACTCAAATGTATGCTCCTTTTCTGCATATACTGTTCTACTGTTGTTTTTGTCTACTACCTTGATTAATGGTTTTAAGTATTTTTTTGAATTGATGCAAAGAGAAGTGTGTGTGTGTGTTTGTCCTTCATTGCCAAAGAAGACCATGCCATCAGAGCACTTGACTTTGTTTTGAGTGAGAGAGGGCTCTGCAGGTCACCAGCCTCACTTCTCCAGAGCCATCTGAATCCAGTGACCAGATATTCATCAGGATGACTGGAGGTGACCCAGGATGAGGCAATCGGGGTTAAGTGACTTGTCCAAGGTCACACAGCTAGTGTGTGTCAAGTGTCTGAGGTGAGATTTGAACTCAGGTCCTCCTGACTCCTGCCCTGGTGCTCTATCCACTGCACCACCTAGCTGCCCCTGCAAAGAGAAGTTATCAGAATGAGAGAACAATTTACACTGTGACTATAATAATATAGATGAATATGAGGAAGGCATCAGTTGATTAAACTGCGTTAAACTCAGTTAAATTGCAATGTCTAAACTTGATCCCAGAGAACGATGATGAAACCTCCCTCCTCTGAGCTGGGGGGGTAACAGAAGTGGAATTTTATTCCTGCCATCAGATCAGTCAATTTAGCTGTACTGTTTTCCTTATTAGATGAGGCAATTCATATGGGCAGGGGATTGGGAGAAGTAGGGGGAGCAAGATTTTTTTAAATAGATCTTAAAATAGTAAATTTTGAGAAGTAGTTAATTCCCTATCTGTAGAATGTCTAAGTCAAAGCTAGATGCCCAGTGATCAAGGACATTGTAGAGGAAATTCATACTTCAAGTAGCAAAGATCATCTCTTGCTTCCTATGTTAATATTCTTTGATTCTGTGATACATTATGTCTTTTGCTGTACTCTTCCTAATCACTACTTCCCAAAGAAAAGTGAGATGGTTTACTCATAGGCACTAAAAGAAGGCAGAATAATTTTCAGTTTTTCTTAAAAGAAGCAACATAACCTCATACCTCAAGCTAACCTATTCCCTTCCCTGCTTCTGCCTTCCCTTGTTCCAAATACTGTGTCCCTGTTTTTATTTTTCTTCAAAAACAGGGGCAAAATGAGTCCTGTCTTAGTGAATGGGAACGGAATTAGAAGTTGATATATTCAGCACAAACAAACCCAATGAAACCAAGATTAGGATGGAAGCAGAAAACTGGAAAAGAATTTTTGCAACTACTATCTGTGATAAAGGCCTCATTTCTAAAATATGTAAAGAACTGAGTCAAATTTACAAGAATACAATACCAATTGATAAATGGTCAAAGGATATGAACAGGCAGTTTTCAGAGGAAGAAATTAAAGCTATCTATGGTCATATGAAGAAATACTCTAAATCACTATTGATTAAAAAGATGCAAACCAAAACAACACATCATGCCTATCAGATTGACAAACATGACAGAAGAGGAAGATGATAAATGTTGAAGAAGATGTGGGAGAGTTGGAACACTAATTCATTGTTGGTGGAGATGTGAGCTGATCCAACCATTCTGGAAGGACAAAGGGCTACAAAAATGTGCATACCCTTTGACCCAGCAATATCGCTTCTAGGACTGTATTCCAAAGAGATCATAAAAATAGGAAAGGGTCCTATATGTACAAAAATATTTATAGCAGCTCTCTTTGTGGTGGCCAAGAACTGGAAATCGAGGAGATGCCCATTAATTTGGAAATGGCTGAACAAGTTGTGGTATATGAATGTAATGAAATACAATTGTGCTATGAGAAGTGATGAACATGAAGACTTCAGAGAAACCTGGAAGGACTTATATGAACTGATGCTGAGTGAAATGAGCAGAACTAGGAGAACACTGTACACAGTAACAGCCACAGCGTGAGAGGACTGGTTCTGATAGACTTAGCCCTTCACAGAAATGCAAGGACCTAAAACATTCCCAAAGGGCTCTTGAGGCAAAATGCCATGCACATCCAGAGAAAGAACTATGGAACTGGAACCCAGAATGAAGCAGACTATTTTGTCTTGTGTCACGTTTTGTTTTGTTTTGGTTTTTCTCATGGTTTCTCCTATTCATTTTAGTTCTTCTATGCAACATGTGTTGGAGGGGTAGGGAGGGAGGAAGATAAAATTTTAGACTTATGGAAGTGATTGTTGAAAACTGAAAATAGGGGTGGGGCAGAGCCAAGATGACAGAGTAACAGCACAGACTTTCTAGAGAGCTCCCACTAAGCCCAGCCAAATACCTGTAAAAAATGACTCTAAACAAATTCTGAAGCTGCAGAACCCACAGGATGATGGAGTGAAGCAAATCTCCATCCCAAAGCAGTCTGGAAGGTCGATAGGAAGTGTCTATCATGTCACATTGGGAGCAGAGCTCAGTCCAGGGTGGGTCATGAGTGCACAGAGTGAGAAGACCTTGGGGAAACTGAATCTGTCACACCTGTGATGGTTTCCAGACTTCATGACCCCAAAACACTGAGGATAAATTGGAAGGTCAGTGGGAAAAGCCTGTGGGACCAGTTCAGAAGAGTGGTGCAGGCCCCAGGGTAGCTGAGGATGTCAGGGGAAACAACCCGAGACAGACACAGCAGCAGCAGGTTTCTGGAACTCTAGGCCCACAGATTGTGGGGGGATCGAGCAGCTGACAGTACATCCCCCACCCCCACTGGAAGCAGAGAACTACCTTGACAAAGAGCTCAAAAGTCAAGTAAATGTCTATGAAAATGAGCAAAAACCAGAAAAAGAATCAGACTATAGAATCTTACTTTGGTGACAAGGAATACCAAAGCATGCAAACAGAAGAAAACAAAGTCAAAGCTCCTCCATCCATAGCCTCCAAGAAAACTGAAAACAAATAAATATATTTAAAAAAGAAAAGTTGATATATTCTTGCCATCCCAAAATCTTCTCTTGGTCTCCTAATGTCTCATTTCATTTGAATTCCTGAACCTAAACCACCATATTAGCCTGAGTTAGGCCTGGCCTATCGACAACAGAGTGCTTAAGTCTATATACTTTATACTTAAAATTCTTGCATTAGACTGTTTCCTAGACTATAAGCTTTGCATTCTTTGATCGCTTCACATTCAGGTACCACTTCCATTGGCACAGGTGGTATTCCATCCTTGTCTTCTCATCCACTACAGTTGTGGTTCAACAGTCTGTTCCTGTCCTTTCATAAATCTTTCATTACCTATGGCACCAAGATGTAGCATGCACAGCAGTCATACCCCAGTAAAACCACCTCGGCAGATGAACTTATCCAGGTTGAGGGTAACCAGCAATCCTCAAACTCATTGCTGAATTAGGGAGATGTCTACCCCAACCACATGAAGACTTCTCCCATCACAATAGGCAGATGAGAACAGTTTGTTCCAATGGCCATGCAGTCAGCTGAAGCAGGCACTATGGAGTACTTAGACCATGGTCACGCATGAAAGACCCCGAGGTTAGCCACTGTATCCTGGGTATCACTAGTTGTTATGACTTTTGTCTTGCCACTGGACTTGGATTACTGGAAAAGAGTGAGACTGAAAACTTTGTGCAACTCTACCTCACTTAAGTCCAGTTCACACATGAGTTAAAACATTACCCACAACGTCACTGGCCCTCTTTGAAAAGGGGATGAGGGGGGAGTAGCCAAGATGATGGAGTAGAAAGACACATCTACAGAGGCTCTCCCCACACAGTCCATAAAATACCTGTAGAAAGGGACTCTCAACAAATTCTGGAGCAGCAGAAGTGGAGAACAACAGAGTGGAGGAGACTTCCAACCCAGAGTGACCTGAAAGGCCCACGGGAAACATCTGTTGCACGGGACACGAATCAGAGTGCAGAGCCCAGCCCAACCTTGGCTGAGCAGTGTGACTCAGGGAGGAGGACACCTTCGGGGCGGAATCTCCAGTCGTGGAATCCCCAGCCACAACAACGGCTGGTTCACAGAACCCTCAACCCACAAGTGCCATAGGTCAGTGACAGGGTTTTTTCAGCTGGCCAGGAATGGAGAAGGGCCTTCCCATAGCTCCAGCCTCAGGCAGCCACCATAGAGGCCACACCAGCAGACGCAGCAGCTGCATCCATTGTTGAAGCATAAAAACCCTGGGGCCACTGAGGAGCTGATTCTTGCCTCAGCCCTGGGTGGAGGCCCTGGGGGAGCTGGTCTTTGTCTCACACTGAATGGTGGCCCTGCCCATCCAGTTTATCTGAAAATCAGCCCTTAGTGCTGACTTGACACGAACTGAAGGCCAGGTGACTGGGGAAGTAACTGCTAAGATTCTGGGCACAAAAATCCCTACACCCTTGATCCTGCCACCTTGGAGGAACTGAGATCTTAAAGATTCCCAGATTACACCCTACTCTTGACAAAGGATCCAAAAGTCAAGTAACTGGTTGGGAAAATGCCCAAAAAAGGGAAAAAAATAAAGACTATAGAAGGTTACTTTCTTGGTGAACAGATATCTCCTCCCATCCTTTAGGATGAGGAAGAACAATACTTACCATCAAGGAAAGACATAGAAGTTAAGGCCTCTGTATCCCAAACATCCAAAATAAATATTCAATGGTCTCAGGCCATGGAAGAACTGGAAAAGGATTTTGAAAATCAAGTAAGAAAGGTGGAAGAAAAACTGGGAAAAGAAATAAGAGAGGTGCAAGAAAAGCATGAAAAGTGAATCAACACCTTGCTAAAGGAGACCCAAAAAAGTGCTGAAGAAACTAACACCTTTAAAAAGAGGATAACTCAATTGGCAAAAGAGGTCTAAAAAGCCAATGAGGAGAAGAATCCTTTCAAAAGCAGAATTAGCCAAATGGAAAAGGAGATTCAAAAGCTCACTGAAGAAAATAATTCTTTCAAAATTAGAATGGAACAGATGGAGGCTAATGACTTTCTGAGAAACCAAGAAATCACAAAACAAAACCAAAAGAAAAAACATGAAGCTTACTCTCATCACATTCGATTAAAGGAAGGAGTAAAATGCACACTCATTTTGGTACGAAAACGTATCTTACAATACAGGAAAGTGGGGGAGAAGGAGATAAGCAAGGTGGGGGGGGATGATGGAAGGGAGGGCAGTGGGAGGAGGGAGCAATTAGAATCAAAGCGATTTTGAAAATCAAGTAAGAGAGGTGGAAGAAAAACTGGGGAGAGAAATAAGAGAGAAAAGCATGAAAAGTGAATCAACACCTTGCTTATAGGATCAAAAGAGAGAACAGAAAAAACGGGGCGGGATAGGATGGAGGGAAATATAGTTAGTCTTACACAACACGACTATTATGGAAGTCATTTGCAAAACTACACAGATATGGCCTATATTGAATTGCCTGGTGGGGAGGGAGGGATGGGGAGCAGTTGGAACTCAAAGTTTTAGGACCAACTGTTGAGTATGATT
>CM053769.1:603655982-603679799 GCA_028658325.1 Potorous gilbertii | reverse complement strand
GGGGAGGGGATAGATGGGGATAAAATTTGAAACTCAAAATCTTGTGGAAATGAATGCTGAAAACTAAAAATAAATAAATTGAGGGGAAAAAAAAGAATGATTGTATCAATTCACAGCCCCACCAATAATGCCTTGTTCAATGCTAATCTGAGAGTTAAAGTTCTTCATCCATTAATGGGCCTGCCGATTAAGGAAAGCTTGGTTAGGAGAGGCCCATACCTTTTATTAATTTCTAGTGCACTGGTTCTCAGAGCCCCCTGGCTCTGAAAAATGTATGAATATTCTGAGGTGAGGTTTTACTTTTAGTCTTACTCATTGGAATTGTTTGTTTGGCCACACACTTATTGGAAGTGTTTCTTTGGCCAGATGAGATTTAGCAGCTGCTAAAGCGCCTTGAAAACCTATATGTTTGTGCTTCTTTCCCTCGTAACTATGCGTGTATGTATGTATGTATGTAATGGTCAGACAGTTGGATCTGTCTATCTGTGGTGTATGTATTGCTTATGATCTGGCAGCTGAAAGCCCTGTCTGTTGATCTTCATTTCTCTGTATTTTCCCTGAAGTTCAGGGTGCTGACTTTTTCCCCTAAACTAAATGAATACTATATATGTGCTTGATTAAAGTGATTGTTGATCCCTCAAAACTTGCATTTCCTTTTAGAAAAGCAGATCACAGAACCTGTAGAGCAGGCCCTCCTTTGTATGTTGGGGTGCCTGCTTTTACATATTGATGTTTCTGTCTTTTCTCAATACCTCAAACATTGACTATTCCCCATGTTTTGTCATTTTTTCCAACTTGCTGTTTTTGATTTGCATTTCTCTTGAAGCTTCCTTTCATTGGTGGCTAATAGTTTTTCTTCAGACATCTGTTCATATGTTTTAACCTCTTATCCATTGGAGAATACCATTTGGTGTACACATTTCTGCTCTGTCTTGAATATCAAATCTTTACTAGTGATGTTTGATAAGAAACATTTTTTTCTCCATAGACAAATTCCCTTCATATCTCAGATAGGTTGATTAGGTTCATGTTATTTTTCCAAAAGCTTTACATTTTTGTTTATTAAAAAAAGTTTTTTTTAATATTTTGTAATTGGCTGTATTCCTTCTCTGGGTAAGAATTTATCTTTACCTATATCTGTGAATATATATGACCTGCTTACTTTGTAATTTTTATGGCATTATCTTTAACATATAGGACATGTATCCATTTTGAATATTTTGTGGGGAACAGTTGATGTTGTTAAATCAATTTTCACCACATTGCTTTCTAGTTTTCCTAGCAGCTTTTGTGAAGTAGAGAGCATGTTCCTAGGGAAATATTTATTTCTGGTATATCTGACACTAGGTTATTGTATTCAGTTACATTTTTGTCATCTAGTCTGTTATACTGATTTGCTTTTCTATTTTTTTAGCCATTACAAAATTATCTAGACAATTGATGCTTAATATGATGCTTTGACATGTGGAAATTCTGTTTCCCCCTCCGTTCGTACCTTTTTTCATTATTTCCTAGGATATTGTGTAGCGTTTTGTTCCTGCCTTTGGTATTTTGACTGCCATAGCCCTGAAATTTTGGATTTACTTAGTCAGTATTGTTATTTTTATTGTTTTGGCACAGCCCAGCTTTGGTAGATTGACTCTCAGATATTTTTTTGCATTTCATAGTTATTTTCAGTGGGACATCTCTTTCTATTATTGCTTCTTGGATTTTTTAAAAAAAATTATAAATTTATTCAATTTTTGTGGGTTTATTTTAAAACCTAAAATTTTACTGAGCCAATTATCTCTATTAGTTTATTTACTGATTGCTTAGGTTTTCTAAGTAAATTATTGCATTTCAACAAAATAGAGTTTTGTCATTTCTTTGTCTTTCTTTATTAAGAACTCTCATATTGCCCTAATCTGACCTTAATTTCTTATCTTGTGACCTCCCCCCACACTCTATCCTTCACTCCTACAGCTATTCGCTGCCTTCCCCATAACCTCCGAACCTTCCACGCCCCACTCCTTTCTCATGCATTATCCTTGCTCTGACTTCTTTACTCCCTTTCAGACCTTAACCTGACAGCTCAGCATTGTCCTCTGCCCTTGAGTTCCTTGGTCCCTTGTCCTTTTGCTTCTGTTCATTTTACTCTGCATTGGTTCATATAAGTTTTCCCAATTTTTTCTGAAATCATTTTTTATTTCTTACAACACAATGGTATCCTATCATATTTATATAATATAACTTTTTTAGCCATTTCCTAATTTTATAGCACCTCCTCAGACTTTCAGCTTTGTTACCTCAAAAATAGCTAAAAATATATTTGTATATCCTTAGAGACTATTTTGCTAAGGACTAAGCCATTCTTTAATCTACCTTTCCTTTAATTCCCCTTTCTTCCCTTTCCATATCCAACTGTAAATCTTTCTCACATTTGACCATTTCAGATGAGAGTAAGGCTCAACTGTGAGCCATCCCCCTCCTCTCTTTATATAAATGCCTACTTGCAAAGCCTGATTATATGAGCTAATTCTTCCTAACCTTCATGTTCCTTTTCCTCACCCTAGCATATTCCACTACTCCTCTCATTTTCATTCTAAGATTATCAAGATATAATAGAACCACTCTAGGCATTCTGTCTAATTAGACTCCTCCAGGTGATAATAGAGTTCAGAGAGGACATATTTATCATCGCCCTGTGTTAGAATGTAAGTAAGCAGTTTATCCTTGTTTGGTATCTCCTGGTGTTTATTCATGTTTATCTTTTTTATGTTTCTCTTAACTTCTGTGTTTGAACTTGAAAGCTTTCTACACAGCTCTGGAAGATTAAGTGAGGGAGGGATTTAAGATACAGTGGGGACAGTATTGTTCAAGAGTAGCCATGTGGGACACACTAGCACCCAGAGAGATGCTGTACTAGGATGAGAGGATATCTTCAGACACATACTGAGGCACTGCAGTAGGACTGGGTGTTATTTGGTAGTTTCATCTTCTTCTGCCCAGCTCCAGGTTACAAATTCAGATAGGACTGATAAGGGTACATGTACCCAGAGGTGGTGGTTCAGAATGAGTGGCCAAAGTCCCTAGGAAGTAAACTGAGAGAGGAACAGATTCTAATAGCAAGCAGAGGTGGTGTGGTTCAAACCACAGGAACAGAGCAGACTCTCAGTTTCAGCTTCTAGCCAACTCTGAAGCCTGCAGGGGAATAATCAGGGCAGCATTTGGTGACCAAAGGGAAATCTGCCATTCTTGCACTAGAAAAACAGAGTGTACCAAATGGCTTGATAGTGGCTGAGGTCAGCAGCATTCCATATTGTTGTGGTCATATTATTTCCTTGGCTCTACTTCATTCTACATCAATTCACTGCAGTCTTTCTATGCTTCTTTGTATTCATCACATATATTATTTCTTAATGCAATTATGTCCCTTTACATTAATATGTCACAATTTGCTTAGCCATTCCCTAGACAATAGGCATCTACTTTGTTTCCAATTCTTTGCTAACACAAAAAGGGCTGCTATAAATATTTTTCTGTACATGGCAACTTTCTTTTTATCAATGTCTTCCTTGTGGTAAAAGCTCAAGTAATGGAATCTTCTGGTTCAAAAAGTAGGGACATGTTAGCCTTTTATTAGCACAATTTCAAATTGTTTTCCAAAATAATTGGACCAGAGGGCAGAGTCAAGATGGCAGAGTGAGAGCAGCTACTTGCCTCTTAGACAGACTCCTTCAGATACCTCTAAAAAGAGAATCTGACCAAATTTTGGAGGGTCAGAATTCAATAGGAGACAGACTGTGGCAGATTCACATCCCAGAACAGACTGAAAGGTCGATGGGAAAGTTCTCTTTCACGGGGGTGGAGGAGCACACAACTCACAGCACAGCACATCCCTGCTGCAGCAGGACCAATCAGGAAGCCCCAGGTGGTCTGAGGCAGCAGCTGCACTGTGGAATCTCAGACATATCAGCCCAGGACAGGAATTCAGCGGAACCAAGCAAGTGAGAGCCGTGGAGCCCCAGGTATCTGCAGCGGCTGCTCCTGATACTATCAACCCACAGATTAAATGTCTGTAAGTTACCTACTTGAACTTCCAGGAGCCAAAATAGTGGAGTGATCAGTAAATGCTCTGTCCCCCTCCCCTTGTTGACCTTGAAGGAACTATAAAATATTTCCCCAGAAAAACCTTGGATCAGTGGGATCAGCAGAAGTAGCAAACAGTCTATAGCACATGAGGCTAGGAAAATCGCTAAGAAGAATCCCTCTTCCTGTGGTGGAGGACCAGGGCTGTCCGAGACAGCCTTACCTCAGCGAACAGGGAGGAGACTCAGAGCCCCAAGGGAGTGGAGCCTCACAGCCACCAACACTAGGACCCCAGGCATGCCTCCATACCTCAGGGGAAATGGGAAGACACTAGGGCAGCCGAGATCACCAACTGAGCTTGCCTTTGCTCTAGCTTGGTTGAGGAGACATCCTGTGGCCAGCCTACCTCTCCCCTACACTTAGCTCAAGGGCAAATCCTGGAAAACACAAAAAGACTTCACCTGGCCTCTGCTTCCTCACACCAGCCAACTCAGCACCAGATTCTTTACATTTTTAGCTGAAAGAACCAGAGACCACAATACATAAAGCCTCATCATCACAAGTAAGAAGCAAAGCAGGAAAGAAAATACCATAGACTCTTTCTATGGGGACAAAGACAAAAACATGAATACCAAAGAGATCAGTATTGAGACTGTACTTGCATCTGAAACTTCAGAAGGTACTGTGAACTGGCAAGCACAAAGAGCATTCTTGGAAGAGCTGAAGAAGGATTTTAAAAGCCAAATTAGAGAAATAGAAGAAAAACTGACCAAAGATTTTAAAAGTATGAAAAAAGAATTCACTGAAGAGAACAATTGTATTATCGTACCTATCATTCCACAACTCTACCAATACTGACTACTGCCATTTTAAGTCATCTTTATCAGTTTTCAGGATATGAAGTGAAACATTAGGGTTTTTTAAATTTATATTTCTCTTATTAGTAATAATTTGGAACATTATTTCATGTAGTTGTAAGTGCTTTGTAATTTTTGTTTTAAGAATTGTTTATGATATACTTTGACCATTTATCTTTTGGGGAATGGCTATTGGTCTTATACATACATGCGTACATATGCATGTGTTTGTATGTGTGTGTGTATGTGTATGTCCGAGACACACATTTTAAAGAAATTCAGTATGAAGATATTCTTTCCCACTCAACCACTTCCCTTCCAGGAACATTAATTTTTTCTGTACATAAACTTTTCTGTTTCATGTGATCAGAGTTATCTATTTTATTTTTCGTAATTGCCTCTATTTCCTGTTTGGTTAAGAATATATATCCTACCCATAGTTGTGAGAGGTATATAGTCTGCTTCTCTAAGTCTTTTTTTAAAATATGATATTGAATATATTAAGGTTTTATGTCAATTTAGAATATATTATAGAATATGGTGCACAGTTTTGGTCTAAGCCTAATTTCTGCCAGATAGATAAGAGCTTTTCATAGGTAATTTGTGTTTTCCTTTTTATCAAGGACTCGGTGATTGAGTTTCTTTTTGTTTTTCTGATTCTTCCTTATGTACTGTCACATTGATCTCTATCTTTTTTAACTAATCAAGTATGGTTTTGTTAACTGCTATTTTATAAAATATTTTGTGGTCTAGAAATTCTGTTTCCCCTTCCTCCCAATTTCCTTTGACATTCTAGATCTTTTATTTTTTTTATTGAATTTTGTTATTTATCAAGTTTTATAAAATATCCTCTTCATACTGTGATTGCTATAGCATTAAAAGCCTAAATTATCTTCATTCGTCTTGTTTTTTTTATTATATTGGCATGGCCTGCCCATGATCGCTGAATACTCCTCCAGCCATTTCCTTCTTTAAGAAGTACTTTGTAATTGAATCCATATGGGTCTTTTGCTTGTTTTGGAAGGTTTACTTCCACATATTTTTTTTTTTTTTTACAATTTGTTGTTATTTATAATAGGCTTTTCCTTTCTATTTATTATTGCTTCTTGCATTTTGTTATTATTATATAGAAATGCAATTGATTTTTGAGAGTTTATTTCTTTGTCTGCATCTTTGCTGAAACTATTGTCTCAGTTATTATCTTTTCTCATTCCTTAGGATTTTCTGAATATTCATCAGCAAATAAGTATGGCTTTATCTTTTTTTAATTTTTCTTTTTATATTTTCATATTCTATTTTTATATTTTTCTTTATGTCTTTAATTTCTTTGTCTTGTTCTATTGCTAGCATTTTTAGAACTACATTAAATAACATTTAATATTTAGGAGTCTCCTTACCTTCTTAATATTTTATTATTATATTATTTTTTAAATATTTAAAAATATCCTTGCTTTCCTCCTAGATTTGTGGGGAAAGATTCTAGTGTATCACCATTGCATATGATGCTTGCTGTTGATTTTAGATAGATAATTTTTAATGATATTATAAAAATTTCCCTATGCCTGTACTTTTTGTGTTTTTTTTTTAGCAAAAAAGAGTGTTAGACTTTGTCAAAGTTTATTGATAAACTTTGCATATTTTGATTATTAATGTGATTAATTATGTTGATTGCTTTTCTAATGTTGAATCATCTTTGCATCTCTGGTTAAATTCCACTTGGTCATTATGAATGATTTCTTAGATAAATCAGTGCAGTGTATTGGAAAAGATTTTGTTTAAAATGACATTAACCTATATTTTTCTGTCTGTTTAATCTTTCCCCAGTTTAGACATTAGGACTACCTTTTTTATTCATAAAAGGATTCTGAAAGGTTATGTTCTCCCTTTTAATGAGAATAATTTGTAAAGTTTGTATGCTAATTGTTCTTAAAAGTTTGAAGATTTCTTTTCCCTTTAGGACCAGGAGTTTCCCCCACCTCTAGTAGTTCCTTTACTACTAAATTTATTTTTTATTTTCTGAAATTGGGTTATTTAAAATCTCTGTCTCTTCTGATAGCTTATTTTATATTGTTGAAGATATTCCTCCATTTATTTTTGTTCTCAATTTTATTAACATCTAACTGTGCATAAGATGATTGTTCTTTTCTTGTGATTTCACCTACTTCATTTGTTATTTTGTTGATTTGATTTTCTGCTCTCTTCTTTTTAATCAGATTGACTGCATATCACTTATATTAGCCTTTTGAAAAAATCCCTTTTAGCATTATCATTTCTGCGTTTTTATTTCTAGTTTGTCTATTTCTTTTCTAATTTTTATTCTTTCCTTTTGAGCTTACTTTAGATTTATTTGTTGGCTTTCTAATTGTTTAAATGCACATTCAGTTCATTAATCTTCTCATTTTCTATTTTGTTAAAGTATATTGGTAGGGATATGTCTTTTTCCTTGAATACTACTTTTGCTGCATCCCAGAAATTTTGGTATGTTGTTTCATCATTATTATTTTCTTTCACATAATTATTCCTTGTTTCTATGATTTGTTCTTTGACCATTCATTATCTAGAATTTCATTGTTAAGTCTCCATATGGATCTTTTTTTGTTGTTGTTGTCCCTGGACCAGTGACTTTCTATTGTATTGTGGTCTGTAAATTACATGTTTACTATTTCTGCCTTTCTACATTTGTTTGCTATATCTCTGTGCCCTAATTAATGTATGATCAGTTTTTGTAAAAAGTCCATGTAATTCTGAGAAATAGGTATACTCTTTCAATCTCAATTAGACAACATCTTAAGTCTTCTACCTCTTGTTTCTCTAGCAATTTGTTTGACTCCACCTGTTCCCTTTTTTTATCTCTGTTAGACTTTTCCAAAACTGAGTGAAGGACATTGAAGTCTCCTACCAATGTTATATTAATAAGTGTGTGCATGTGTGTGTGTTCTTATGTTTCAGTTAATTTTTTTTTATGAATCTGAATGCTAAGGCAGTTGGAGTGCATGAGTTTATTATTATATTGGTTTGTTGTCTATGATTGTTTTCAACATAATGTGATTTTCTTGTTTATCCCCTTTTTTGAATGTTTTTGCTTTATCAGACTGTATAATTGCAACTTCTGCTTTTTTGGGGTTCACTTGATACGTATTTTATTTTTTATTTTTTGTATGTTTTTGTTTTCAAAATGTTTTCCTTTTAGCCAATAAATTGTAGGGTTTTGTTTTCTTAGCTAGTCTCTTTTCTTTTTCATTTTGTTGAAATTGCTTAATCCATTCATATTTAAAGTTGTGTTTTATATTTTCTTCTATTTGTCTCACATTTGGAGATATTTTCAAGTTATGATTTTTTTCACTCTCTTCAGCTGTAAACGCAGTACTGCCTCTCTCTTTTTTTAATGGCTGTATTCTTACTAATACTCTGCTCTTCATTCCCAGTCCCCCCATCATCTCTTATCCATTTATCCCTTTGGAGTTTTGCTTATTGATTCTTCTTTCCTGATTTTATCAAATTATTTAATTCTTCCTCTTTTTTTCCTCTTTCAGTCAAATATATTCATTCCCTCTTCCTCTCCTTCCCTTCAACTAATTATATGCATTAGTTGTTTAAAGTTCATTTTTTGGTACTACTTTCTAGCAAGGATTTCTCATCTTCACTTTCTTTGTTAGCTATCCTCTCTGTGTACTCTAGACCCTTATTCTCTTGTACATGGTCTCTGTACTCATCTAGTTCCTCTTTATTCTCTGCATTCCTTATAGAATCAAAACTTCCAAGGCAGCCATTCTGAATGCTTCCCTCTAAGAAATTTCTATCAGTCTTGTATAACTTGTCCTGTGGATTCCCTTTTTCTGCTGTGCCTTGGTTCAAGAAGAAAAAAAAAAACAAATTTCCTACAGGTAACAAAACACTGCCCCCATGGCAGAATTCCTTACACCTGTATATCCCTTATTATGGAGCCTATCCCTGACATGTGCTTGCTCTCTGTTTCCTTTCCTACCCATATGTGTCAAAATCTCCTTCCTTAGTCCATGCCCTCTTCCCACCTAGTTACCGTAGATATTCCAACACAGTCCCCCCACCCCCCCCCCCCACACACACAAGTTATCATTTTAAGCACCATTTCTCCACAGACCACTGCAGCTCATTGTCCCCATATCTCTTCACCCATAGAAACATGCATCAGGGGAACTTCTCAAACCACCAAAACCTGACGTCCCTTTCCCATCCCTTTTAAGTTCTCCTTTCCTTCTTCTTACCTGCTCTCCTGCAAATTCTTCTCTTTTTGAGAAACCAAAGGAATCACTATTTGCTCATTGGTAGTTCTCCATTCTACCAGAACATGTCACACACTTCCCTTTCTCATCTTTTTCCCCTCCTTCCTATTTTGTAATATAATCCTACATATATATGCATACATAGCACACATACACACACACACACACACATATATATACACCCACATGCATATCACACATATCCATATCTATGTGTCTGCTCCCTGGTGGGCTAGGTGTCACCTGCTTCTCCACCATTACCTCCACCTGATTTCTGACTTGTGCTTTCACTGCTGTCTCCATGTGTGTGTTTGCAGAGAATGTTCCTGATGGTCTTTCTGCTATGGCTTTGTTACTGTTGTTGTGTTTCACTCTTGCATTCATTCACTCCTCCTGCATTTCAATTGAGATATTTAAGAAACAAGGAATTTCTTTAGGTCTGGTTTTCATTCTGAGTATACTTCAAAAACCTCTTTATTATTAAACATTCATCTTTTTTCATTTATAGTTAAGATCAGATATTCAGCTTAGGTCATGTTGGGCAGCATCTTAAGTCCCATTGTTCTTTGGAACACAATTATTCCATTCCTTCATGCATTTTCTGGTTCATGCAGAAAAGTACTATATTATTCAAATTTTCTTTCATTTTGTATTTGAATGTCTTTCTCCAGGTCACTTCCAGAATTGGTTGTTTCTGAACTGAGTAGTTAAATTTAATCACTGTGCATCTTGGAGTTTGCAACTTTATGTTGTAATTTTTTTCCTAGAAATAATCTATGGATTCTTTCAATTGGTATTTTCTTTTCCATGGTCTTGAAGTTCTAGGCAGTTTTCTTGTATTATTTTTTATATTATAGTGTTTAGGTCTTTTGACTTATATTCTTTGGGAGACCTGTAATCCTTAGCTTGTCTGTATGCATCTGTTTTCAAGATAAATGTGTTTTGCTCGAATGGACAACATATTTTCTTTGAACATTATTGCTTTTTGCTTCCCTTCTTCTGTGTTGTCCTTCATTTCTGCGTATTTGCATCCCCAAACAGTCTTCTCTTTTGTTTCTTTGGTGAGACTTGCAATCACAGATTCAAGTTTTTCTATTCCTACAGTTATTTCCTCTGTGCAGATCATAAATTCTGCTCTCACAATTCCAATTTCTCTTTTAAGACACACAGGAACAACATGGGGTTCCATGTTTCTCTCAAATTCCACAGAATCCTCTATCTTACCAAGTGCTGTGTCATTTTCTTTTGTTTTATAGTGTTCATTAATAGATGCCTGAACTCTTTTACTAGATCTGGAGGCCATGTTTCTTTGTCTCATCAGTATTTTCTCTGTTGGTTTATCTTTCAGTTTTCTTCCTCCTGAGAGCTCTGGTAATTTCATTCTTTTTTTAAAAATTTTCCCTTATTACTTTCTGACTCCCTCCCCTCTGATGATGTTTTCCCTGGGGACTGGACTCATAGTGTCTCAGACTCCTCCCACACTGGGCAATTCACAGTTTACCAACCTTGGTCTCTACCCCAGTTGATTTTTTAGGAGATAGAAATGACCCCAACTAAATGCTGAGATATTTCCCTTAGGTTTAGTGGAGTTTTGCTTGGCAGAGTTCTGCTTGGCCCTGCACAGCCCTTTACTCATCGCTTCTCTTCCTCAGTTCTCTGCCACAGTTCTGCACTCTGCTGCTCTGATACTATTGTAACTGAGGTTAATTTCTGTCATGTGCAGTTTGTATTTTCAAAGTTCTGGGAGGAGGGGGAGGACTTGAGGTATGGAGTTGAGCTCCATTGCAAGCCCAAACTTATCTGCCCTGCCCCTTTGTCTCTGTTCCTCTCGATTCTTACAGAGATCTTTTGCAGCACAGAGTGCTGGTAGGGCACTGTCATAGCCTCAGCAGATTTTTACAGTTTAAAGCTTGGATTTCCACTGCACTGGAAAGAGGGAGGAGGGACTAGATTGCATTTTGTTACAAGCCCAGGGATCAGGTTGGCCCATGCAGTCTCACTTCTGGCAGGATAATAAGCAGTGCTATGTGTTGTGTTCATCCTTCGTTTTCGAAGATGACCGTGACATCAGAGAAATGATGACATGACTTGCACTTGACTTTGTTTTGAGGGCAGGAAGGCTGTGCAAGGTCACCAACCTCACTTTCTCCTCCTGTGCCATCTGGGTCCAGTGAGCAGATATTCATCAGCATGACTAGTGATGGCCCAGGATGCAATGGGAGACCTTAGCCTTCTTAGGCCAGCCTTTTCAGGTACTTACTTACAGGAAGGTAATGCCCATTGAGTGAATAGGCCTCTTTAAGAAGTAGTCAGGGAATGGCCTTTTTAATGAGCAAAAGAAAAAAAAATAAATCAACCTGAAAGGGAACTGAAACTGTTACTATTGACAATCACTCTAAGCCAATCATTAAGTGGAGCTTGGGCAGGGATCCACTGTTGTCCAGGAAGGAAGGAAGGAAGATTGATCTAGTCAGTAAACCCCAAAGAAAAGGATGGGGAGACAGAAGGTAGAGTATAAGCTGGGTTACTCAGGCAGCTCATTCTACTCACAGGTTGTGTTCATCCTTCATTTTTAAAGAAGACCATGACATCAGAGAAATGATGACATGGCTTGTACTTGACTTTGTTTTGAGTGACGACGAGCTGTGCAAGGTCACCAACCTCACTTTCCCCATCCTGAGCCATCTCTGGTGCTATGTGAGCTCAACGTGAGTGTTAGTTCATGGAATTTTGGGTTTTTTTCATCTTTATTTGGGTTCCTGGTAGACTGAACTATGGAGACAGCTGAAGTTGCTTTATCTTTAGCACATAATTTCTTTGTCTTTATCTTTAGCACATAGAGAGAGTTGTGAGGATCAGAGTAAACGTCTAGTCTTCCATTTTATTGGTCACAGTCTTTCCTGTTACTTCGAAAAACACCACCATCCTCTCAATCTCCTGGAGTCACAGTCTTGGTATCATCTTTGACTCCTCTCTCATATTCACTCCACATATCCAATCTATTGCCAAATCTTGTTATTTCTACTATTAAAGTGAAAATTCTAATTAGGCCTTTTGCTCTGATTAAAGAGGCAAAACTCAGCATGAGAAAATTAAAAGTTTATTAAGAAACATCCCTGAGGATTCTGACCTTGCTGCTTTTAAAGACAGTGTTTCATAATAAGAAAGACAGTTCTGATAGGTGCATATCACCAAAAGGGGATAAGCTGTTGTGTCAGAGCTCCTCCCTTATAATGTGACTGGCTCACATTGTAAATGAGAATATAAATTAGTAAACCTGCAGAGTAACTGCCGTTGCCTACTATCCAAGTACTCATTATGAGATTAAAACAACTACCTACAGACTACCAGGTAGAGGGTGGGATCAGAGATCTTGTAGTAGATTGCCTGATGCCCCTCTCAATAGGCCAATTAATACTATCCAGACTGGAAAAATGGGAATTGCTACATAAATTTCAATAATACCTCTATAATATCTGTCACATATGTCCCTTTTCTGCACTCATACAGCCACTACCCTGGTACAGTATCTTATTACCCCACATGTAGACTTTTGCCATAGCCTTCTAATCTTTTGCCCTGAAGTCCCTCTTTACTCAAATATATTCACTACTCAGCCGTCAAAATGTGTGTCTGACCACGTCATTTCTACCCTATGCACCTAATGAAGGCTAGTAACTCCCTGTTTATTGCCACAATCACATATAAAGTACTTGGCCATTTAAACTCCTTCACAACCTGGTTCTTCCTACCTTTGCAGTCTTCTCATACTTTATTACCCTCCACATGTTCATCAATGTGGTAACACTGGCCTCCTGGCTGTGTCCTTGCCCATGATAGTCCATCTCCCAACTCTGGGCTTTTTCACTGACTGTGTCCCATGCCTAGAATTCAATCTACCTCCTGGTTCTCTTCAATACTCAGCTCAATTTCCCCTTTCTGCAGAAAGTCTTTGCCACCCTAACCCCAAATCCCTGAATAGTGCCTTCCTTCTGAGATTTGTACTCCCATTTGTACTGTATATATCTGGTATTACAGTTACTTTCATGTTGTTTCCCTCATTATAATGTGAGCTGCTTGAGACCAAGAATCTTGTTGTCTTTCTGCTTATATATGTCTTATATATATATTGTCTTTCTGCCTGTCATATAGTGCTGAATAAGTGTTTATTGAATACTAACTGATTGACATCTGTTTTCTTGCTATTTGTGAGGATTTTTTTTTATTTGAGTTTTTTTTTTCATTTCTTTTTTGCTGGCTTTTCCATTTTCTCATTCTATGGGATTGTTTTTCAGCAGATGTTGGTTCATCTTCCTTTATTTAATTAACATTTATTTAGAGAAGTTTGTAATATTTTATTTATTTTAGAATTCATCCTTCCTTTGAATTTTATTATCCTCCTAATTTGTCTCCTTTTTCTCCAGCTCTTCAACTGAATGTTATTTCTCTAAAGTCTGAAAAGTCTTTTTTTGCTGATAATCACTTTCCACAGTGTTCTCTACTCCATAATGTTGGACTGAAAGCTTGTTTCATTTTCCTTTTATATTGGAGAATTTATTTTTCACCAGACTTGGTCCTTGCCCTAAGTAGTGCTTTGGGGTAACAGGACTGGCCCCACATGGATTTTAGTCATCTTTCCTTTAACAACAATTCACATTGGCCTCCTGCTCTCCTTCCATCCCAACTCTTTCTGTTTATCTGTAGTTGGGCAGAATCAACTTTAGACATTTTTTTTTGGAGGACATAACTGTCAATCACTCTCTTACTTAAATAAAAGTCATCTTTTATAACAAATAAGTAAAGGGATCCCTCCTCTGTATTTGATCTCTGTGGGGTGAATCCCTAGTAATGGTATTTCTGGACTAAATGCTATGTACAATTTGGTAACTTTGGGGTACTATTCCAATTTTCTGTATAGATTAGATCAATTCAAAATTCAAAGTGTACCTGTCATCCCACAGCCTGTCCAACCATTGCTAGTTTCCTTTTTTGTCACTCTGCCAATCTGATAGATGTAAGTAGGAGACTGAGTTGTTTCTAATGTACATTTTTCTGTTATTATTAGTTATTTGGAGCTTTTTTCATGTGCAAGTTGATAAGTAGCATTTCTTTTGAGAACCTTTTGTTTATGTACTTTGTACATTTATCTATTAGGGAATAGCTCTTATTCTCATTTTTTTTTATCAATTTCCCATCTAGCTTGGATACTAGACTTTTTTAATCAGATAATTTTACTGCAAATACTTTTTCTCGCAGGTAACTTTTTTCCCAGGGAAGAGTTATTCCCTTCTAATTCTAAATGCATTGATTTTGTTTGTGATAAACTTTTTGGTTTAGTCAAAATTTTCTGTTTTATCCCTATGATCATCTCTCATGTATATACAAGAACTCCTCCCTTATCCATAATTGTAAATAGTATCTCCTTCAACACTCCCCTGATTTGTTTATGTGCTCCCTAATTTTAAAAAATAAATTGAATTTTTTTAAAAATAAACATTTATTTTCTCTGTCTCCCCTTTCCTCTCCCCTCTCATCCCACTGAAAAACAGAATAAAACACAATCCTTGAGTACACTCAGCGACTTAGGAAAAGGACTGGCAGCAAACAACTACAGCTTGGAAATACAGCAGGGTTTCTCTAAGAGATGGAGACAAAAACACCAATGGCACCCTACCACATCAGGAGATACCAAGACCATGACTGGGAGCCTGTGAGGGAATTATTCTCTAAAGGAATTCTGGGGAATATGTCTTATGACTTCTGGCCTTTACTGAAGAAGACAAGAATATTTCTGGTACTTCTGGGAGTACCCTTTGCTGTGGTCTTGTGGTCTGGCTCCCTTGTCTTGTGTCTCCTGTCTTTATTTGGCCTCTTAGCTGGCCTCTGGCTGTATTTTAGGCATGTTATAAAATAGTATGTATATAATTCCTTGAATACTGACCTGTTGGATATTCAGAAATCCTTTCTGAGTGGGAGAAACTCCAGCTTTTGGGTGGCAGAATCTGAGCATCAGGTAGTGGGCATCATTGGTACCCGTCCAGCAAAGAGGATGATTGGAGGAGGGAAATATCAGGAATTGGTCCGCTTGTCTGTGAAGATGAGTTTCAGAGGCAAAGGGATGGCCAGGGCCTTAGTCCAGACTGTGCTCCAGTTTGCCCAGGATCAGGGATACGATGGAGTAGTCCTTCAGACTTCCTGCTCCAATCACCCAGCTCACCGACTTTATGAGAGTCTTGGATTTTGGAAATCCCATGAGAGTCTTGGATTTTGGAAATCAAGGTATTACTTGAATTGGTGGCTAGTTTTCCTCTCAATGTGGCATTACCAATGTGATTTTTCCCCCCAGGCATGACTGTCCCTTGCCTCAACCCCTTCATGTCCCTCATTCCTTCATGATTTTGTTATGGGTTCCACCACAGTTTGCTGTGCTTATTAAAGGTTGTTGTCTTTCCTGCCAAAAAAAAAACAAACCCCACAATCCTTGTATCAAATAGCAAAAGTCCTAGATACAGACCCAACTTGCTACTTCCTATATCATATCTACACCAAAATCCAAGGAGGGAGCCATCTTAGATAGGATTTCACCTACACATTCAATCAATCAATCATTAAACATTTATTAAGTGCCTACTGTGTGCTGGGCACTTGTGGTAAGCCTAAGCTCAATTCATATCCCTCTGTCTTGTTATCTTGCATGCTAATCATCTTAGGTATTTCAAACACCAGCCAGACTTCTGGCATCCCACAGTAATGATTCTTAAGGAGGTAATTCACTGTGTAGCCACAGGCAAAGTATGCACTGACATGCATGTTAGAGATCAAGCTGGCAGCACAAGGATTTCCTGTATCGCATTGTAACTCATCAATAACCATATCAGTTTTAAAATAAATTTCATTACTATCCTTCAGCTGACCCAGGGCCTTGTGATAATATCCTTGTAATGAATAGTCTTATAAAGAAGGTACACCTTCTCTGGTGCAAAGAATCTTAACATTTCTTGTAGACTTCTGTGGCAGTCTGTTAAAGCATATGGACTCCTCAGAATATTGTTTTTAAATGCATAAAGGAAAACATAGAACATCACAAAGGAAACTGATTATATTGAAATATAGTTGTCGAAAAATTAAAAAAAACAAGTTTACAAACCCCAGATTAAGATCTACTGCTTAGTTGTCATCTCTCATTTCTCACTTCTTCCTCCAATTCCAAGGTATTAAAGTAGCAAAGATGTTCTTGAAGGACATCTTATTCCTACATGAATCCCCAAAGTAAGTCATCTTGCCTTGTACCCAATTTAGTTTTCCTATTTAGATGGTGATGGATGAGAGAGAATAAAGAGTAAAAAATAGCCCCCAGTTGCAAACTTGAGTGAACTTGGAGGATGATGATGCCCTCAGTAGCAAAGGGAAAGTTGAGATGAGGATCCAGTTTAGAGGAGAAGAGAGTAAGTTCTGTTTTGGACATGTCAAGTTAAATATTCCTATATGCTGTCCAGATGGAGATGACTGGCACACCATCAATGCTGTAGTACTAGAGTTCAGGAGAAAGGTAGATTTTGGAATCCTTTGCAGAGTAGTGATAATTGAAATCATGGGCATTGAAGAGATCGCTGGAAAGAGGATGTAGAGAAAGAGAAGGAAAGAGCCAAGGACGTTGCATGGGGGACATCATAGTAAGGTGGTAGGAAGTGGAACTAGCAAGTAATAATCGGGCGGGAAGGAAAAAAACTAGGAGAAAGCATTGTCACAATATCGAGGAGAAAAAGAATCGACCGTGCCAAAAACTGTAGGATTCTAGCTGACCCATCTGTGCATGCATTCGCAGAGTTGTGACTGATCCTTCTGTCTCCCTCGGTTACTAAGTCTTGTTGGTTGTACTTTTACCGCATCTGGTATAGCCATCCCCCTTTTTTCTCTTCTCATAGGTCTTTTACCCTACTTCAATCAGTCTTACCCCTCACCTAGTCTATTGATATAATCGACTAATTGGTGTACCTGCTTCTACGCTTTATTCCTTCTTTAGTTCATTACCTCACTCCTCACTTTCACTTGCCAAAATAAGCTTCCTAAAACATAGATCTGTCTGTTCATGTCATTCCTTTGCTCCGAAATCTCTAGTGGCTTCCTATTGACTCTAGTATATAATACAAATTCCTCAGCCCATTAGCATTTATTGCCCTTTGAAACCTGATTCCAGCCTACAATTTAATTTGACTTCACATACCCTATATTCCAATCAGACTAACCCTAATTCGGCATTCATATGCTACTTAACATGCCTTTCTAGAAGCTGTGCTCCATGCCCAGAATGCAGTCCCTTTTCACTCCTACCTGCTAGAATCCTTAGCTTTCTTCATGACTTACCTCCAGAAAACCTTTCCCCATCTCTATAATTGTCAGTGCTGACTTCCCCCTCAAATTGCTGGATGAGAGAGCAATAGGCTTGGAGTCAGGAAGACCTGAGATCAAGTCTGGCCTCAGACACTCACTTACTGGGAAAGTCACTTAACCTCTGTTTGCCTCAGCATCCCTTCAAATGAGATAGTAATTGTAACGGTCTTAGCACAGTGCCTGGCATATAGTAAGCCTTTACAAATGTTAGCTATTATCTTCTTAACTGATTAAATGCTGTATATTTAATAGAATATAAACTTCTTGAGGGCAGGTGTTTTGTTTTCATTTTTTTTTTTTTGTCTTTAAGTACTCTCATAGTGCCATCTACAGAGTGGATGTCTAGGTTTCAAGACCCTGCTCAGGTACCACATTTTCTGGGAAGCCTTTCCCAATTTCCGTAATTGTCAGTGGTCTTTTCCTCATCCAGCTAGCTTAGATTTACTTATCTGATTGTATGTTGTTTAGATTTAGTAGAATACAAATTTCTTAAGGATAGGGGCTTTTTTTTTTCATTTTTGTCTTTAAATTGTCATACAGTGCCTTATGCAAAGTAGGTGTTTATAAGTATTTGGTTCAATTAAAAACTTCCAGGAAGTCAAGATTTAGGACTGAGAAAGTACCATTGGATTTACAATTTTCTTAGAAAGAAGTTTCCTTAGTGGACTTGGAAACTAGATTGCAAGGATGTAAGGAAGTGGAGAAACAATTAGCAATAAAATTTATCTATGGAAGATCTGTGAAATTGGGAAATTCACTTCACCTCTCTGAGTGCATTTTCTTCCTCTGCAAAATTATAGAGTTGGAGCAGGTGACAATTAGAAGGTCCTTCCAACTCTTAGTCCATGACCCTTTGAAAGGGAGAATTGTATGACAATAGCTTGTGGAGGGTGTTGAGATGAGGTAAAGAACCGGGAAAACCTTGGCATCTTTGTAGTCAGTAGAAAAGGAGGCAGTGTATTAAGGAGATTGTAGATGATGAATAGAGAGGGATTGATTAAAAGTACAAACTCTTGGAAGAGTGGGAAAAGGATGGGATGAAATGACATAGATAAAAGGGTTGATCTTGGAGTCAGGAAAAGATCACGCCTTGTCAGAGATTTGAACAAAGGAAGACAAAATTTTGAGGTGCAACATCGGAAAGAAAAAGGCTCTCATAATGAATGGCACTTTTTTCCCTCAGTGAAGTAGGAAGAGCCTCTGCATGAACTTGAGAATACTGCAACAGCTGCGGGGGAGTGTTAATGAAGATGTAATGAAAAAGGAATAAAAGAATTTTTTTATAGCCATAAGAGGCCAGTTGAGTTAGATAATAGATTTCTAGTAGAACTTGTTTCTTCCTCTAACTATATTCAGTCTAAGAGTAGAAAATAAATGTAACCCAAGATTCAAGTTTCTCAAGGCATGGTTACTGGACAAGGGATAGAGTAGTAATATATTGAACTGCTTAACATCACACCAAAACTGAAGGGAGGAAAGTGAAAGCTAGGTCATGAGTAAGAGATCAACTAGTAATGGCAACACTCTGGAACTGGCAATGAAGACAGAGTATACATTCTTCTCCTGTTGATCCAGTATATCAAGGGACAAGAAAGTACACTCAATATTGCAGAAGGTGACCAGAGATGTCACTTTTTCTGTGAACAACCAAGTTACCACTAATGGAAGAAGTGAAGGATTATAAGAGGAAAAAGTCTTAAGTCAAAGGGAAGTTTCTTAATGGAAAAAGAAGTGATTTGAGGGGTCAAAGTAGAAGAGGAGGACAGGAGATTAAAGACTCAGAATTGTTTAGGGTTGAAGTGGCTAGATATGGAAGAGCAGGGAAGAGCAAATGAAGAGGCTTTTGCCTTGGCAACTAGCAACACTGAATCACAGGGATTGAGAGAGAAAGAGTAAGAAGGGCACAAAGTACTGATACAATAGGAAAGTGTTGTTTGATGTATCTCCCACCCTCAGTGGTCTGTGATGATGAAGTGCAGAATAAGTTTGTTCTCCCTCAGATACCATGGTAAAAGAAAGATTAGACACCTAGATGAATAAGTATTTGGTGTTCCAATATACTAAACTAGCATCCTGTTTATTTTACGCATGAATCAGTTGAGTCCCCCATTGTCCCAGGTCACTGGTAGTAAGTAGACAAGCCAAGGTTTTGCATCCAGGATCTTTCTATTTCATCACACTTCTTCAGATGAAATAGCTGGGAATAGGACATTGCTGAATTAAGGCGAACCATGAGCTGCTAGAAGGTCTTCAAGTCATTTAATCCTGACTTGTAAAAGATTCCCTCTTGTTTGTTTAGCATTTTGTATGTGTTGAATGTACAAAGACTCTTTTAGCGTGTGTTTTGACTCTACGTCGGTAACAATTAATGGTACATAATAACAGCCGCTGACATTTCTGTAGCACTTGGAGGATTACGAAGCGTGCTGCATGTGTCATTGCACTCGGTCCTCACAACAACCCTTAGAGGTAGCTGCTCTTATTATCCCTATTTTATAGAGGAGAAAACTGAGGCTGTGACTTGCCCAGGGTCCCACAGCTTGTCAGTAGCTGAGGCCAGATTTGCATTCACTTTTCCTGACTTCAAGTTCAGTCCTTTACAGATAATCAGACTGAGGCTCCAAATGTGCCCACACAGCTAGTAAAATGATATTCCTGCTATATTGTCTGATTACTGTGGGCCATCCCAAACTCTAGCCAAGTCAATAATCTTGTTTAATCTCTGCATTTGTAAAGAGGAAGACATGGTGCTTTGGAACACATGCCTGAAAATCAGAATCAAAACTTTAGATAAGTCCTAAGATTTTTGGCCTCTATGATGTGAATTCTAGTGAAGAAGAACCAAGTGGAACGGGCAGTTACCTAGCTAAAACCAGCAATACTGCTGTGTATGTTGCTCTTCTTCAGGTTAAAGGATGATTCAGCTAGACAAGTATTCAGAATTCTTAGAGTGATTCTCTTCGGATGATGAGCATCTCTCTTCCTTTCCTTCAAAGTATAGACAGGTTATGATGAACTTATATCATGGAATGGAGGCTGGAGAAAACTGAGGATTCCTCTTACCCTAACATTAGCATTCTGAGAATTCTGATGGAATTTTCCTCAAGGATGAGATCTAAACTCCCCAAAACGTTTTAGGGCTGAGGAAAAACACATGTGGGGTGTGTGTATGATAAACTGCCAATTCTAAGTGTGGGTGGGTGTATTTGCATGTTTCTATCTACTTTATTGGTTTTTAAAGTGACAGTTCATTGAGGGTAGAGCCTGCGTTTCTACATGCTATACACAGCCTTTAACATACCATGGATCTCAGTAAATGTTAAGCAATTGAAGATGTTGTGATTTTGTGGAAATTAGGTCCACGGAGTTTTGGGGAATTCTAATGTGAAGTGGACTCCTGACATTTTGATCCTTAATCCCTGTCTTATATGTGCATGAAAAAGATTTTGCTAACTAGATAACTATTATTTTATTCAGCTCAACTCAAACATTTATTGAGTACATGTTATATGTTAGACATTGGATATAAAAGGCAAAATAATGTCTCTTTAAATATCTTACAATCTAGTAAGATATAAATCATTGTTTATAACAGACTAGGTGATTTTTTCAAAGAAGTTGAAATAGAATGCTTTAAGAAATTTGTGAATGGAGAAAGTCTTTGAGCTGGACAGGATTAGGGAAAACTTTATAGGGGGAATGATATCAAAGTTTCCCCTTAAAGAAATGGAGAAATATCAACAGAAGAAGATAGGGGTAAGGAGAGGAGAAGAACACATTCCAGTCATGTAATTGTGTGCAGCAAAAGCACAGGAATAGGAGATAACAAGAACACAGAATAATTTGGTTTTACTATAATATAATGTATGTCAAAGGGGAAGATGTCACTAAACTTAGAACTCATAAGTTAGAGATAAGTTATAGAGAGCCTTGAATGCCAGAATCAAAACATTTATACGATATTCACTAATCTTTAAAATACAACTAAAAGGAGTTATAAGAATGACATGCACAAGGAAAGATTTTATAGGCAGCTATAGAAGAAAAAGGATTAGAAAAACAAAAGACAAAGTAGGAATTCTAGTTAAGAGGCTATTGTAGTAGTCAAAGCAAGATATAAAGAGAACTTGAGTTATGCTGGTTGCAGTTAGAATACAAAGGACAGATGCACAGAAGTATCACATAGAACTAACAGGATATAGAAAATGATTGGAGGTAAGGGAGAAGAAATATTCAAAGACAGGAATGAGATTCACAAAAAACAAAAAAAAATAGCTTCAAGCAGCATTTTTTAAGATTATAAATTCAATTTTGAATAATACAACTGAAGTGTTTGCAGCATATCCAGGTAGACATATCTAGTACTTATCAGTGCATTACTGGAGTTCTGTAGAGAGGTCAAGGACAGAGATGTATGTTTTGAGATCATTGGTATATATTTAATAATTGAAACCATTAGAGTAGATGGGTTACTAAGAGAGAAATGTAGAAAGAAAAGAGTAAGGGTAGAGGCTTGAGAGATATCCACAGTACAAAGGGACCTCTAGAAGAGGAGACAGAAGAGTAACTGCAAGATATAAAACTATGTAACATCATATGACAAAAGGAAAGAAAGTATCAAGAAGGAAGAATTGTTCAGTAGAGTTACACTGCAGAGGATAACATAGTGACTGAAAAAAAAATGGAATTGGGCAACTAGGTCATCAGTGCCCGTGGGGAACACATTTTCAACACAATAGTGAGAAGGAAAGTCATATGGCAAGGGTTTGAAGAGTGAGTGGGTGGTGAGAAAATGGAGGTTGTAAGTAGAGTTAAAAGGTCTTACAGGTTCAAAGGAAGGGACTTTATTTTTTTAAAGACTAGGGTGACCTTAATATATTTATAGGATCAGGAGAAAGAGCCATTAGAAAGGAGACAGGTATAGGAGAAAAAGGATGACTCCCCAAAAAACACCACGGAGAAGATACAAGCTGAGATCGAGAGCATAGGTGGAAGAGTTAGTTTGAAAAAGAGGAGAACCATCTCTTCCTCCAAGACCAGAGGGAAAGAGGTAATAATAGATGAAGGTGTGGGGTTGTTAGAAGAGTAAAAGAGGATGGCCTTAGTTATCTTAGTTAAAGTTGGGAACTTAAAAAATATTAGGGGGTGCAGCCAAGATGGCAGCATGGAAAGACTCACATATGCTAGCTCCGAACCCACAGCCCATAATTCCCTGTAAAAAGAACTCCCAACAAATTCTGGAACAGTGGAAGTTGCACAGCAACGGAGTGAAGGAGATTTTCGTTCCAGAGAGCCCAGAAAAAACGGTCCCAAAGGTCCATCATGCACTGGACAGGAGTGGAGCCCAGCCCTTCCCTGGCCGCACAGCACCGAGAGGAGCAAGCAGATGTGAGCAGGCTTCAGGGATGGAATCTCTGGCAGCTGCAAAGGTCCCTCTACCCACAGACACACAGGTCAGTGAGAGAGACATCTGGATGGGCTGAAAAAGTAAAGCAGCATGTCTCCATAACTCAGGCCCCTTCGGGAGGCAGCGGCAGAGGCAGCAGGCAGGCAGCCAGAAGCTCCCGGAGCAGGCAGGACCTCAGGTCCATTACGGAGTTCCCCTGAGGGAACTGAGCCTGGGAGGCAGCCCTGCCCCTACTTGAGCACCAGAACTTAAGCTCCCATTGAATAGCAGCCAGGCCTGCCACTGAAAGCCCTGAGGCTAGGGAGCAGCATTTGAATCTCAGACCCCAAGCACTAGCTGGGCAGATCTAGGCCAGGGGGTGGAGAGGACTCTCAGAAGTCAAGTAACTGGCTGGGAAAATGCCCAGAAAAGGGAAAAAAAATAAGACCATAGAAGATTCCTTTCTTGGAGACCAGATGTTTCCCCCCTTCCTTTCTGATGAGGAAGAACAATGCTTACCATGAGGGAAAGGCATAGGAGTCAAGGCCTCTGTATCCCAAACATCTGAAATAGATATCCAATGGGCTCAGGCCATGGAAGAGCTCAAAAAGGATTTTGAAAATCAAGTTAGACAGGTGGAGGAAAAACTGGGAAGAAAAATGAGAGAGATGCAAGAAAAGCATGAAAAACGGGTCAATACCTTGCTAAAGTAGACCCAAAAAAATGCTGAAGTAAATAACACCTTGAAAAATAGGCTAACTCAATTGGCAAAAGAGGTTCAAAAAGCCAATGAGGAGAAGAATGCTTTCAAAAGCAGAGTTAGCCAAGTGGAAAAAGAGGTGCAAAAGCTCAC
>CM053769.1:603631257-603655482 GCA_028658325.1 Potorous gilbertii | reverse complement strand
TTTTTCCCCCACCTAACTTGATTTTCCAAATCCTTTTTGAGCTCCTCCATGGCCTGAGCCCATGGGATACCTATTTCAGATGTATGGGATACAGAGGCCTTGACTCCTATGTCTTTACCTGATGGTAAGCAGTTCTCTTCCTCGTCAGAGAGGAATGGCGGAATCATCTTCTCAATAAAATAACCTTCTATGGTCTTAGTTTTTTTCCCTTTTCTGGGCATTTTCCAAGCCATTTACTTGACTTCTGAGAGTCCTCTCCACCCCCTGGCCTAGATCTGCCCAGCTAATGCTTGGGGTCTGAGATTCAAATGCTGCTCCCCAGCCTCAGGGCTTTTGGCAGCAGGCCTGGCTGCTAGTCAATGGGAGCTTATCTGCTGGTGTTCAGGTGGGGCCAGGGCCACCTCCCAGCTCAGTTCCCTCAGGGGGTTTATGCAGAGACCTTTTGTAATGGTGTAATGGAGCTGCTGCTGAGCTCCTGCCTGCTCCAGGAGCCTCTGGCCGCCGCTGCCACTGCCTCCCGAGGGCGTCCGAGTCCCAGAGACACCCCACTCCCCTCGCAGCCTGTCTCTCTCACTGACCTGTGCATCTGTGGGTGGAGGGACCTTCACGGCCCCTGGAGATTCCGTCCCTGACATCTGCTGGGCTCTGCTGGGCTCTGCTGGGCTCTACTGGGCTCTACTCGCTCCTCTCAGTGCCGTGCGGCTGAGGCAGGGGAGGACAGGGCTCTGCTCCCGTCCGGGGCGCAATGGACCTTTGGAAGTTGAGTTTTCATGGCTCTCTGGAACGGAAATCTGCTTCACTGTGTTGCTGCGCAGCTTCCACTGTTCCAGAATTTGTCAGGAGTTATTTTTAGAGGAAATCCATGGGCTGTGGGTTCGGAGCTAGCAAATGTGAGTCTTTCTACCCCACCATCTTGGCTCCGCCTGTTTTAACCAATTCTAAGACTTGCCAGTTGGTTGGCCAACTATTAGCCATTAGTTACATGAACAAATCATTAGGTTAAGAAGAGTAGTGTTAACACAGGCATAAATTCTATTGGGGTTTGTTGTTGCTTTTGATAATTTTAGTCACACCTCTTTGTGTCTTTTCTCTAATAAATTACCCAATTGTAGGTATCATAGTTCCCATATCTTCTGTACTAACCCTAAATTCCCTTTTGTACCCATTAAAGGGCTTAGCCTTTCATATAAGCAATAAATTGACCATTGAATGAGGATTTCCATTTCTTGCCTTGAATGAAATTTATACAACTAATAATAGCAGATAACATATTTTATTAACATGTTTTTTATTTCAGTGCCTACATTAATTGTGTTCTTAAGTCTTGATCATTTTCCACCTAAAGAGCTCTAGTAATAAGGAAACCATGCCTTCTAAGGCCATCTTATTGGACTAATTATTAGAAAAAAATTTTCCCCTTACACTGAGCTGCCTCTCTGTTTCCACTAGATGCTCCTATATGTGCAGGTAAATCTAATCCTACTTCCACATAACAACTCTTCAGATATATGAAGAAGACTAACACATCCTCCCCTTAGTTTTCTTTTCTTCAGACTTAACAGACCTAATTCCTTGAACCTATGTTATGTCATCTTCTCCAATCCCCTCATTGTCCTGATTTCCCTCCTCAGGACTTTCCAGTTTGTCAATGTCTTTCCTAAACTGTGACCTCTCTTACCATTCCTTAAGTCTTTTCTTGACAGGCTTCAGATACCTCTTCCTTTAATGCCCTCTATAAACCACTTATCTAAGTTTCACCTTTATCTTTGTGACTTTTCACTTACTTCCATATGGGCAAGTGCCAAGAAACCTAGAATTTCTCATTTTTACTATCAGGTCCTGTTATGGTTAAGTTTTCTTCCTCTTAATTTGCTTATATGCCTATCAAAGTAAGAATTGATCACTGTTGAAGAAAGGCCTCTTCCTGTACCAAATTTCCTTAAAGTCTTCAGAAACCCATTCCCTGACTACCTAAATAAATTCCTTAATTATCAAGTATTCCTTTATGGACTTTTTATCAGCAGGTGTGTCATTTTAACATGTTCTTCCTTGCTTTTAGTTGTCAATAATTACTGGGTTTTTTTTTTCCTCCAACAAAGACTAACTTTCATTTCAGCTTCTGGGAACATTCTATCAATTGCACAGTCCTCTCCCCTCCTCATTTTATTAATGGACCTCTCTTTCCCTTTATTTGTAAAAATAAGATTTGGTCTCCATCAGCATAACTCCAGCTATTCTCTACCTCATTGTTAAACTATGTCAGTTGCCTAACTCAGTATTGTCTATTTTGGGTTCTTTCATGAGTTTCCTCTGAAGTAATTATTTTCTGTCCTAAAAAAGCATTCCTTTGGAAAAATAATTCAATTATACTACCCTCTTCTTACATTACTGTTTTTTCCTCTAGTGTTCTGGTCATATTTAGTAATGCATTGTTAATATGTCCCAACCACCTTGCAACCAGAATTACAACATGACTTTATGTAAATCACTCCATCTCCCTGAGCCTCAGTTTCTTCATCTGTCATATAATTATAACACCATTCTTATCTACCTGATAAGGTAATTAAAAGGGTAAAATGAAATATTATATGTAAAGTACTTCTAAACTCTCAAATGCTGTACAAATGTGAGTTGATTATAAATGCTGATGACTATTGGTTTCAAGGAGAAAATAAACAGAAGCTTGTCCTCAATAATGAAGGAAAATTATGACATTTCTTCGTACAGATCTTTTAGAAAGGGATAAAAACACCACCTTCCATTGTAATAGATTTTAGTATACCATGGCACCAAGTATATTTGGTTCCTTATTCCCTAAAATTTTTCAAGTAGCTCTTGATAACACAACGTCTCCCTAATTGTTCTCAATCATTTGTAAGGTTGGTTGTAAGATTGATTGTAAGGCAAAATTTCTCCTCCATTTAGAATATTTTTTGCTTTCTGGCTTGGAAAGTTTTCTTTCAACTAATTTTATAATATTTAAAATCTCTTGCTAGCTCTAGTATCACACAGCTATCATGTCACTAAGAGATAAAATGTCCTTTGCCTTGATTGGTTGAGGACTTTTCTCAGTCATATTCCTTGTTGGAGCCAGTTCCCTTTGGCCCATGTTTCCTATTTCCTATCCATCTAGATCTAATTTGGGATCAAAAAGCTATCTGTTACTCATTTGAGAATTTTTTTTTGTGGCGGGGGGGGGGGGGTTGAACAATATTTTCTGAAGTTCAGGATTGGGACTGGGATTGATGGTTTCATTCTCTCACCTGGATGTGAGAGAACAAAACTGTCAAATAGAAAGAAAGTTGGAAGTATTCAACTGTCTATGCAGGTATTTGGGGGTGCAAATCACCTGTATTTGGAACTTCCATTCTCTTCATCCATTGACCTACACACAGAATCTCTAAACTCCCTCCCATCCATTATTAGGTTGCTTTGCAAACTTCCTTTGCCATCTCTATCTTTTCCTTGATTCAACATTTCCCATATTTTTGTGGGTCATTAACCTCTATTGTCATTAAAATTTTGTTTATAAGGATCAGCCTACCAGGTTTCTGTTGTATCCAATGGGTCATGGTCTCCATCAATTAGCATCATTTCCAGCTCCTCTTGCTTACTTCCCAACCACCATTCATAGATATGTTAATATTCCTTTTTTATTCTTAGTATTCACCTTTTGTTGCAGAACATGTCAGTCTTCTTCCTTATTATTCATATTGTAAGTATATGCCAGGTTTTGTGATAGATGGCACATTTATCCTTCCTGCCCTTCATCTCCAGTATATTCAGATTGAAGACTCAAATACTGTCTATTCTTAGGAAACTAACTGACGTCACTAGTTCAGGCAGTCCAGCTCTGTTAGCCTGTCGACCCATATCCATCTCCTTTGCGAAAAATTTTTCATAAATGCTGAGGGCAAAAAATGTCTCTAGGGGGCAGTGAGAGTTTAAGCCATGTAGCAGGAAGCAGAGTCTCCATAAAAATTTTAGTCTATAATGTTTTCTCTTACCATTTCTAATCCCAATCCATCAGTCAGGTTGCTGTGCAGCTACTTTCTTTTTCTCATGTTTTCAGAACATGCCTGTCTATGATATAAGCTCCATCATGAGATAAAATCAAATAAAAATGAAGTAAGCATTGCCTCAAATTTTATCTACTTCTTCAAATAGTATATGAACCCCACTGGCTATGTTTCTGTATGTCATCTAGCTCCCAACTTAAAACCTAGAATTTTTTTCTTTAAGGACCCACACATCCTTTTTTTCCAGAGATTGACTTACCTACTCCTTCCCTACAGAGAGGTTTTTTGGTTTTGTTTTGTTTTTTTAACTTATCATCTACTCTGAGATGGTAATATGGAAAGGTTGGGGGGAGAAGTGCTGGGAAATGTGGTAAGATCACCAGTTAAAATTTCACTCAATGCAAGTGACAATTCCTAAGCATAGACTTTAAAAACTTTCAAAATTTCAGTTTCTTTCCTTCAGTCAGCAATGTCTGCCTTCTCTCCTCATCTCCCCCACTTAGAAAGCAAGAGAAGAGACACCTCAGTTTGCAGACATATATAATCAAGTAAAACAAATTCCCACCTTGGCCATGTCTAAAAATGTATGTCTCAATCTTAGTCCATCATCACTATTCAGAAGTTAGCATGTTTCAATATGATTCTTCTGGAATCTTCGTTGGTTATTGTGTTAATCAGTTTCTAGGCAACTGAGTTGAACAGTGAATAGAGTCCTGGGCCTATCAGGAAGACCTGAATTTAAATCCAGCCTCAGCAAGTCTCCTAACCTTTGTCTGTTTCAGTTTCCTCATATGCAAAATAGTGGTAATAACAGCACCCCCTTCCTAGGTTGTAGTAGGGGTCAAACCAGGCAGTATTTGGAAGTCCTTAGCAAAGCGTTTGGCACGTAGTAAGCATTTGATCAATTCCCTGCCCTCTGAAGTCTTCAAAATCATTTGTCTTTACAACTTAATTGTTACTGTAGAAATCATTTTTCTGGTTCTGCTCATCTCTCCATCAGATCATATCAATCTTCACAGTTTGCTCTGAAATAACCCCTTCATCATTTCTTACAGCCACTAATATTCCATAACTTGTTTAGCCATTCCCCTCAAGGTGAGGTTACTGCCTCAATTTCTATTTCCTTACCACTGGGGAAAAGGAAAAGAATAAGATACTCTAATTATTTTTCTACATCCTTAGGATTTTTTTTGTTTAAGATTAATCCTACCCTTAATCTACCCTTCTTCTTATTCCACCTTCTCCCTTCCCTTCCTGATTCCCTGTTAAGTGAAATGTATTCTATATCCAACTCTATACATATATTTTCCCCATTCTTTGACTAATTCAGATGTGAATGAGGCTCAAGGGTCACCTTCCTCTTTTATATACACTTCTACTTGTATACCCCAATTATATGAGATCATGTTCCCCATACTTCCTTTCCCTTCCCTTCCCTAATAAATTTCTCTTCTCTTCCCTTCCTTCTTTTTAAGGTCATTAAAACATAACAGAACCACCACCAGACCTTTTGTCTAATTAAACTCCACACACCCCCCCAATCCTGTGATCCCTAATGATAAAGAGATTCTGAGGGGACACATGTATTAGAATATAAATAGGTTATCCTTTTTTTTAAAGTCTTTTAAGATACAGTTCTCTCCTGCTTAGTTTTTTCTTTTTCTCTTGACTCCTGTGTTTGCACCTCAGAATTTCTGTGCAACTGTGTCCTTTTCAAGAGGAATGCTTGTCAAAGTTGTCAATTTCATTAAGTCTCCATTCATTATGTTTTCCTCCCTATAAGATCATATTTAGTTTTTATGGAAAAGTTATTCTTAGTTGTAAGCCTTTGCCTTCTGGAATATCATTTATATTCCAATTTCTTCTCTTCTTTATAATGACATCTAAATCATATGTGAGATCCTGACTATAACTCCTCATTACTTGAATTTTCTTTTTCTTTCTTTCTTTCTTTCATTCCTTCCTTCCTTCTTTCCTTCTTTCTTTTCTTCCTTCCTTCCTTCCTTCCTTCTTTCTTTCTTTCTTTCTTTCTTTCCTTCCTTCCTTCTTTCCTTCTTTCTTTTCTTCCTTCCTTCCTTCCTTCTTTCTTTCTTTTTTTCTTTCTTTCTTTCTTTCTTTCCTTCCTTCTTTCCTTCTTTCTTTTCTTCCTTCCTTCCTTCCTTCCTTCCTTCCTTCCTTCCTTCCTTCTTTCTTTCTTTCTGCAAGGGGGTGTTTCCTTTGACTGGAAGCTCTATATTTTTACTGTAATGTTCCTAGCGGGGTTCATTTTGGAGGTTCTTTCAGAAGATGATCAGAAAGGTACTTTCCATTTGTACTTTGCCCTCTGAAAAGGCAACTAGTAGTACAGTAGATAGAACCTTGGGTCTGGAGTCAAGAAGAATTTAATTCAGATCTTAAGACATTTGCCAGCTAAGTGACCCCTAGGCAAGTCACTTAAATTCTGTTTGCCTTAATTTACTGAACTGTAAAATGAACATTATATAGTACATACATTGTAGGGTTGTTGTCAGGATCAAAGAAGAAGATATTTGCAAAAAGTGTGGCACACAGTAGATGCTGTATAAATATAAATAAATATAAATATTAATTTCCTTCCCTTCCCGTGTTCTAAAATATCTTTGCAGTCATCTTTTATGATTCCTTGTAGTGTGATGTGTAGGCTCTTTCTTTGGCCATCACTTTCTGATAGTCCAGTGATTTTGAAATTATCACTGCTCAGTCTGTTTTCCAGGTCAGTTATTTTATATTTTCCCTTACTTTGTTTTAACATTTCTTATTGTCTCATGAAGTCATTTGCTTCTGTGTATGTGGTTCATTCTAATTTTCAGGGAGTTTATAGCCTAAGACAAGGTTTTGTACATGTACAAGCTATTCATTCCCGTTTCAGTTCTTACAACCATAGCTCACTTTTCTTTTCCAGTTTTTTTTTCCTCTAGGACTTTCATGTCATTTATAAAAATATTTTTAACTCTTGCTTTGGCTATTCCAGGAATTCTAGTTGAACTTTTGCCAAAGTTGTGTTTTTCTTTGAGGTTTTGTTTGTCAATGTTTTAGAGTCTTTCTAATCTTCTAAGTTTTTGACTTGAGCATCCCTGTCACCATAATAGGTTTTTTGGTAAGACTCTTTTTTGTTTATTCATTCTATCAACCTACTCCCTGACTTTGGACTTGATAATAAGGTCAGGTTCTTTGTTCTGGGTAGGAACATCTGGGCTGGTGTTTCTTTCACGGAGTATCTCAAGAACAGCTCAGTCTGGAGCCCTGCAAGTTTTCATGCTTCTGGAGTGGTATGATCCAGAGCAAAGTATGACTTTTCTGCCCTCTTGATCTAAGCTGGGCAAGTTCTGAACTATTTGGGTTTGAACAGCATGACTGCAAGTTTGCCCTTGTTGAGGGTTCAATGGACTGCTCCTGGATTTAGCCACCATCAGCTGACTGGAAATTTCTGCTAGTTGAGAGTGACCTGGGTAGTAAGCAACAGACTGTTATTTGGCATTTGTTCCTCTGCCAGTTTAGGCCCCTCTGTGACATATTTTGGATTTCTCTTTGCCCTGGTACAAGAGCCTCTTCTTCTGCTTGAAATGCTATGTGCAGCCATTCTTTGCTAGAAGAATGTCTAGACTATCCCTATTGTCTATAGATCTCTCTGTCTGCTTCTCTATATGAACCCTCACTGGGAAAATGGTTCAGTGTGATATTTTTCTTACATTTCCTGATCAAGACTCAGTTTGGTGCAGTTTCTAGATTTGTTTTGAAGAGATATGGTTTAGAGTTCATGATGTACTTCTTCATACTACTCTGTCATCTTGGCTTTACCCTTAGACTTTAATAACTATTAGCAAATGATTTTAACTTCTTTGGACTTTATTACTTGCTGTCCTACTGACTAGCTCTTCCTTCCATCCATGCAAACTTTTTCACATCTTTTTTCTCTTCTAGGTTTTTATATAGATAGAGAATCACCATAATATAGTGAAAAGAGCAGTAGACTTGGAGTCAGAAGACTTTGGTTCTGAGCTTCACCATTTAATAGCTCTTTTATTTTGAGCAAGTAATTTCACCTCATGAGTTTCCTCATTCCTGAAATGAAAATAATGACAACGTTACTACTTTTAATTTTTCAGTTTTTTCATTTAAAAAATCACAATAGAAAAAGAAAAATAGAAAATCTTATTACAAATATTCACAGTGAATCAAAACAAATTTCCCCCTTGGCCATGTCAGTCAGGAGGTGGTTAGATGATAAAGTCTCAGCAGAGTCAGCTAGATGGTCCTGAGGATGGAGCAGTGGGCCTTGAGTAAGAAGACCTGAGTTCAAATATGATCTTAGATTACTAACTATGGGCCTGCAGGCAACCCTCCTCACCCGTAAAATGGGGACAATCATAGCACTTATCTCATAGGGTTATTGTGAAGATCAGATGAGATAATGTGTGTCAGTACTTAGCATGGTGTCTGACATGTAGTCAATGCTATATAAATGCCTCTCCTTTTATCCCCCTCTTCATTCCTCTGGAATTGTGTTTGATCAGAGTTCTGAAATCTTTCAGAGTTCTTTGTCTATAAATATATAATACTATAAAGTATTGTGGTGGTATAAATTTTTTTTCTTGGTCCTGCTTACTTAAACCTGTATCAATTCATACAAGTCTTCCCAAGCTTCTCTGAAATCAACCCTTTCATCATTTCTTATGGTACAATAATATTCCATTATATTCATATCCTACTATTTGTTCAGCTATTCCCCATCTGTTGATTGTACTATTTGTTTTACAAGGTCATTCATAAAGCTCAAATGAGATAGAGTATGTTAACTTTATAACTATATAAATGTAAAATAGTGTTATATTTTTTTATCAGATTGCCTATACAATCCTTTCCCTGGGTAACTTTGTGCACCCGATGATTTCAATTTTCACCTTTATTCAGTGTTCCCAAAATGATATTTCCACCTTTAACATGTTTTCAGAACTATAAGTCTGTATTTCCAGATTCCTGCTGGATATTTCTTTCTGAATTTCCTGCTGAAATCTCAAAGCTGAAGTTCTACAACTAATCTTACCTCCAAGGCTTCACTTCAGCAAAGTGTTTTTAATAGCAACACATAGTCTCAGTCTCTGTTACTCATAACCTTATAGTCACCTTTGACTCTTTCTTGTCTCTCACCCCACCCAATTCAGAGAAGATTCAGTGTCTGTTATGTGTAAAACATATCCAGGCAGATGCCAAATTCTGTCCTTGCTGTGTCTGTGGTATCTCATGTGTAAAGCCCCTCTTTTTCATTCAGCCTGCAGCCCACTCTAGTTTAGGCCCTTATCTATTTTAATAGGTCTTATACATATGGCCAAATAAGACCTTCCATGACTCCCCATTGTCTATGAAATACCATACATTCTAGGCCCTCTGAAGGCAGACACCAATATACATGTGCAGCTTTATCTCATACTGCTCCCTTTCAAGTATTCTACCTCCCAGCCAAATTGTTCCTATTTCCATGCCTTGAGTATTTTCCTGTTTCTGTTTGTTGAGGTTTGTACAAAGCCCAACTCAGATGTTACTCACCCTACATGTTCAATTAATTACCAAATCTTGTCATTTCTTACTCTAGATCATCTCTCATTTTTATTCCCTTCTCACTGTTCATACAGTCACCACCCCAGCTCAGGTCTTCATCACTTCTCTTACACAGACTACTACAGTGGCTTCCCTGTTAGTCTAGCCTCAAGTCTCTATCTACCACAGAGCTGCCAAAGTGATTTTCCAGTGGTATAGGTCTAACCATGTCATTCCCCTACTCATTAAATTCCAGTGGTTCCCTGAAAGGCTACCTATATGATAAAATATAAGTTCCACTCTTTGGTTTTTAAAACTCTTCACAACTTACTCTAAACTTCCTTTGAAGTCCTGTTAATCAAAGATTCTTGTTTTTTCTTTGTATGCCCAGCACTTAGCATGGTGCCTTGCCATTAGTAGACACTTTATCATATTGATTAATTAATTCAGTCATTCTCTTGACTCTGAGTCAGAAATTTGTACATAGCAGAGTATGCTACCTTGCTTCCATCTATTGGAAGTTATAACCCTTAATCAATGTGTAGAAATTTATGTTTATCCCTACTAAATCGCATATTAAATTTGGCCCATCATTCTAGCCTTCCATGAGCTTTTTAAGATTCATATTATATCATCCAACATTTTATATATTCTTTCTAACTTTGCATCATCTGCAAATTTGACAGCCATGCTCTCTATGCCTTCATCCTATTCATTGGTAAAGATGTTAAACAGCATGAGGCAAAGGGCAGATAACTAAGAGCTGCACTACAGACCCCTCTCCAAGTCAGCATCGATCCCATTAATCACTACTCTTTGGTTGCAGGCATACAATGAGTTCCAATTCCATCCAACTACGCTATCATTTGGATCAAATCCCTACTTTTTGTCCACAAAGAAATCAAGGTATCTTAGAGTTCCCCTGATCTCTCTCATTATGATTGCCTGTTCAAAAAAACATTAGTCTGACTTGATCTGGCCTGAAACCATCCTGGCTTTTAGGGTTTTACTACTTCCCCTTTTAAATACTCATAAAGCATCCTTTTGATAATATATTCTAGAATATTTTAAGGAATCAAAGTCAAGCCCACTAGTAGGGCAACTAGCAGATACTATCTTTTTCTGGAAATGAGACATTTTCCTCTTGTCTAGTCCTTTGGTATCTCTTCCATTTGCCACAGTCTTTTAAAGATCATTGTAATTCACAATAACATTTAATTGTTCTCTTATTACCCTCATACATAGGATGTCTGGACCTAATGACTTGAACTCCCTTGGTTTTCATAACACCATGCTGTCCTGGTTCTCATCCTATTTTCATTCATTCATTGAATGATCATTTTATTAGGCAGATAGTATAGGCCAGACACCATGCTAGGCTCTCAGGATAGAAAGACAAAAATGAAACAGTCCTTGCCCTCAGGGAATTTATATTCTACTGGGAGAATGTCACATGTACATAGATAAAGGTAAAATACAAAATAAATACATGGTAATTTTTTTTGAATGGGAAGGACTAACAAATTGGAGAATCAGAAAAGGTGTCATATAGTAGGTGACATTTGAAATGAGCCTGGAATAGAACTGAGGTTTCCAAAATCCAGTAAACATTTATTAAGTTCCTACCATGTGCCAGGCACCGTGCTAAGTGCTGGGGACACAATAAAAAGAAAAACAGCTCTCAAGGAGCTTGCAGACAAATAGGAAGAGACAAGACACAAAAAAAAGCAAAGAAAGCTAGGGCAGGTGGGGAGTAGGAAGGGGTACCAGGCAATATCTTGTTCCATGGCATTATAACCAGGCAGAGCTGTTTCTGCCCTCTGTACAGGAAGGCACTGGGAGGAAGTTGGCACTCTGCCCTCCAGCTCTCCAATCAGAAGAGAGAGGAGGCTAAGGGAAGTGGTCTTAACCAAGGCATGAGTTAGCAGCCTGGTGATAAGATTAGAAGTGATGAGTTTATCCTTGGAGGGGAATCTTGTTCCACAGAGTTGAAGCCAGTCACAGCACCAGATGCAAAGTGGAGAGAGTTTACCTTCCAAAAGATGAAGATGGGATGTTGTATATGGGAAACAGAATTTAGACTGTGTATTGGAGTTGGCAGGGAGGGAGTTAGAAGGGGTGAGATGCTTGAGGCAGGGGAAGAACAATGTATAATCAACCTGAAAACATAGGCCAGAGACAGAGTGTGAAAGATTCTAAGTGGTAAACAGAAGGACTTTTATCTCGTGATAAAACAGAAACCTGTTGTCATAGTGCAGAAGAAAAGTTGTTAGATTTGGATTCAAGATATGTATTTGAATCCTGGGTCAGGTTTTCCTTACTCTGGGCTAGTCTTTTCACCCCTATTGGTATCAGTTTTCTTGGTACCAGTGAGGAGGCCAGACTGAGGTCATCTAGGAAAAGAGCCCAGGTATATCTTATTATCTTGAAGATGACACAGTCTTTCCCCTGTCATGCCATTTTCAACCCATAGTACTTTACAACAAGGAAAATAGAAGTAGGCATCAACAGAGTCCAAAAACCATTTCTGTCAAATGGATACAATTTATTAGAGGAAAGAGCACAAGCTACAAGGATCTCAAGAAATTATATTAGTGCTTCGGTATTTGAATCCAGGAAACCATGGCCATTCTCAAGATCACAGGATTATCAGGAACTAAGTGCTGGGTTAATTCCTCCCATAGTGGGGACCAAAAACCTGAAAATATCCCATTTAAATGCTGGAAGAGCCAGGAATACCCAAAAACCAGGACCAGTTTGGTGACACATTTCTCTCATTTTTTTCCTTTACTTGGAAGTATAAAATTTTGGACTTTTGTTTACTAGCAACTAATTCTTACAGTGTTTTCTGGAGTTAAGCAAAGGTGTTTTCTTGTGATAATTAAATAAAAAATTAGAAATCAAAATAAACAAACTATATGAGTAGATTCAAATCAGTAGGAATATGATAGGCCATCAGCTATGAAAATCTCAGTAGCAGAAAAGGGAAGGGGATGTGAATAAACATTTATTAAATACCTACTCTGTGCCACACTGTGCTAAATGCTTTGCAACTATTAGATGTGCTACTACACAAACATACGTATCTAACAAACTGGTTTCTTCAGTCATATACCATACCATACCACATGCGCTGTCCACAGCTTTCCTAGATTAAGTGCTGGAATGATTACCTTTGTTCCTTTGTACAGGGAAAATGTCAGGAGCTAGAAAAGATGCAACTACATCTCCTATAATGTCAGTCAACCAAAAGGATTTTATAACCACAGCCATGTCACCATTCCAACATGACACTGCCAGGTAAGCTGCTGGGGAGGGAAGCTTTGGTTTAACATTCCACAGATGCACCCATTACATCTCTCCAATTTGGGGAAAGCAGCAGAGTTCCTTCGGTGCTACGCTCTAATGTGAGATGGATAATATAATCTCCGAACTGCCCTATCTTTTGACATTTATAGTAAGCTTTAAATTGCTTATTAGAAGAGGAAAAGTAGAAATATGCCACGTTAGAACATTTGATTTTTATTTAGATTTTCAGATGGGTGTATTCTGTGCTTAAAGTCCTGCTATGTTTAATAGACATGTAAATAATTGAAAGAGTTAGTTCTAACCCCTGTTAGGCCTTAAGTCCACTGGAAGGTTTTAATCACTTTGCATTTTTTCCAAGTTTTATCAAGTATAATTTCCCTAAAATGTATCACACAGATGTTATTTTATATTTAATGACAAGAAGCAAAATCACATTAACTCGGCAGCTTTGATTATACTGTGTGCCTGCTCCAGAGGCTTACCCATAATAGAAGTATCACTTTTACTCTAGTAAAGGGAAGTAAGGTTTGTTTTCACTGCTATAATGTTCACAATAACTTTGTCTCATTTTGGGATTATAGCTCCCAAGGATGTGTGAGTGTGTGTACATGTACCATATTTGTTAATGAGAATTTTAAATCAATAAAACCCATATCTCTTGTCTACATAATGACTTCTGGCAATAGAAGTTGAGTTGGTTCTGGACCCAAAGGATGATTGGCTCAGTTGCTGGGGGTGAATCAGAGGGACAAGATTCCTTGACAAAGTATGAAAGGTGGGAAAGTATAACCAGTTTTCATCCTCATTGTGCTCTCCCTATCAGTGCATGTCATGAACTAACTGAACATTTAGGTGGTCTCTCTTGTTCCTCTGGGAAGCTGGCAAATTTTTTCTGTCTTATGTGGAAATGTGTAGTATATCAGTGAGGGCACCGATAATTGGGACAGGTTTTGATATATTACCCTGTAGAAGTGAAATTCATCTTTTGAAGAAGATGATTTTCTACTTAATGCCCTGATATCCACAATTGTACATTGCAACAACAAAAGAACATTTAAAAACCAAATACTGCATTAAAAGAGCAACATTAGTCTCATTTAAAACAGCCACCTCTGCAGATGGAGAGCTGAAATGTGGAGGCTGAAATTCCTCTATTACCACTGGAGGCTCCTAGATAGTTATATATAAACAACGACACAGATTATGTTATTGAAAGAGAATCTGTAAAAATAGAAGTGATTGGCTTGCAATAGCATTTCAGAAGTTTATTTATTGTATGAGGAATAGAAATTTCTACCATCTCATAATGCATCTAAAAACATCTTTCCCAGTAACAGGCTCTTATTGAAACACATGTGAATTTGACCAGGTTAAGTAGTTTTGGTATGCTTTTCCTTACTCATGAGCTTCCTTAATTGACAATGGTAAATGGACAAAGCTTTCTTTAGAGACCTAAAGCTGATCCTATCCTTCATCAGAAAACCTGCTTGGGCAGCAGGTCCTTCCCAATTTATCATTGAATGCTTATAAGCTTAGACTGCAAGTTTAACTAAGTAAATTAATCGATATTGAGAATTATAGCAGCTTTTGTACAGCAGTTAAGGGATTGTCAGCATGTTAGTTGATACCAAGGACCTTTGAGGGGTTAATCACTTAATTAACCAGGTTTCTTAAGACAGAAACTTGTTATATAAAGTAGCATCTCTTCAGATACTATCTCTCACTGTCTGTTTAATGCTGAGATAAATATTAACCACAAAGGGGCTTGGTTTATGTTTACTTGAGGATGTTTGTGGTTTTGAGCATTTATACTCCTTGTCTTTCCACAAGGGTGGGTGGATTATAAGCATTTTTTAAATTCTAAAAAAAAAAAACCCCAAACTGGTTACAATCTTTTAACCTTACAAAATGAACACACACTGCTTACTGATTACAAATCTGATGATTTTAAAGAAAAATTTTGAATCTGTTTCGTTGGTTTGGGGAACAGTGACATCTTAAACCACCTTTAGGCCCACAAAGGGCTTATAGGAATGTTAGACCCCAGAAAGAAAGGCCCAGAAGTTAAAGCTTTCATAACTGACCATGTATAATGTAGTCACTGCTCATATATTAGTAACCTTTCTTGTTATAGTGCTGTTACTCTGTTTCATTAGTAGACGCATACTCCTGACTTTGCTGGTTTTGAACTAAATTCACCTGTTGGTCTAAAATATTATAGGGTACCTGATTTAGAATATCCCACACTCTAACAATTTGAGGTTCAGGAGAATTCATTCCATCTTTTCTTGAGAGATTAAGCTCATTTGGAAGGAAAGAAAAAAGAAGAATCTGGATTTTCAGTCTTTGCATCAAATTTTCTTGCTATTGCAGACGTAAATCAGACCTTTAACACTAATGTATTTTTGATGGTTACCTTTCTGGCATGAAAAAGATTAAAATGTTCCCGTCGTTTAGATCTTGCAGAATACCTCCAGTACATACACCATATCAACCCTGCAGAGTTTTATAAATCTTTGTTAAAATTGTTTATAAACTTGTATTTATTATGGGACTCAAAAAGCAGGTTTCTTTATCTGTTAGTCTTCAACAGTTCATATCAAATATAAAAACAGAATATTCTTAAGAAATGAATATTTGACTAAGTATTAAATAAGTATTTGCTAATGTATACCATACCAGATTTTCTCCTTAGAAGTGCATATTGGCATGTTATGGATCCATTATACAAAATGCAGACTTGAAGAAAGATCCAGAGCTATGAAAATCAGTTACTGAAAAAACACAAGTAGATGCTTTCCAAATCTCAGTATCAGATGTGTTTTAGTTATTTTCATTTCCAAGCATGGAGAATGCAAAGTACATGATTTTTATAGTGAACTTTTAAGTTACTCACAAACTCTTTATGGGGTGGGTGGGGGAAGAGAGAAGCTTTTTATTTTTCATCCCAAAAAACATCTTAAGGTGCAAAGGAGATGGAAAATATAGACATTTCCCCCATCCACATCTAAATTCTAAGCATTTTTAAGACTTGGGGGAAAAAAAGAGTGGGGGTGGAGAGGAAGCTGATAGGAGACAAGTTTTCCTTTTTTCCCTGAAGAGAGCTAACGGCCAGAAAAGTCCAATATAGTTCCATATGCAGGTGATAAAACCAGACGTTGGCAAATTAATCTCTCTTATTCACTGTGTAGGTTGTTAATTGTTCTCTCTGCTGGCTGTCGATATAATGTGAAATTTTCATTCCCCATTCAAGATGGAAAAAGTTGTGGCTGAAAATGTTAACATTTGCATTTTTATTTGTTGATTTATTTAAAGGACAGCCTCTCTTACAGCAATCCATCACTTGGTGACACCCCAAATATGAATAATGTATTGTAGACTTGCGGTTACAATGTGTAATAAGTGCCAGAGACAGTAGAGGAATGTTAACTATGTTGCAAATGTAATATTTATCGACTCATAAAGTTTATTGCTTTCGAGGTTCAATAATACTGACCATAGGACATTAATATCACTTATCTTGATTTTAGTTGGGCACCTTTGTATGTAGAAATATCCCATCTATCTCATGCTTACAAAATAAATGTGAAATTTACAGCACCAGTAAGTAGTGTATTATGGTGTTCCTGGATGAGAGCTGCAATGGCCCATTCCCACCATTTCACTTCTTGGCCTCCAGCATTGATCAGACACCTCTAAGTTGTCCCAGACAGTAAGCACAGTAGTAGACTCTATACAGGAGGGTGGAATAGCTGAACTGTGTGAAGACATTTATTTCCACTTGATTGGGACAGGCAACATTCCATTTCAGCTGGAGAAAGGACTGGGAGAGAGGGGTCTTTTTTCTCTGTCACTCTGAACACCAGGTGGGTGGTTGAGATTAGAGCCCTGAGATTTGACTCTTGATAAAAAGTTGAAGAAGTCAGTTTTCTTGTATGATGTCTACCCTGTGAGGCAGAGTCAAAGTTCACTCATTTTGGGGTGACATGATTCCATTTAATCTTGTAGTCTCTGTACCTCGGAGCACCACAGGGCACCTGGGACTCCAGTTCTAACCTAAAGCTATAAAAGATGAAGTTGGGAGAGGGACTTTGGTTTTCTCTAGAGCTGGGGAAGAGGTCTGACCCAAGACACAAGCTGTTATTATTAATTAACCCTTTCGTGCCTGCAAGAGTTAATGTGTCCATTAAAAACAATGAACATCACACTGGGATGTCTGACTCTTAGCAAAAAAAAAAAAAAAAAAGAAGTAGTGTTAATTAGCAACTGTCAGCTGTAATTGTCATCCTCATTAAGATGCAGAATTATGTATTTCTTAGTTATAAATAACCTTTCTAATTGTACTTGATGTATGCCAGTTTAATCAAAAAGTACCCTTGCAAACAGGCAGATATTTGCATTAATCTAGCATTGGATCTTCAAGGTTTTTTGAGTCTTTTATTTCAGATTTAGCTTGGAGAAAGGAAAAAATTACTACAGTTGCATATCCTTTATGTATTAGTGACTTTTCCTATTCAGCTATGTAGAACTGACAGGATTTTATATTAAAATTAGGTTAAATATCTTCTGAGATTGTTCAGTGTAATAGAAATCTTGTCAGTTTTTGAAGGAATTGTAGGGTTTCCATCACTCAGTCTTTTGATAAGAAGTTGATTATTGTTCCAAACTGATAAAACTGAACTCTAGGCATGTAGTCATCTGACAAAAATAGCTCAGTCCCCCTTTCCTGAACTCCAAGGCCAACTTGTATTCTTGTCCTTTCTTTGGGAAATTGATTGTTCTCTTTTGTGAGGAGTAAGGGAAGAATGTTAACTTTTTTACTAAACCATTCTTGCAACTGTATGTTTGTGTATTTCTGCTTGTGAGATTTGTATTGGGAATCTTTTAGTGTCAAGCATTCTTCCTACTGGCTTTTGCAGGAAACGTCACAACACATGGTCAGCTACTTGAAGGTGGATCATCAGATCCTTCTTGATTGGTATTTAGGCTACCAGAAGTTGTAATATGAGTAATAGAAAGCTTCATAAGGCACACATAATATATGACGATCCCCTACTAATGCCAAGAAGACAGGATACAGGGTTCCTTACTTTCTGAAACCTAAATTGCTTTGTTTTAAGATGCTTGGCTGTACTTTAGTTTTAAAGGATTTGACATGAAGATTCATATGCCTCCAGCACAAGTTGTGATGGCATAGTCTTAAAAGTGCTAGACACATGACCGTGTGAGTGTGTTTTTGCATCAGTTTTTGTTAATACCCTGTTGAAGTGTAAACCAGGGCTGAAGTGTATATGCACTTTGGGCAGTGTCTGGCTTCTCACATAGATATATTTCTGACAATTTGGAAAGTAGACAGGGTAGGAATCATGCTAATTTGTTATTCTAAAAATAACGTAAACACATAATATCTGAGGCAAAAATATTCTGTTTGGGAGTTTCTGCTGTCTAAACAGCCTGAAGTTTTTTGAATATTTCAGGATATTCAGAATTCAAGTAGAAAATTTGCAGAAAATAATCATAAGAGTTTAAATAATAACCATAAGTATCATTAACAATCAGTGTAACGGCCGTTATCATTCCATAACAAGTGCTGCAGATGCCAAACTACGCCCTGTGAAGCAGGCGGAATTGATGTTTATTAGTCATTTTTCTAATGAAAGCTCAAAGAAAATGCTTTAGCCACTTGAACTCGGCTAGTAAGTTGCAAAAAACTCAAGTTTTTTGATTCCAAGGGAAATCTTTTTCGGATCTCCTATGCTGATGGCTTGTGTATTTACTTGAACTGGATATTTGGAATCTAGGATAGAAACCTCCTAGACTCCTGAGATTTGTTTTTCACCTATATCAAACTCAGTACGTAAGCTTAAGACTAGACCTCCTCAGGGGATTGGATGGAGAAATTAGAATGGTGCTCAAGAAAAATAAAAGCACAATTGAAGTTAAGGTTCTTGAGGCCAGGGATTGTTTTGTTGTGGTTTCTATTCCTAAAATATATCATTTTTGTTACTAAATGCTAATGATACTGGATAACTTAATATATGTTTATTGAATTGAATTGAAATCTCTAGTCTGACTCATGTCTGGCTACTTTTATTTTAAACTTCTTTGTAGTTTCGAAAATTAGCATATAACTTACCTCTTAAATCACAGAGGTAATCACATTAATGGCTCTAATCAATTACAATCATTATTGTAAAGTTTCTTTATTTGAAAAAAAATCTATTGGTTCTTACTTCCAAGTTTTGAAGTAAAAATTCGGTTTTTCAAAATGGCTTCCTAGAATCCTGCCTGTTGAACAACAAGCTGCCTTTTAACTGTCTACCCTAACTATGATGGTTTACTTATTTCTTACCAGCACACTGAGGCCTATCAAAACTGTTCTTTTTGAATCAAAGCTTAATTTCAGCAATTAAATGAAGATTAAAGACTATATAAGACACTTCAGAAAAAATGGTATTGAATGTAAAGTAAAAATACAATTTTACCTTCTTCTTTAGACATAGATAAAGCTGAAAGGGGCCTTTGAAATGATTTAGTCCAACTCTTATTTTGCAGATGAGGAAAATGAGGCACAAAGTAGCACAGCATGATATATACTTAGATTCCCTAATTCTACATCCACTGCACTTTCCACTACATCGTGCTGCCAGTCAATGGCATAAGCTACAGTGGCTCTTTGAGGCCCAACTCTACAATATATCCTGGAGCACCCTCCTTTGAGGAGCTCAAGGTAGATCACAGGCACTATTTAAATAATTTTTATCATCTGTTTTATAAAATAGAGATCAGTATATAAATCTCTCTTTTCAAGAAGCTTTTTAAAGTCATTAAAGCTATAGAAGTTTAAGCCCAAATAGCCTGTCATTGTTTTTCTTTCATATTATTATATCTCATCATATTTAATATAATAATTTAATACAATTATCATAACGCCAATAATACCTCCTTCCAATGAACCTTTCCAGCATTTGATTCCCTATTTTATTGTGTTTTGTTTCTTTTGTTTTGGAAGGGGGAATGTTAAACCTGGAAGAAATATACTCATAGTTCCCCCCACAAATACGGATTCCCAGGAAAATTTGAGAGAGAGAGAGAGAGCACGAAAAGTAGAGAAACACATATTCCAATGATGTTCCTACCAATTTAATTCCTAGTTTTCATTAGCCATGGCACCTAATGCATTTCTTTTAGACATAATGCCTAATTTTGATTAGATCCTGAATACGGAGGTCTGTACTTCTTTTAATAATTAGCATGAATCAAAGTAAATCTTTACAGTTGTACTCTGAGGAAGGGAGAAGGCCTGTCTGAATTAGTGATATATGTGACTTATTATCATATATGTGTGTGTGTATATATATATATATATACATACATACATATATAATAAATCCATTAATTATTTACTGAATGTCCACTGTGTAGTGAGATTAGCCTTAGCAAGGATAAAAGCTACCTTCTCTTGTGAGATGAGGTGAGGGAGATAGTGGCTAAATGCATCAGGGTGGCGTGAAATAAGGAGGGGAGAAGAGGGAGCTCTTAGTGAATGCCCTCAATTTTTCTAGTGAAATGAGACAAGATTCTCAACTGAGAGAGGTGGAGAAAGGAGGCAATGTGGGAAGTTTGAGGAGGGACGAAAAAACTTACAAAAGGCACTGTGGTCACTGGGAGTGAATTGATTGGGAAAGTATGAAAGGATTGTCTTGGCACAGTGAGGACCCAGATAAGATTATGTATCATAAATTTGTAGTCTACCCAGTCAGCATGGTTTGTTGATGTTCCCCGGCTTTGTTCAGCAACACATGAATAGAAGTAAAGGTAGTGAGTGGTGGAAATGATACCAGGCTGGGGTTTGAAAGAACAACATCGGCCACCAGATGGCCAGGGCTAGAGAGAAGAGGATGTGTGTTAGAATGTATCCTCTTTGAGGCTCAGCTCAGCTTTTCCTTTTCTTTATAGCCCCAGTACTTAGCACAGGGCCTGGCCTTAAGGAACACTTAATAAATATTTGTTGATTATTCTTTGTACTTGTTTCTCTAGCCCTTAGCCTAATCTGTTGCACATGAGACACCTAACAAATGCTTGTTAATTGATTGAATAGTATAAGTTTTTCTCCAAGGAATAATGTAAAGATTGTATCAGATGCTTTGAGAAATCTAGTCATCTGTAATTATACTCTTGATCTATGTAAGTTTAGTACCTTCTCAAAAAAGGAAATAAGCTGAAGTCTGTTACGACCTGTTCTTGAGGAAGCCATTCTGGCCCTTTGTAATTGTTGCTTCCTTTTCTAGATGTTTATTGTCTCTTTAATAATATGTACCTCAAAGGTAGTCAACAAATGTGTACATGAGTAAGTGGCTGAGCATGGCTGTGGGTAAGTTCTGTCAGTGCAGAGAAGGGAACTCTCCAGGTGACCTGAAAAGACTGCACGGAGGAGGAAGTGATCCTGGAGAGAGGGGCATTATTCTAACATCTTGAGAAGGAGGGTGAAGGCATTCTGAGTTAAGTGGCTATATGCTAAAGTACAAATGTGCAAAGTCTATTTGAAGGACAGTGATTAGACTACTCATAGTAGAGAAGAAGATTTTTTTGCACTAGATTGCAGTGAGAAATAATGTTGAAGAGGTGAGTTGGGGCCAAAATGTAGAATAATGCTTAAAGATTTAGAAGTTAGTTCTATACACAGTAGGCCACTGTTGAAAGTTTTGGAGAAGTATAGTGACAGGATCTTATGATATTTTGGGACAATTATCCTATAGTATATAGGGAGAAAAAGAGTTTGAGACTTGGAGTCAGAGATTGTGGGTTCAAGTTCTGACCTCACTTGTTAGGGTCTTGTGAGTTATATAACCTCTCTGGACCTCAGTTTCTTCATTTGTAAAATGAGAGCTTTGAATTAGTCAGTCTCTAAGGTCCCTTCTATCTCTCAATCCTTTGATCCTATGATGAGGGGTATTGGAGATGGGGGAAAGACTGGAGGCTATCTGCAACTAGTAGGGTGACTAACCCACTGGTGGAGAAGACCATCTTCCTGTCAAACAGATGATAAAGGGCATATTACCAGCAAAGATGCTCGGTACAATATCAGTGGCAGCAAGAGCAATTGTGTGAGTATAATTCCTGTGGCTGATGAAAATCTTGTTTTTATTTAAACTCTGATGTTAGATCCATATTTTAATTCCTGCTGTTAAGAACCATTAATATAGCCATCTATTCCTTTTTGTGCATGAGTTGGTAGGATGTATGAATAACTAAAGTATAAAAGAAATAAATAGGATGATAAACTAAAACAACGAGGATATAACATGAGTTCTAGTAACTAACGCAGGTCTTAGAGAATCCCATACTGGTTATTAGAGTTCTCTTCCCACTTTGGGAGACCTTGAAGAGTTAGGCTCACCATAGAAGCATATGCTTAAGAAAATACACAGAAACTCATTGCAGCTTCATTCCTTTGTTTCTTAAAAATCCTTTCCAAGGGCTCAAGTTGGTAGAGAGTGGAAAATTTTTGTATGGTTTAAGCAATTATATAACATCAGGTTTTGGTTATAGGGCACATTGACTTGAATATCTTATTTCCTTGGCAACCCTGAATTAGATAAGCACAAAGTCTTCCATTTGTATCTGTATGGGTTTGAATTCCATTGTTGTTGTTCAGTCGTATCTGATTCTTTATTAACCCATGGGTCCTTTTATCCTCCACCATCTCCTGAAATCTGTCCAGATTTGTGTTCGTTGCTTCCGTAACACTATCTATACACCTCATCCTCTACCGTACCCTTTTCCTTCTGCCTTCCATCTTTCCTAACATCAGGGTCTTTTCCAATGAATCTTGTCTTCTCATTTTGTGGCCAGAGTATTTGAGCTTCAGCTTCAGTATTGGACCTTCCAGAGAACAGCCTGGATTAATTTCAGGACCATCAGTTTGGAGGTTTCCTGTTGCTTTGGCCATTGAATTTCAACCTGAGCAGATCCTTATAATAGAAACATCTCATTGAAAAATACTTTGCCAGCAGTCTTACATGTGTTAACATGGTTGCATTTCTTTACCTTGCGAGCAGTTTAAATGCCATTTGTCGTTGACAAAACAGATTTACAATACCAAAGGATACAGATCTCATGGAAGAGACTTTCAAGATCATCTAAGCCAAGCTTCATCATTTTATAGCTGAAAAAACTGAGCCTCAGAGTGGTGAAGTGACTGAACCACCATTACACAGAGATAGAAGTAAGTGCAGAGCTGGAGTTGAAACACATATTCTACAAACAGTATCAATGCTAGTTCTTCAGAGGTGTTGTCTCTTTTCTTCCTAAATATAGAAAGATAGGGATTATAACCATCTGCTAGATAATAAAGTCTGTCTTGGGATTTAACATGCTCTTCAGACATCTGTTTTCTCAGGTGACTAAAAGCTGCACCTGCACATTTAAGTTGATGTTATATTTCTTCTTCAATGTCAACCTTTTGTGGAGATAACTGAAAATATTCCGTATTCCTTAGACTAGTGTGACTCTACAAGGGCACCTGGTACATCTGGAAAACTTCTTGAGGAAGTGCCAGCTCTTGACTCTTCTCTCATTTTATCTCCTGTGCTGCAGTATTGCTCCCCAAGAAATTTGGAACAGCAAAATTTGGGAAACTCCTCTCTAGATTTTCACCATCAGTCTGATTTTTTGAAAGTGGTGATTGATTACTATGGATCATGGCCCTCTAAATGGTGTCAAGCCTAAACCCACTAGCATTCCAAAAAGAACTTTTGACAGAAAAAAGGAAGTGTTTCAGGATGGCTTGTAGAGGCAATGGACAACAAGACAAAACTATTATTATTTCTTTAATTAAATGTTTCCTTTATTTAAAAATTGTAACATTTACAGTATCTCTGAAAACATCTAGTATTTCTTTGACATTTCAAATCTCCATAATTCAAACCATGGTTCAGATTCTCCTGTAGACACTCTGAATATTGCAATAGCATTTTCATTAGTTCTTGATGCTTTCTGTTTTATCTGCTTGAAGATTGGTGTCATCCTGCTAAAACTAAAGAGTATTTCAGAGTTGGCGCCCCTGATCACTCTCTGGAGAGAATTGGTGACAGCAAATCTCAGTTCATGAAATGATTCATGAAATATTAAATGTCTTCAAAATTCTGGTGTATTTCTCATTCAATAAACAATAGGCATTATTCACCTTTAAGAGATGGTTGGGGGCGGAGCCAAGATGGCGGAGTAGAAAGACTCACCTATGCTAGGTCCGAACCCACAGCCCATAGATTTCCTGTAAAAAGAACTCCTGACAAATTCTGGAGCAGTGGAAGCCGCGCAGCAACACAGTGAAGGAGATTTG